>JARHVA010003913.1:1137500-1475000 GCA_037957365.1 Torreya grandis
GTTTGTTGTATGAGTCTAGGAATAGAGATTTGGTGTCTATGTTGAGCTTTCTAGTTTTTTTGAGGTATTCCTTTAGCCAAAAGATATATAATATGTTGATTTTAATGTACAATAAAGGGATGGAATGTTGAAGGATAGAAGTTTATGTTTTGTTAAGGCTTTTCTCATTATTGTAGGTGCATGCCAGATAGGGAAGTGAGCTCAATTTTGATAGACAATGTTTAATGGATTTATTTCTTAACTCTGAGTTTTCAAACTCTTAATAGAGACAAAAACAAGCTCAATGAAATTTATTTGAAGTCTTGACACCCTAAAATGCTCTCTGTAGCTTTATTTATATGTTGATTGTGCCCTAAATAGGGCTTGGCTAATATCCAAATATGTATAGTGGAAAAATTCAAAATTTTGAAATCTTGATACCATTAATATATTGCTTAGTATCTAAATTTTTAAATCTTGGGTCAAAAAAGTAAGGGCGATTTCAAATTCAAACTTGTTTTTAATCCTTATATGTGTTGGTTTAATTGAGGCAGAGGGTTTGGTAATGGTTTATATTGAAAAATAACTAAGTATTAGATTGAATAGCCATATTATGTCATTTTACACTTATTATATGAGTTTAAGGTCTTATATAAACTCTATTCTCCATATTATTTCCTAAATAGGGGGCTTAGGAGACCTAATTAAGTCTGACACAGTTGTTATTAGCCCTATTCCATACACAGTAACCCTACTTACATTTCATGTATGTTACATAAATCATTAATGGGTATCCAAATCATAGTCAACTTCTATGTTATCAAGAATCTAAGAAAATTTATGTATGAAAAATAGGGTCAATAGGGCTATAAGCCCATGAGCCCCTCTACATGGCAAGTATGACCTTATGGCCTTGGTTGTGTGTTTTGATCATTCCAAATTGTCAAAATAGGTGTAAATAGTTTAGATAGGTTATGTTTAATGTGTCTAGATTAGTACTTATTGTATATGAGTCTTTCTATATAATTTCTTGTTAAGACCAAGTCTATGTATGCTCATGTATTGTCAAGAGAACATCTAGACATGAATGTTGTGTAATAAGAAAGTTACTAAGTCAATATAGGAGTATTTAAGGTGTTTTATATGGTTTGAGAGTCACACCAATTTTTAGTATTAGATCTAAGGGATTGTGCACAATCTAAGATCTAAAGCAAAGGAGGAAGATTGTGAAATAGAGGTAAGATTTCAATATAGCCATGAGAGTGAGGAACACAAGAAGAATGAGTAGAAGGAGACAAATATGATAGATGGTAAGAGTAGAATACTTTAGGAACCTACAATCTAGGTTAAAATACCTAGAGATGGCTCAAAGGGGAGGTACCGATATTGGTGAGTTCAGTGAAGGAGAAGAAGAGCCACCTAAGGAATAATTGGTGGTAGAAGATGATATAGCTAATAGAGGCTAATCAGAGCCACTATGAAGGTGAAGTCAAATAAAAATATGGAGGTTCAATTATATGAAGGAAACATGAATGTGTAATAATTGATTGATTAGATTAGTGAATTAGATAAGTACTTTAAATATGAAGGGATAAAAGAAGATGAGAAGAAAGTCAAGTATGCCATGACAAGATTATAGAGCCATGCATCCCTATGGTAGGATGGAGTGAAAGAGGAAAGGAGGAGGAAAGGAAAGCTAAAGATTAGAACTTGGGATAAAATGGTAGCAAAAATGAAAGGTAAATTCATGATCTTAAATTATCAATAAAATATTTTAAAGTAACTAGAAAATTTGAAGCAAAAGGACATGTTTGCAATGGAATACATTGAAGATTTATATAGAGCTAACCATAAGATCAAGCCATATTGAGGGTGATGATAGAGAAGGTAACATGGTATACTGATGGTTTGAAGTGTGTCATCCAAGATGAGATTAGCCTTCTCACACCCAAGACAATTGAAGAGGCATACCAATTTTCCGTGAAAGCTAAGTAGAAGATTATAAGGAACAAACTTAATTTTGAAGAGGAAGAGATAGATCCATTAGAGGAAGAGAATCAAAAGGAGGTTAAAGGTAGCTATAAACATTCTAAGAAGAGGCCAGGAACTCGCAAATCTCAAGATGTAGCTACACACCAAGAGGAATAAGGACATAACAAAGATACCAAAGAGGAAGATTCATGTGTAAATGCTTTAAGTGTAGTAAATATGCATGTCATAGATCATATAAGTGTCTAGAGAACACTTATACCAGTCATGAGAGAGGTTTGTATGTGGCCCAAGGTAAAGAAGAAGTTAAAGGACTAACATCAACTCATGAAGATGTTTCAGAGGAAGGTGAGTCTCTTTTGATGAAAATAATTTTGATTAATCATAACAAAGAGATAGTGCAACCACCTCAAATAAAAACATTATCCAAGATAAAATGCAATAGTAATGGAAAATGTTGTAAAGTCATAATAAATAGTGGGAGCATAAATAACTTGGTTTTAATTAAAATGGTGGAGAATTTGGGTTTAATGAAAGAGAAGCATCCTACAGCTTATAAGGTGTCATGTCTATAAAGAAGACATCAGCTCTTAGTGGATGAACAATGTAGGGTAGACTTCTAGATTCGTGCTTACAAAGATCAAATGATATGTGATGTTATGCCTATAGACTTGTGTGCAATCTTACTATGAATACCATGGTAATTTTATTGGAAATCCATGAATGATGGGAGAAACAACAATTATATCTTTGAGATGAATAGAGTAAAGCACACTCTCACACCTTTGATAGAAGAAATAATTGTTACAGGTGGATCAAATTCCAAGGCATTATTGATTTGTGACAAGGAATTTATACAAGTGAAAGAAGAGGAAGCATGATCAATGTTCATGAAAATGAAGTAATAGGTTTTGAATTTGACTTAACTTGTGTTATTTTAGACATGGAAGACATCTTGGTTGATGAAAAACAACATCAAAAGTGCTTATTGAGAATGGAAGAACCTTAAGTATCTAATCAAATTCTGATTTCAAATAAGGAGCAATAGACTTCTTTAGTAGAATCACAAAAAAAAGAGCTATATTGGTAGGAGGTGGAATAGGAGTAGTAATAGAAGCTGTTTAGAGGAGAATCAAACAATCAGTCAAATGGACTAAAGGAGGTTTAGGCTAGTTCATTTCAAGACAACCAAAGAAAGGAGAAAACTAAGTTAATGTCCTTATCAACAAATCAAGAAGTATTATTTGATAATGATAGTAATGTAAAGATAGTTTTGTGCAATGAACTAGTAAATGGTGGAGGTAACACTAAGGATAAAATTAAAAAGGTAAATGGAAATACGTTGAAGATGATTGAGAGTAACTTGATTCTTTTCCAAGATAATTTAATTGAATTATCCCATGTAATGGATAGTAATTTCCTTGATAATGCATAATGTAAGTCTTATTTCATGATGGAAGTAGGAAAACATGGAGAAGAAATGGACCTTGAAAATGAAGGCTGTAATCTGGGAATTGAAGTTGAAAGTGATATGAAACCAAGGGTTCTCAAAGAAGATCATAAGTCTACTATAGATGATAGAGTAGGTGATGTTTTAGATGACTAACAAAATGAGAGTCTTATGTATGATAGTGACAACCATATTAATCAAGAATTTGTGTCAAAGGATGATGTGTTTTTAATAGCTTTAATAGAAGAAGTGAGACAATTGTGGTTTCAATCTCAAGACTTTGAAATCAGTCCTACCAAAGCACTAAGAGAAAGGAATAAAGAATGGAGTTTTGATAGTTATGGAAAGGGAAAGTTGATGTAAATAATGTGGGTAGTAAGGGAAAGTACAAACAACAATGAAGGAAAGTATGAAATGTACAAGAAGATGAAGATCTTTATGACTGGATACCTTAAAGCATATACTCACAATGATCATTATGAAAACATCAAACTTTAAGAGGATAACAACAAGCTAAGACAATAAGAAAATGAAGGTATATTTTTGTCTATCATTGTGAAGATAGTTGTAGGTACAAGTGCAAAGAGGAAACTAGACATCAAGGAGAAAAATAATTCATTTGAAGAACCTAGAAAATAAAGATACTGTTTGTCATCTCAAGACAAAATTTGTGATCCTGGTCAACATGAAGGAAATAACTATTTTGAAATGTAACCTAGATGACATATAATGATATCATCAAGTGAGACACAAGTGTGGAAGAGTTGATGAATAATAACAAGTGAAGAATTCTTCTTTTTTCTCCTTAGAGGAATGATGTAGGAGCATCTTCATGTCTTTAATGTATTTTCATTATTTTTGGTTGAGTCTAGGTTGCTTTGATATGCTTAGTTAGTTTTCCTTCCAAAACTATGGTGTTCAAAGTTTCAAATTTGAGAATATGTCTATTAAGCTTTTAATAAGGCCTAAATGTGTCTCAAGGCCAAGACTGTATATATTTTCATATAAAAAAGTTTTATAGATCATATTACATGTGATCTTAGGTTAGTTGAACAAGATTTAGGTCCTTTAGAATATTATTTGTTCAAAAAAGTTATTAGTTCCATTCTTAGAGTTTATTGTATGAGTCTAGGAATATATATTTAGTGTCTAAGTTGAGTTTTTTAGTTTTGTTGAGGGATTACATAGACCATAATAGATGTAATATGTTGATTTAAATGTGCAATGAAGGGATGAAATGTTGAAGGCCATAAGTTAATATTTTATTAAGGCTCTTTTCATGACTGCAGATGCATGGTAGATAGGGTAGTGAGCTTAGTTTTGATAGTGAGTGCTCATACTCTTAGTAGAGACAAAAACAAGCTCAATGAAATTTATTTGGAGTATTGACACCCTAGGATGCTCTATGTAGCTTTATTTGTATGTTGATTATCCCCTAACTAGGGCTTGGATGATATCAAAATATGTACAGTGTAAAAAATCAAAATTTTGAAATCTTGATGCCCCTAGTATATGTGCTTACTATTTAAAGTTTAAAATCCTAACTCAAAAGGTAAGGGTTATTTCAAATTCAAAGTTGTTTTTAAGCCTTGTATGCATTGGTTTGATAGAGACAAAGGGTTTTGGTCATGGTTTAGATGAACAACAAACTATGTTTTAGTTTGAATAGTCATAGTATGTCATTTTACACTTATTAGATGAGTCTTAGGTCTTAGATCAACTCTGTTCTCCATATGATTTCCTAAACAAGGTGCTTAGGAGACCTAATTATGTCTAACACAATTATTATTAGCGCTATTCTATAGACCTATTCCATACATAGTAACCCTACCTAAATTTCACATATGTTACATAAATCCTTAATGGGTATCCAAATCATATTCAATTTCTATGTTATCAATAATCTAATAAAAGTTATGCAGGAAAAATAGGGTCAATAGGGCTATAAGCCCATGAGCTCCTCTAAAAGCCAAGTATGACCTTATGGCCTTGGTTATGTGTTTTAATCATTCAAGATTATCAAAATAGGTGTAAATAGTTTAAATATGTTGTTTTTCATGTGTTTATATTATTACTTATTGTATATGACTCTTTATATATAATTTCATGTTGATACCAAGTCGAAGTATGCTCATGTATTGTCAAGATAACATCTAGACATGAATCTTATGTAAGAAGAAAGTTCATAAGTCAGACTAGGAGTATTGAAGGTTTGTTTAGATCATATGATATTCACACCATATTAAAAATATTTGTTTCTTATAGAATCCAAAGTATGAGGTCCTAGAATAGAAATGGTAGGGCATTATGGAGCTTGGTTACTCACACAAACCAAAGGACAAGGTCCTAGAATGGTAATCCTTGGATGTTGTGGAGCTTGGTTACTCACATAATTTAAAGGAGGTTTAATTTTATATGTGGAGGATCATACACCATGAGTACTAATAATTACAATATCATATGTCAACTAACTCAAAGAAAGTACAACCACATACTACTATTAAGGATCTTGGCTTTGTTCCCCATATTGGGTATTGTAAGGAGGATAAGGATCTGAAACACAAACCATTTATTCACCAAAGGTGTCTCAAAAACATTCAATTTGTGTGTCCATTCTATCATAACATTAATTTTACATTGCTCCAGTATAAGTATAATGAGACATCCAATTCAATGATGAACATTTTGCAAAAAAACCTAGAGTTGTACAAACTCTAAAAAATATTTTACAAAGGAAAAATGGACCAAACATGGTCTAACATGGTCTAGGGTTGGAGATATATCTCCAAAAGGGTCTATGCTAAAAATTGGTATAAAATAGTATAACATCACATGTTTAATGTCAAATGTCTCACACAAAAGGTCAAGTGATTGAATAAAAATTGTCATTTCAAACTCTAGGTTCAAAGTGTTTTAAGCATGTATAATATAATAAAACAAAAGTTGCTTAGTATCTTGGCCAAACACATAAAAAAAAGTCTTAAAATGTGTATGCTAAGTCTTTTGGAAAAAGGCACAAAAGCTAGACTTTAAATAAAACAAGTTTTGATTTAATCTAAGAAAATTGAAACACTTTGGCATAAACTAAGCATTCAAATTTAAACATGATCTTAATCAATTAATATAAGGCATGAAATAAAAGGCATAAAAAAGATAGACTATTTCTCCCAAATCTAGGCATAAACAATAGTTTTCGAATTGAATAAAGAATCAAGCTAATTTTCACAACCCAAAAGATAAATATTGATGTTTAGGCCAAATTACATAAGGCATATGTATAAATAAATTAATGTTTAGATTTTAACTTGGAAAGGTTAATTGAAAACTCACCTTAGGAGACTAGGATTCTTTGATTAGATAATAAGCTACACAAAACTAAATGGCATAATGACACTAGGTAGATATCCAAAAGACACATGTGGATTTGGTTTCAAATATGGAATTTGGACACAAGGAAAACAAGTTTATGAAATTATATAATCAATGTAATGATGTTATTTTTATCTAAATATATGATCAATAATTTATTTAAAGATTTAAAGGCATAGAAAATTTAAAAGATTTGGGTAGTGTAATGTTACCCTTTCTAATCAAGTAACACACATAAATTTTTTTTAAAAAAGACTACCGTAAAGGTATGGTTTCAAATGGATGGCATAATGCCTCCTCAAAAAATGGAATTATGTATACAAAATACTCATTTTTATATGGGAATACAAACAAACATATATAGTTTAGACTCAAAATCCATACAATAAAGGATAAAATGACATAAACACTAAGTGTAACATCCCAAATCCAATAACTAACAAGGTTTCATAGTACTATAGAATTTATTCAATATAATCACTCTTGGGAGGATTTTAAGTGTTAATCCAAAAATAAAAGTGCATGAAAAGTAGGTTTTTTAGGCCCCCTCTTCTCCTAAGATTTTGTACTATGGCATGGATCTTCAGGCTACTCACCCTAAAATAACAATATATCCACATCAAGTGGGATTGTTCTAATTTATTCATTTATGTGCATTTTTAGATGGTCCCAAGTGTGGATAAAAAAAGAGATGTTCATGTCATTTAGATCCACATCAACTAGCTTATTATGAAATTGTCTTATCCTTTTCACAACCACTACATCTATCATTTTTTTAGTGTAGTGCGATGTTCAAGTTGCCCATATAGTTTGAGGTAGTATCCTAATATTGGAGCTTGTTTAATTGCTCAAACAAGTGTCCCAATAAGTTAGCTTAAATTTTTATTCCCCATCATGGATTGGGGTTGAAACAATGTTGGGATATGAATTCACAAGTCAATGCTTCTCTAGATAACCCATGAGGAGGTGATGAACTCCTGCTCACGAGCCAAAATGCATGAAAATAAAAGATAAGTGAAACTAATTTAGGGTTATGTTTGCGTCACCCAATTCATATGGATTTTAGGAGGGCCTTAATGACATTATTTTCATTATTTTTTACTAGAGTGACTGAGGTGAAGAATGAGTGATTTTAGGCACCCAAGCTCCTTAAAGGTAATGGGGGGAGAACATACATGCATTAATCATTTTTGATAAAATAAATAACTTCAACAAATAAGTAATGAAAATGAAACTCTTAAGAGCGGTTATCTATTGTGAGAGTCCATTTTAATAACCAAAATGAAATGTGTTATGAAATTTAAGCCCCTTGGAATTAGTTGGAAAACTTAAAAAAACTTTGAAAACATCTAAGACATGAAAATGAGGTAGGTTCATTTTAAACACCAAAGACAAAGTGAGCAAGATTTAACCATGTTCAAATTTGGCAATTTTCACCTTAGGACCTGTAATTGTTAAATGTTTTTTTCCTACTTAGAAGCCCAAATGTGAATGAGAAAATAAGATTTTGGATTTTACTCTTAGTTTCCTCTATTTTTATGTTTCATAGATTGAAATCTATTTAGACAAGGATTGATGTCAGTCTATACAAATTGGCATCAATCAGCACAAAGCGGTCAACATTGGTTGATAGAGGGGTCAACATCAATTTTTAAAAAAACTCAAGAAAACACAATAGTTTTTTACATCGAATATTGTTAGCCAAATGAGTTTAAAACCAACATATAACACCAGATTCTATCATGAAATGTTTAGTTAAATAATATTTAGGCTCTTAGAAATTAAAAATATATAAAAACACAAGAAAAACTTATTAAACATGTTTCTCTTGTGCTCTACTTTGCACATAGGGGTTGATTTCAATCTTGGGTGGATTGATATTGATTATGTCAGGATCGATGTTATTTCTATTATGATTGATGTTAGTCTCTATGTAAACTATGTATCCTTAAAAAATAGAATACATGAAAAACAAAGATAAAATTCAAATTTTAAAGATTCTTATGCATTCATTATCAAAACTAAGATCTTCATATTATTCTTCCTGCTTGTATGGAATGTTTTAAGTACCACCAGGCATGCCATTTGTGATCGTAGAAATCCAAGAAGGGAGGTTGGTATAGTGTTAGTTCAATCAAATAAAAACTCAAATAAAAACACACTAACACTTACACTCCAAGCCTAGGTACTATGGAGAGCTTAGTAATAAAATCTAGATGAAATCACAACTAAAACATAAAAGACACAAAACATTTACCTTCCTTGGGAGATCCAAATACTTTTATTGAGTGACTTTCTTGGCTTGTGAGTCAATAATTCTTTGGAAAATGAATCTTTTTGACTCCTCTCCTTGGAACCATTAAATTTGATGTGGCTTTTGATTGCTTTGTCTCAATATTTTAGCATTATCACACTATAGAAAATCTTATCTCTTTCCAAATTTACATTATATGTTTTGCTTATGAGAGCTTAGAAATGAAGAGGCATGGCCTTGTATTTATAGCCTTAGGAATTAACTTTCACCCAAGGTGATTTATGTTTGAGTTAAGGCTTCTAATAGGTTCAAACTTAACCTAGGTGAGTCAAATATCACTCTAGTAGAGTTAATAGTTGTCAAATAATTATGATTTGTAATTAATAGGTAAGGCTCTCAAAATTAGATATTTTAGGATATATCTAAAGAGCTTGACAACTCATAAAGACAATGATAAAAATCTTGGATATTTTAAATTTTTGAAATTCCTTTTTTAAATATTAATTAATTTTAAATGAATAATTCAATTAGTCATTTAATTTGGTTTATCTTGTTAATTGATTCTAATTATCCTTTTAGATATTTTAATATTTGATAATTGTTCCTGTGCCCCACTTAATAGATCCATAGCCAAAACTGACTATTGGTATGCCATAAGATGATAAGGGATGAATCTATGAGAGATTATTATTGAATATGATAAAATAACCCAATTAGAGATGTCTCAACATGATTTTGAGCTTTTATCAATCATGCACAATAAACTTTGGGACATCTAGTGATTCTTAAGATTAATTTACAATGGTTAGTAGGAATTTCACTAAAGTTTGATCAAAGGCCAGTTGTGGCCAGTTTTAGGTGTCTACAAACTATAGTTGGAAACTTGGTGCCATATTTATTAATCTCTAATTTAGATAAAAAAAATTATGGTTGTTACTTGTTGGTATCAGAGCATGCTTTACTACTATAGGGAACTTTGGGTAAATTTAGTTGTTATTTTTCCTACTACATTATTGTTTCTTTTGGCATAGTATGGTGAGAACAAGATATGGAATAGAAAATAATAACCCAAGGGATGTTAATCTTGGTAGAGGTAGAAGTAGAAATCATCAGCCAATTATGTTAAAAGAGAGGAACCTACTCTCAATAATGTTGGTAGTAATGTTGGATCCCCTAACCATGATGAAAATAATCCTAATTATAACCGAGAGGTATTTTTAAATGGGATACTGACTACTTTAAATACACTTAAAAATAAGTTAGATACCTAAGAATGTAGATTAAACAACATATAGGTGTTCCACTAAAATAAATTCCTTTTAGAAAAGAAAAGTAAGTTGATTAACTAGAGTTCCAAGGTAACCTTATAAATGTGGTTGATCTCATCATCAAGGAACTAAAAAAATCACCTCCACCAACTTTTTCAAGTGAGAAATCTAGTGATGTAGCTAGTGCATGGTTGGTTCACATATATAAATACTTTAACCTTCATAGTATGCCCTCAAATGTGAAATTAAGAGTGTATACTTATCAGTTAATTGGAGTTACATCTCTTTGGTGTAACCATCTCTTTGCTTTATAGGGTTACCAACTAATGAATCTTACTTGAGAAAATTTTTAGAGGTAGTTTAGGAAGAGGTATCACAACTAAAAATTTAAAAAATATAAAATTACTAGTTTTAATTTTCTAAATTAGGATAATATGCCTATAACTGAGTATGAAAACACATTTTTAAACCTACTATGTCATGTTAACTACACGCATGACAAAGAGACTAAAGTGACCAAATTTAAATTGGGGTTAAAGGAGATATTGGTAGATGATTTTAATATGACCAATATTAAGACTTTGATTATTTTTATTGAATCTACTAATCAGATAGAAAATAAATAAAAGGATCATCAAAAGGGTAGACAATATTTTAAACATAATAGACAACAATCTAAGAATAATAATATGTCCCCTTCTTCTAAGAATTTTAAGAAAATTGATCAAAACTATAAATTTACAAGGAGTACAAGTGGTTTTAATAAATTTAAAGGGAAGAATAAAAACTTCAAGACTCAAAATTATTTTAAGGCTATTTTTAAAAAAATAAATCATACCCAAATTAGTCAAAATATACCTACCATTGGGGCCAATATCATTCTTATGTTACTCCAAAAGAATGTAGTATGTTAGGAATATGTCAATAATATATATCATAAGGATTTCCCCAAGTTGAAATTAGGCTAATAAAATAACCACAGTGTGTATGTAGTTGTGGATAATAGAAACATAGATTTTTAAGAAACTCTTATCAAATTCAGAGGTAAATTAAAAGATATTTATGTTTCTATTTTGTTTTGATTTAGGAGAAACTGATAGCTCTTGTAAACTTAAGAAAGTAAATTGTTGTAAATTGAATACTTTCACATTGAAGGATGGTTGGGATGTTGATTTTAGTTCAAGTTAAAAATCTATTGGTTTTTAGGTGTCTTCAATAAGGAAGCTTAGACTTAGGTGTTTTTTAGACCCAAGTTAACCTATTTTTAGCTTCTCTCAATTATTTTGACATAATTTTGGACATGGATTATTTGTAGCAACATAAATCCAATATAAAATAAATAATAAAGTGGTAAATTGATGTAATGACATGGTAAAATTAGTAATAATTTAAGGTTTGCTAAAATATAAAGTATGCAAGATGATATCAACCTTACAACTAAAGAAAGTAGTGTGTAAAGGTTTCAAAATGTATGTTGTATAGCTTCAAGAAATAACACTTGTAATAGAAGAAACATTTTTAGAATATAATTTTTTGTAAGAATTCTCTTATGTTTTAATAGAAAATTTGTCTATCTTACCTCCTAAAAGGGATTTTGAATTTTCTATTTATGTAACACTTGGGCTAGCCCCTATATATAAAGTGCCTTATCACATGAATGTATCATAATTGTAGGAGTTTAAATCCCAACTTCAATAACTTCTATAAAATGGAAATATTAGGCTAAGTGTGTCACTTTGATGTGTGCCTATGGTCTTTGTGAAAAAGATAGATGCATTTCTAGTTGTGTATTGATTATTGCATGATTAACAAGGTTACTATCAAAAATTATTATTATTTCCAAAGATAGATGATATGTTTGAGTAAATAAGGATGAAATTATCTATTTTAAGATAGAGTTGATATTAGGCTATCACCAACTGAGGATCAAAGATCAAGAGATTTATAGGACTACTTTCAAAACTCGATATGGATATTACAATTTTATGGTAATTCCCTTTGGTTTAAGAAATGCCTATTGCATTTACGAATTTAATGTATAATGTGTTCAAATATTTTCTAGACAATTTTGTTTTATTTTTTCTTGATAACATATAGATATATTCTAAAAATGTAGCTAAACATAAACAATTATTTTTAGTGGTATAAAATCCAAGGTAGCATAAATTTTTTGGTAGGATATCTTAATGTGCTTTATTTCAAACTAATGTCCATTATTTAGTTCATATAATACATAAGGATGGTATTGTTATTGATCTAGCTAAGATAAAGGTTATCTAAGAGTGTTCTTCTCCTAAAAATGTATATGTAGTACACAATTTTATGGGATTGCATGGTTATTACAATAGTTTATTTGAATTTCTTTCTAAGGTGGTTAACCTAATAAATTCCTTATACCACAAGGGTAATAATTTTATTTTGAATTCAGAGTGTGAACAAACTTTTAAAAATATTGATGAGCTTTTAACCATAACACCTATACTTATTTATTGGATACTAATGATAATTTTAAAATATAGGTTGATGCATCCAAAGAAAGCTTAGGTGGCATGTTAACTCAAGATGATTTAGTTATGGCTTATGAGTCATAGAAAATAAAATATCGTGATAAAAATTACACCACTCATGAACTTGAGCTTGCTTCCAATATATATTTTTTGAATAAATGGAGATAATTTTTGCTTGGTAAGAATTTTGAGGTAAAATTTAATTATTTTAGGTTGGAATATTTATTTCCCTAAGATGATATGAATGCTCACAAATGTAGATGGATAGAATTTTTGAGTAATTTTGATATGAACATTTCATATGGGAAAGGTAAGGAGAATTATGTTGTTGATGAACTTAGATGATGTTGTATCTCATAGCCTTATCTATTCTACATAAAAATTTCATAACTAAAAGTTTAGAATATTAACATTATAATAGGCTTTTGTAAGATGTAAGTGAAAATATGGTTGACAATCCTATTGAAAATAAATTTTCTAATATTTCTATTAATTTTCATGGTTTAATCAACCGTAAAAACATAATTTATGTGCTTGAGTCTAGTGACTTATGGAACGTTTTCCTTAAATAAGTACATATATCACCTTATTTTTCTCATGTTGGTGTCATGAATATGACAAATAAGTTGAAAATGTTGTATGATTAGCCTAGTTTGAAACATGAAGTTTCTAAAGTTGTGTCAAAATGCATAGAATTTTACTGTGTGAAAGCTAAACATTATTATCTAGGAGGACTATTATATCTAGATGATGTTCTAAAAGGTAAGTGTGTTGTTATTTATTTGTATTTGATCACTATTTTGTTAAAATATTGAGACAAACATGATACTATTTTATTAATAATAGATAAATTTACTAATGTTGGTCATTTCGTTGATGTAAAATTAAATGATGATGCATCCATGTTTATTAAATGGTTTGTAAAATAAATAGTAATACTATATGGAATGATTGAATTTATTATTTTAGATAGAGATAAAAAATTTAATTTAAGGTTCTATAAATATTTTACTATTAATTTTAGTACAAAATTGAATTTTAGTTCATCTTATCACCTAAAAATGGATGATTAGATGAAAAGATTAAAATAGGTTGTATAATATATATGATGGATCAACTATTAGAAGTATAATAAATAATATAGGGGTTGAATTAGTGTTTTAAAAACATTAATTCAAATCTAATTAATCATATATGAACCATTCATACAAACATAATCATCTAGCAAAGCATATTCATCCATACAAGATCATGAAACAAGATAACACATTAAATATTAGGGAAACCCTCAAGGAGAATTAATAACATTGATATATAAAAATGGAATATATTCATATAATATAAAAACCAATATTTAATAAAGGACCAACCCCAACTAGTCAACCACCCACTCAATTAGGCTTTAGAAAGCACCAGCTTGCAAGGAGGCACCAACCCTATAGTGACTCAACACCATCTCAACCACATAAAAACATTTATCACCTTTAAAAAAAATCTCAAATAATATATGGTTATCACATTATTTATCTTTTCTCACTCTTATATCCATTATAAAACTACCTTCTAAGTTTATTCACTCAACTAGGTCTTTTTAAGACTGATTAGGTCATATGACCTTGATATTCATTTACAATACCCATACTATATCTTCATGATAGTTTATCTACACCCATATTATGGTATAAAATACCAAATTCAGCTCTTAAATGTGTTATTTTATTCACTTTCACTCTCAAATCCTTTAACAAGCCAATTAGGCCTATTAGGCCTTATTCTTATATAATCCTCTAGCTCACACACCTCTTGGTTAGACACACACACTTGAATATTTTTATTACCCTTAAAATATATCTTATAACATGTTTAATTTATTAATAAATCATTATAATAGGTCATACACAACTTAAAATACCAAAACCTTTTTTAGGCCTTAAGGACACCTAATTCAATTATGCCTTCATTACTACACATTATCATTTTATCTCCTTCAAAAACATTAAAAATTCACACATATAATTAAAAAATAATATAACACTCAAATATAATCCAAATAACCTCATATTAAGTCCATGAAATTTTTTATCTCCAACCAGCACTTGAAGTACACCATTAGTATTATTTACATTAGGCCTTCACACACATAGAAAGGTCTATCTTGAACAACTAAAGATAACACATTATTTACCCACACAAACATAATAATAAATCACATAAAAATAAACTCCAAGACCTCAAAAGCTTCAACAAGTGTATTATAATTTATAACACAGGGCAAAAAGCCTCAAACTCATCACTGCAACTTGCTTACTCATAATTGTCGATATACCTTAAAGCATAGTCATGGTTAAATTAAACTTAAAAAACTTTATGACCACTTTTAGAGATTTATTATGAAATTATATGATCATATTACATCTCCATACCATATTAAAATATAAACACCATATGGTCTAGTGGTAACTATTGGACTTATAGATCAATTTGTTGACCTCACTACACATAGTCCTCATTGAGTTAGACAAGCCATTTTAGATTCATCATTTTCACAACTAAACCTAAATTGAAATATTTATACCAATAATTAATAGGAAATATAATTAATAAAATAAATACATGAGCTTTTTTTCATCATTCTATCATGATAACACATTCCTAATCATCTTTTCACTATTGCACAAGTTTTTCATTGTTTATACCATTAGACATGTTAGTGACTAGCTAACATGGATGATTTTTTTATCATACTTGAGTACTATAAAATATATATAAACCTTCATGTAAATAAAACATGATTCTCTACTTTCTTCCTCCATCCATTTTCTTATTATGTCTAATGCAACTTTTGACTTCTATAATAACTTCTTCATAAATAAGCCTGTAACTCAACATTTTCTCTCTTCTCTCTAACCAATACCACCTAGAGGTACATGGGAGAGTCCACTAAAATATATAATATTTTACCTAAGCATACCAATCCATTCTATTGACTTTTGGTATTTATATTTAACATTATTTCTTTATTAGGGTTCTAAGAGTGTTTAAACATGTTTTTATTCTTCACAATTATTCATAAAGCATAACCATTAAATCCAAAAAAGAATGCCTATAATTTTGATCTAGGAAATTCCCCATATAAAATTAATATTTTTTTAACCATTTAAATGTTTGATGAGCTAATGAGAACAATAAAATCCTTCTCAAGTTGAGAATCCTTCATTCTGAGCACTTGAGAGACCTTCAAATAACTTTTCATGCCTTTTCCTTTATAATATGACCTAAAACTACATGGACATACTTGGAAAAACATAACTCACATTTTAAAATTCTTACATTATCTTAAATGCTTTGAAACCTTATCATGACCCCTCATTAGGCCATATTCTCTCTCTTTGCTATCTAGACCTTAACCTACAAATGACATTAGGTCCTATAACTGACCTTCATGCCTCTTTACATGTAATATCCACCTCAATAACATAATAAATAAAAATCTATAATTTTTAATTACTTCCATACATCCTTCGCATGACTTGAAAATAGATCATGATACCTCATTAGGCTAGGTAGGGTCTAGAAGTGGTTTGGGTACAGACTCGGTCTGAAGGTCTCACCCTGAGACTCTCATGAGTGATCCTATTCCTCATATATATGATTAAAAAACCTCATAAAACTACTCATGCCTATGTACACTCATCTCACTAAACCACCAATCTCATACTTTCTCACAAGGTCTCTTCATGCCATGACTAGGCTTAGGCTACACAAATACCTATACCTTCATGCAACCATATGGAATTTTTTTCCTTAAAATTATATATTTTTACTTCAAATTCTCTTTCATTATAATATCCTTTAATTACAACACTCCATCAATCACCTTTGTTATATCAACATACTACCAACTAGGCACACTCTCTCAATGATATCAACCTGATGCAAGATACACCATTGACATCAATGACAATCCTCAACAATCCCCCTCTTTATCATTGATGGAAAATATTCTTAGGAAACCTATCACTCATTTTAAATTTTCTCCCCTTTTGACATAAATAATGAGTTGATGTCTACAACTCCTTACATCACACTTCTTGTAACCAAAACACTAAACATACAAACATGCTCCAACTATCTCCATTCATACCTTCTTAGATTTATTTTGATACACTTGGAGCTAATGAACCACCAAATTATTAACCCTATGCATTTTACTTCCTTAGTGAATGTTAGAGGTAAGAACTACACCTAATTCCTATCCTAGGTTTTTAAATGTTTCTTTTGGATGTGGCTTGGTCAAAATGTTTGCAATCTAATCATATGTAGGAACATATTCAAGTTTGATTCTTTGTTCACTTACCTATTCTCTTAGGAAATGATACTCAATAGGAATGTTCTTAGTCCTTAAGATTATGGCAGGGTTCTTTGAAATACTTATAGCCCTTATATTACCACAATAGGGATAGGACCATCATACTCCACCTTGTAGTCTTCTAGGGTCTCTCATCTATAAGACTTGACTGCAACATGAATTTGCTAAAATTTACTCAAATTCATTAGTGGATAATTCTACTAATGGTTTATTTTTTCTTATCCATGAAATTAGTCACCCACCTAAGAAGAAATCTCCTCCACTAGTACTTTTCTAATCATCTATACTTCCTACCTAATTTGTATCTATATAGGCTATCAATTTGAACTCATTTCTCCTTTGATACCATAACCCAAAATCCATAGTCTCCTTGAAATAATTGAGTATCCTTTTGACTTTTTTTAGTGATTTTACATTGGATCTACATGAAACCTTCCCATAAGACCTATTTCTTATATGATGTGAGGTCTAGAGGTAGTGGTGTATAGAAAAATTCCAATCATTTACCTATATGATGTCTGATTGACCTTTGGAGACACATCTTTCTTGCTCAACTTACACTCTCTGATCATAGGTGTACTAACTACATTTCAATCTTCCATCTTAAACTTCTTCAGCATCTCTCTTATATACTCAGCTTGTTAAATGAATATACCTTTTCAGATTGTGTGATTTTCAATACAAAATATAATGATAGTTATCCCATCATGGATAACTCAAACTCTTTCTTCATTACATCTACAAAGACCTTGGTCATGTTCTCATTGTTTCCACCAAAGATGATGTCATACACATATACAACTAGTATTAAATAATGGTCATGTCTTATCCTTATGTATACATTACTATTTGGAACTCCTCTTTTTAATCCTTGATCCAATGGATAACTATCCAATCTATCATACAAATATCTAGGAGCTTAATTTATACCTAAAAGAGCCTTTTTCAATCTACAAACATATCCTTATCAAATGTAATGAGAACCCCTGAGGTTGATCTATGTACACTTCCTCTTCCAAATTCCCATTTAAAAAGGCAAATTTGAGATCCATATAGTATACCTTGAACCCTTTGAATATTTCATATGTTAGAAATAATTTTATGGCCTCCAATCTTGATACTGGTGTAAAGGTCTCATCATATTCTACCCCTTCAACTTGTGCATATCCATTGCATAACAATCTAGCCTTGTTCCTAGTGAATTCTCCATCTTCATTCAACTTGTTTCAAAACATCCATTTTAGACTGATGGCATTCTTGTCTTTAGGCCCAGGAACTAATTCCCACGTCTCATTCTTATCTATTTGGTCTAACTCCTCATTCATAGCACCTATACAAAATTAGTCTTTGCTTGCTTCTATAAGATTCTAAGGTTCAATCCTAGATAATAGAGTAATATTATCTTGATTTACATTACTTACCATTCTTCTCCTTATTTTCATACCTACATTCATGTTGTCATTGATTGAGATTTAGGATGATCTCTTTAAATCTATCTTGAAGGTCTTGTTGATGATGAAAATTATACAATCATGTAATCAACCCTTTCACCTATTATGAAGGTTAAGTTAGAATCATACTAGTCTAATAGTAAGTTCTAAAGGTTCAATTATGATCCTAAAAATTTGAGATTTTTTTTTTAATATTTTAAGAAATAATGAATAAGAAATCAAACATAACATATTCCATTATAATTTTAGAAATACATTTTATCAAGAAATCAATCAGTTTAGATATGAATGTGTAATATGTCCTATCTAATACAAAAGTTCTATAGATAAGACAATATTTTAAATTAAATAAATTTGATTCAATAATATTGTATATTTCAAAGTAATATCTTATTTTTCTATTGAAATATCTTTCAAGTAATCTCAAAATAATAAACGAGAAATATAAGTAAGTTAGATTTGAGATAAATCCAGATAAACATATCTTAAATCAAAAAATAAATCAATAAAACTTAACACACAAGAAACACCATAAACATTAACCAATAACTAAAGAAACAAATGAAAAACAAATAAAAAATTGAAAGATAACAAACTACAAAAAGAAACAAGGTAAACAACTAAGATTAAAACTAATCTAAAAATAAATCTAGTAAACTATCTAACATATAACTAAGTCTAAACTTACATATAAATAATTTTAAATCTAGTAAAACAAATTAACTAAAACTGAATCTAAACTATAACAAAGAACTAGTCAAAGAAAACAATCTAACTTTATTAAAATAAATAAGGAGAATTATGTAAGAAAGTAATTTAAATAAAAAATAGAAGTAAAAATTAAACTAAACAAATTAAAATACAAACTAAGGAAATAGAAAGGAAAATTATATTAATTAAATATTAATCTAAACTAGATTAGATTATATTCATAATCAAAGTCAATATAAAGTATAACATAGGAAAATATGAGTCTCAGAAGAGAGAGTCATCTTATCAAAATAAATAGATTTTATTTGAGAAACCAACATATTTATTAACAAATATCTTGAGATAAAACTTTTACAATCAAAATAGATCAATGAAATGTCATAAAAGGCAAAAATTTTATCATTATTCATGTTGAATACTTGGATTCTACACAGGACTGCAAATAGCAATCATCAAAAGGTGTTAAGCTTGACAAACTTCAAATAATCTATTATAAATTATTATGTAAAAACTATATATGCCTATGTTGCCTAAAAAATTACTCAACCATTAGATAAAATATGATTGGATCTATCTACAAAAGCCATGTTATCTTAGAGAAGTTTCATAGAAAAGAGAAAAATAAGTGATTGAATTCACAATGTATAAGTCTTCAATACCTGTGTTGTTCCTCCTCTTCAAATTAATTCTTGTTATCCTTTTATACTTAAAATTTGGTTAAAAAGAAGTTATAACTAACCTTAGTTAGTTATTAGTTTACTTTAACTCATTAACTTTTTAAAAGTCAATTAATATAAATAGTAATTAGTTAAAGTTTAATTAAGACTTAAAAGTCTTAATAGATCAAGTATTTGAATATAGATCAGGCAGTTCCTAATTGGTGGGGACCCTAATCAATTAATAATAAAATATAATACATATATCAATCAATAAATAGATAGATCAAAGTTTAATCAAATTCTTATTTATATTAAAACCATTATGTATATTCTAAAATTAATTTGACATATATATATATATATATATATATATATATATATATATATATATATATATATATATATAATAAATTAAAGTCTGCTATACTTTCCCAAATATTATCACCAAAATATTAAAATCTAAAAGTTAAAGTATCAAAACTAAAACTATAGAATTTTACCATCTAAAATTTTAATTAAAAATAAAATTTCATCCTACTGATATTCAATAATCATCAACATTAGAAATAAATTCAATCACCAATTTCCCTTGCTCATTAACACATTCATTGTACTACATCTCAACTATTGGAAGACAAATGAAATTCATTCCTGAATCAATAGAGGGATCATTTATCTCCATCTTAATTAAGTTGAGAAATTTGACCTAAAATAGAGAATCTATGTCATTATGACTATTTTACCACTTATCTAAAGTGATTGGATGGATTTCAATAATATGTTTGTTATTGCTAGAAGGCTACTCCCTCAAACTTAAATTCTCGCATCATAAAATATGGTCCATTTAAGAAGATGAAGGCTCAATAGAAATAAAACGTATATCAATATTAACATAATTATTGGCATGTACAACTTCAACATCAAACTAAGTGACTTCATCAATGGGGTGTGACTCATCAATAGGTTGAATTCTTTCTAGGATGAATGACTAGATTGGCAAATGATGTGGATTACTTTGTAAATGGCAAGAAGAACTACTATGAGAAGGAGTCTTAGTACTAAATCTATGGCCATGAAATTCCCTATTACTCATATTATTTACAGATTTGAAAGGTAGATTATTCAAAACATTTCAAAACTCAAGATCATTAGCATCAAAGTGGATAAACATTCTAACACCTCTATTAAATCTAGGGCCAAATTTCCTAGCACTAAAACCACCCCTTAGAAAATATTTATTTGATTTCTATTGATTTAAATTATCATAATTGTAACCCTAACCTATATTATCATTACTTCTATTTGATCTGGGCTTATACCATCTAGACATCCTAAGCATTGAAATATATTCAAATAAAAATGATTATGATGACTGAAAATTAACATGTATTCATTCAATATGAAATAAAAATATATATCAAACACATAGTCTAATATTAATAAAATCTCTAAACTGAAATGTTCCAAATGTATCAAATAGCATTGTAATATCTTATTTTGATCTGATCGAAATATCCCTTAAAATTAATTGAAACTTTTATAATATCTTAATTTTATTTCAAAAAACATTCAAATGTATCTTCATGATTTTTCTATCATCATTGTATCAAACTATCTAAGAGTGTCAACTAAAATTAATTATCATAATTGAAATTATCATTTCCACAAAGTTCTATTCATGAAAAGTATCTCTTAATTGAAACCATATATCTTTTCCATGTTTTGACTGAGAAACTAAATAATTAGAAACTTTCATCAAATAAGATTTCAATAATATGAACCTTTCACTGTCATATATTAAATTTAAATGTCAAATTTATGAACCTTTGAAATATAAACAACATATTGTCCAAAACTTCATTATGAAACCCTTGAAATATGTCATGTTTGTAATATTTAATCAATATTTCCGCTATCTAAACATTATCTAATACATATATATTATGTATAATTTTAAATGATCCCTTCAATAGAGTTTTTAAAAAAAATTCTGTCCACCTATTACAATTTCTCAAAACACCATTATTTTGACATCTAACTTCAAAATAAACCCTAATATTTCAAAACTAAGATACAAATTTGCAACAACTTCATTATTTTCATAAAATACCCTACTATATTTCATATGCATATTTATGTCAAAATAAAGATTCAAAACTAAAAATGGTGCATGAAAGTTATAGTTTCAATATACCAAAATATAGATGCATTAATATGTTCAAACCACTTTTTGACATAAGTTCTCTATATCATGGCTGACCAATAACCATTCAAAACATTCTATGCAAAAACCCATCTCATAATATTTGACATAAGTATCCACTAAATAAACTGATGTGTTCAAACCATATAATAATACAATATTAAGACAACATAGGTTTGGAATAAAATCTTGAAAATTCAAATATATATTCTATGAAACAAAGAAATAACTTATTTCTTTTCCTATTCTTTTATTTATGATTCTTAAACAAAAACCTAAAACATCTCCAAAATATTTCAGCATTTGCAAAAATCCAAAAAAGTGATATGTAAACCCAGACAAACCTCCATAATTTATGAGCTCATCATACTATATTTTCAAAGCTTAATATGAAGATTTTACTTAAACCCTATAAATAAATGAAACTGTAGAAAGCCATATTCACCCAAATTCTTATTTTTAAATGACAGACCATATCATAACCTTTTGATAGATTCATGAAACAAGAATACGCAAAGCTCATCCTTTCAACCTAACATTTAAATGAAACCTCTAAAACTATAAATGATATACTTTAACACACCATATCAATTTATTTTACTCTTAGAGAAATAAAACTAGGTACACATTCAACAAAATTATCAGATATTCTCAAATACCATATTCAAACCTAAAACTAACTTTGTATTTCATCAACCATCAAGAATATATAACAAACCAAATGAGTTCTCACTAATATCCATGCATGAAAGTGATAATCTAAATTGCAGTATTCATTCAACCTTCCAAAACATTCATGCATAGGTTTAAACATAAACTTCTAAACATCCAAATAAAAAAATTGTTTGAAATATCAACTAAATATTTGCAAAAATTCATTAAGCATGTTCATGGCATACCTGTTATGCGTTTTCTTGGATCCTTTATGCTTGCAATTTCTATCTACAACTAAAAAATCTAAACTGGTAGAGTAACACTCCCATGAGAAAGCTTCATGAAATGGATAAAACTAAAACATATCCTAAGATAATTTAATTAACCTTCCAAATAAATCATTTACCTTATAAATATTCATGCCTCAAAATAAACCATATAAAATTCCTTCAAAGACACCATGATCCAATAGGTAATAAGATTTCAAAAACTTAGGATAAAAGACATAAAGTTAGGACCTTTGAAATAACAAGTCTCAAGACCAATAGGATTTTTGAAAAATATATTCATATAGCTTGAGAACTTAGGTTAGATAATATTTGAATTAAAAATCTTAGCCAAATGAGATCTTTGAATTAGCTACTTAGAACTTTAGGATCCTTTGCAAACATTAAGAAATAATTAATCCAAGAATCAAACCAACTTTGATTAGAGCATTATTTTAAAAATGTTCACGATATTACAACTAAATTATGCTTAAATGGGATCCATTTATCAACTGATGAACTCATATGATTTTCAAAAATAAATTTTATAATAAATCAAATGATATATTTGATTTATTAAACCATAAGATGCATTGCATTCCTCAAACTGTAACAATTACAACTGATCTATCTGTATACTCACATTTCAAAAATGAAATGGTAGGGTTGTGATTATAACCAATTATATACCATTCTTATCTATTTCAAACCAAGTTTTACATTACCACTAAAAATATCAAATTAGTCACCACAAACTATTCACATTGTTAAATAGAATTTAATCTATAATTTATATCATACTTAATTGAAAAATCAATATATATTTGAATCATCATGGCAATCATATAATTCTTTTAAAAATCAAAGATTTCCTTATTTCAAACTAAAAATGTTATATTAAAATTTAATAACAAATCAACTGAAAATAAAATTGTTGATCACAAACATTCACAGTGATAAATACATATGCATATTTTATTCATTCATCAATTTATTCTTTTTGAAATCTCTTAAAATATAAACATGAATTCATAAACTAGTTATCATCTATTTATAATTGAAAATACACATCTAAATATACTACTAATTGACAAGGTCCCCAACCCAGTTTTAAATTCTATCACTGAGTCATCTCTATGGTAGAAAAATATTAGTTTTAGAAAAATTGAAGGGGTGTCAAAAATAGGCATAACACTATCAAACTTATTAATGAATTGTTTAGAATGAAACTAAGTAACAATAAAATTGTTTATTGATCAAACATAATCTTGAAAGTGTGATCCAAGTAAATCATTTCTTAAGTAGCTATGCATGAACTCCTTTAATAATGAAATTCAGTAAGGGATGAGATGTTTGGCTAATGTGGCATGAAGAAAGTAAATCATATAGTAGGGAAGTTCAGGCTAGATACATAATCTAATACAAATAACTTAAGTAAAAATTCTAAAAATTATGTAATACTTCAACAACTAGATATAACTTAGTATATATTAATCATGAATAAAGAAAATTGAATTTATAAAGAGTATAATCTGAAAATAATTGATACTTACAGTAGAATTGCAACATCCTCACATTATTCCTTTATAATGTGAAACTCTTCCATTTTTAACACTTATTAATATTTAAAAAAGTAAAAGTAAGCATAACAAAAGGAAAAAAAACAAACTAAAATAGAAACAACAAACAAAACAATAAAGAAAAGAAGCACAAAACCAAAAATAAAGAAGAAAAATAAAAGAAACAAATAAATCTAAAAGTAGCTAATAACGGAACAATTTCAAATGATGGTCATTAACTAAGTAACATAGCTAATTACCTTCAAGGTCTTTTATCTAAAAATCATTATTTCCAAATATAGTGGAAATTCTATAAGGGCCAAGCTATAATGATTCGCATTTATGATGTTTATCAAGATATTCATGTGCTTTATCCCAATATAAAACTAAATCACCAACTTTAAACTTTTTACTAGAAATTTTTTATCAAAAAACTTTTAAATTTTAGTTTAGCCTTTTCTAATTTTTGTAATGCTATTGGTTTAGATTCATTAAGAGCTAATAATTCATGTAATATTTGTTCAATCAAATTAGTATCTTTAGCAACATATTTTATAGCAGTTCTAGCTAAAGAAATCTAAAGTTTTATTGGTAAAGTGGCTTCAAATCCATATGTTAGCATGAAAGGTGAATAATAATTTGCTACCTTAAAAATATTTCTATTGGACCATAAACCTTCAAAAAAATTGATATGCCAATTTCTTTTATTTTCATAAATTAATTTCTTCATGATCATAATCAAATTTTTATTAGTTGACTCAACTTGACCATACCTTGAGGGTAATATTTGGATGAAAGACTCGATATAATTGAATATTTTTTGAAAAATTATTTAAATTTATTTGAAACAAACTGAGGATCATTACCAGAAATAATTCCATAAATAACTCCAAATCTATAGAAAATTTGATTTTCTAAAAATGTGATCACTTTACCTGTTACAAAACTTTGAAGTGCTTTGGCCTCAGGCTACTTAGTGAAATAATCCATGTATGTTAATATATACCTATGAACAACATATGTAAGAGGATGTATATTTGAAATAAAGTTAATGCCCCTTTTCATGAATGGTTTTTCATAAATGATAGGATTTAAAGGCATTGTAAGAAACTTATCTCTACCAACAAATAATTGACATGGCATATAAGAATTAACTAGCTTATAAGCATCTTAAAATAAAGTAGGACAATAATAACATGCTCTTAAAATATTATAAATAGTAGTTTCTATAGCATAATGTCCACCATAATTTCCTTCATGATAGACCCTAAGAACTTTTTGAGTTTGATTATGCATAAGTCATCTTAATAAAACTCCATCTCTATTTTGATAAAACATAAAAGAAATTAATAAACAAAAATTTAAAACCTTTAACCATAAAGATCATCTTTGTTTTTTATCAAATTTTGTAGGAGAAATCTGATTTTGAAAATAAAATACCAAGTCATGATACCAATCATCTTTAGCCAACATATAATCCCATTCATTCATTTCAAGACCAAACTTAAATTTAAAAAAAAAATCAACAATCTTCATGGTCTTTAAATGAGGCCTTGCATTTAAATTATCATCAACTAAAAATGCTAGAACATTAATATCTAAAGAGGCATTTTTAGCTAAATTTTTTTCCAAGTCATTAAATTTAATCATTTTTTAAGTTTTGAATTCAAGATTAAACTCTTGAATATATAAAATCCACTTAGTAATCCTTCCTTGAATGGTTGGTTATTTTAAAAGATAAGATAAATTAGACACATTAGATCACACAAAAGTTTTATTTCCCATCAATAAATAATGAAATTTAATCAAAGAGGAAACCAATGACAAAAAAAAATTCTCGATAAGGGGCTACCTAGTTTTAGCATCTCTTAAAACATGACTCATATAACTAATTGGTTTTTCATCACTATTTTTAAAGTATTGAGTGATAACAACTCAAATTGTTTTTTCCATGGCATTAACATAAAGAATAAAAAAATTATTTAAATCTAGTTTGAAAAGAACTGAAGCATTGTTAATGACATCTTTAACATTATTAAATGTTAAATCATGATGTTCATCCCAAGCATAAATTTTATCTTTCTTAAGAAATAATTACAAAGGATTAGACTTATCAACAAAATATGATGTGAATTTCCTAACAAAGTTTATTTTACCAAAGAAAGACCTTAAAATGGATTGATATTTGGGAGCAAGTAAATTTTTAATAGCTTTAATGTGTTTAGGATCTATAGAAATGCCATCCTAATAAATAATATGTCCTAATAACTTACCTTTGGTGACACCAAAATCTGAATTATTTAGATTCAAATAAGTAATATACTTTATACATGTTGTGAAAACTTCACAGGGATGATCTAAATATTTTTTATATATTTTAAAATGAATGGTGAGGTCATCTAAATAAACCTAAATAATAATACCAATCAAATCATCAAAAGCAAAATGCATAAGTTTGAAAAGTAGCTCTTGCATTCATTAATCCAAAAGGCATTTTATTATAAGTAAAAGTCCTTCTATAATTAGTAAAATTAGTCTTATGTCTATCTTTATATTTTACAAAAATTTAATTATAACCATAAAATCCATTTAACAATGAAATCATTTCTAATCCTACAACTTATAAAATTTGATCTATACTTGGTAGAGGAAAATTGTCTTTAACACTAGATTTATTTAAATCTCTAAAATCAACACAACGTAATATCAACATTTTTAATCCTAACCAGAACAAAATTAGCTACTTGTGATGCCAATTTTCTACACCCCCTTATTTTTTTCAAATCTATACTTGCTACCATAGAGATGATCCTATCATAAAACCTAAAACTATGTCAAAGGCCCTATTGATTGATAGTATTTTCAGATACATTTTTTATTATGAAATTGTAATGATTTGTTGATCAGTTTCATTTATGTTTTAAGTGGTTTCATATAAAATGATGGATAAATGAATAAAATATGCATATATAGTTATATATATGATCATTTGTTCTACTATTTAGATTTAATGCACTTTTGATAGTTTTAGTCGGTACATGAATTTTTTAGTTTCAGTCATATTTGTTCATCTATGTCAATGTTTTGATCTTCATTAGTTGATTTTGATCATGGTTCATGATAAATAATGATGAGATGGCATCTTTAAAGACATTACATTTGAAATTGGAACTTTCAAAAGATTTTTTGAGGCTATGAGATCTCATGTATGGTTAAGCTATGTTCACTACTATTATTATAAACAATATTTTCATTGTTATCTCATATCTTTTGCAGCCTTGATCCTTTTATGGTTATCTATTCTAAATCTCAGAGGTCTTAATATTTGAATAATTATTTAATATTTTTAAATATAATCATATAACATGAACACCATATCTCCATATTTCATTGGACATGGAATTATGAATTAGCTATTAACCTTAGACTTATGCATGTAATAAAATAACAATTTTTTAAAGATTCATTTGATTTTTTTAAAGATTTCATTCACACTTAAATTAATTATAGTCTAAATAGATACCTATCTTAGCATTCATGGCATAATTCAAATTTACAATGCTAGGTCATATACGCTTACATTATGTAAAAAATTTCATAGTATTATCTTAACACTAACTATCGAGGACCCTTTTGGTTGATCAAGAAGCATTTTCAAGGTGAATTAACTTGGTTAAGGCATTTGATTCATTTGAAAAATGTAACTTTGCCTTAAATATTGGACTATAGTTTCAAAATTACTTGACCACTATGCTTAGTAAATTAAAAATTGTGAAGTTCATTGTGAAATGCATAAGTCTTAAAAGCCTTCGATGAATGACAATGCAAATATCTGATTAAGTTGGAAACCACTTGGAAAATTAAACTTTGAGTAAAGTGAGTTGACAAATAAATTTAAGTTTGAGTGTGTTTTTGTGATGTTTTCATATTGTTTGAGGTTTTAGTGGTATATTGGAATCTATGACTAACTAATATCCTCAAATGACATAGCTTAGTAAAGAAAATAGTGTGAGTGATAGTCATTACTAAGTTTGATCATATTTATAAATTATTTGGCAATGTTGTTAAAGTATAAAATAATAAATCCAAGCCAATGGAAAAGTGACACATCTTATAGATGGTTATGGTTGAAAGTTGATGGATATAAGTTTTATTTTTTTGAGACGTAGGTCACTCTTCACAAGCTCTGTGTTGGAACTTAGCCCTGGCAGGATAGTGGGTGAGATGTACAATGAGACTTAGTGAGAATATTTGGCAAAAGATGCAAGTGAGAATACAAGGTATATCCATGTCAATTTTGATCAATCTTTCTTTGAAAATATTTTGGTGATGTATGAAAATTTGGAGTGAAGCAAAAAGGTTTCAAATGATTTTTGGTTCACATGAAATAAATTTCTAAGATTTTATTTTGATTAATTATGGAAAAATATGGGAAGTAGTTTTAAATTTTTAGTGAATCATCTTATATACAAATGTTATAAAGTTTGTGATGATTTTTGTTAAGAGTTTGGTATTATGTTTCCTACATGGTTAAAATTTTCTATCAATTATTTATGGTCTATTTGAATGTTGAGGTTTAGACTATAGTGTGAAAATATGTATGGTCTCATGCATGCAAAATTTTGGAAAGGAATAAGATTTTTTTGGAATTTTTTTGAGTATGTTGATGATATGCTGCCAAAACCATATTAGTTGATTACATGTGAATAGACTTCCATCTTATGTAGTTTTCACATTTTTAAGAAAAGTTATCTACATGTAGTTATAGAAGAGAAATATAAATATTTATGTAGAGTTTGCATAACCCTTGCATGATTGAGTGAATTTTTTAATCTATAAATCTAGAGAAAATTTAGATAAGTGTTTTTGAGAATATGCATATAATAGGGTTTCTAGTTTTTTAAGTTATAGGTATATTGTTTTGTGACACATGAATGATATGGTTCTGTGCATGGAAAATTTGATTGATTTTTTGAGAAACAAGTAAACGATGATCTCTAGTTTTGGTTGAATATCGATGTACAAAGCATTGGTTTTGTATTTTTGAATGATTCTTTTAGAAAATTGTTTCAAAGAATAATTTTTTGTGACATTGGTGTGTGTTTGTCAATCTTAGTATGAATAATCACTTAGATGTTTCAGATAATAAAAAATAAATTTTTCTTTATTTTCAAAATTGGTTATGAAACAGATTGAGAAATTTCTTAGCCTAGTTGCGTGAAATATGTTGAGATTTTGATTATATTGGATCATAGTTGAAAAATGAGATTTTAGGGGTTCTTATTTTATGGCATACACATGATAACTCTCTACTATGTAGATATTTTAATGCTCTATTATTCTCATTTAAGTTGAATTTGGTAATAGTTATATGTAGTATTGTTTGATTTTGATGAAGTTCAGTTTAGGGTTTGTCTCTAAAATATGCACGTGCATGATAATCTGTGTCCATCACACTTTTATTTATCATATGTTTTTTAAAAAGGTGATTATGGGCTTGTAGATATATATTATTTGAATATCATCATTCATGAAGTCACATAATAGTTTGTTTTAGCTGATTATCTATTATGGATTTGATATCATGATAATAAACTAAGAAATTTAAGTCTAGTTTCATTATATAAAATGTGATTGAAAATATGAAAATTGGAGTCATTATGTGAAAAACTAAACTAAATCAATTGACTATGTTTAAAATTAAAATGTCATAAGTCTATATAAATGTATGTGGATACTTTGAATATATTTAAAGTTAATGAGAAAAACATGAGGTTTTATTTGAAGTTAAATCTCAATGTTGAGGTTTTGACCTTTTCTTTAGAAATAGATATTGAGATTAAGATTCATTCATACATTCACATTGATATCAAAATATTATGTTTAATTTATGGGGACTATATAGTTCTAGATTCAGATACAATATAATGCAATTTCAACTTCAATTGTTGAATTATTATAGTTTATATTTTTGTCTCTTTGGATGCTTATTTACTAAGCTTAGATTTGATTATTATCTTTTAAATTATTTAATATGTCTAGGTGGGATTAGCTAGTAAGAAGTAATGATGATACAGTATGGGGACAAAATTTCAACATAGGTGTTAGTCAATCTCTAGTGGTGGTTTTAATTGGGGTGAATTTTGTGTAGGACATTTTAGACTTAGATTTCATAGAGGGACAAGATTGTCAATTCACTTCCATGCCTATGATCTTGAGTTTTCTAATATTATGACTAATCTACCTATTAATCCATCTAATAAGGGTTATATAAGTTATAGGGGTTTATATGGCCATAAATTTAGATCTGATGCACATTCTCAAAGTAGCTCATCTCATCATCTAAGACATGATCATTGGTATTTACCTATCCAACCCACTAATTTTAGAGGTAAACCGATTGATGATCCTTTGCCTACTAACCAGTCCATGTACATTGAAATAAAAATTATTCATGCCAAATTTCTTAGGAAGATGTCTATTACTTTAGATGTAGGAGACCTTACAAGAAAATGTAGAAAGTTGATCCTATAAGATGCACATAGTGAACCCATTTTGAGGTTTGAGAGATTGAATTTTAGGAGTCAAGGCTATTATATTAGAAGGAAGACAATGGATTTTCTACCCTAGCGTATTAAAAAAACACTATTGAGAAAAGGAGTACAAGTCAAGCTAAACCTAAAGCACCAAGAGAAGTCAGATTGTTGAAAAGGATTAAGTTGGTGGTTGATCACAACATGAATACTTTAGGAACTAGATTTCTACCATTTCCTACAACTAAAATAAAATACAATGTTTTTCTTCAATGTCCAGAAAAACATGTGATTGAAGTGTTGTTAGATTCTAATGACTATTGGTCATCCAAAGGATAATTTATATTCAGTGTTGAACTTTTATGGCAGACATTGATATTTCAAATTAACACTTTAATTTTTAGACTTTAAAAAAAAATTATAATTCTAGTAAATACAACAATTTTGGAGTTTGATATAATTATATATGCTTAATTTAATTAAATATGTGTTTTGATTTAATATGAATAGAATTTATCAATTTATGACTTTTTTATTTTATGATTGATATATATTCTATTATATTATTAATTAATATGGGTCTCCACATGTTAATATTAGCACCCCAGGTCTATTATTTTTAAATATATTAGATAAATTAAGATTTTTAAAGTCTTAATAAATTATGTCCTTAACCACTTTTAGTTTATAATTAATTGACTTTGTTAAAAGTGAATTAGTTAACATTAACTAAAACTAACTAAAGTTAGTTATAACTTATTATATAGATAAGTTGAAGGTATATGAAGAGATCAAGCACTCATTTGAAGATAGAAGCATAATTGGTATTGAAGACTTAAGTATTTTCTAAATTCAATCATTTATCTCTTATTTCTATACAACTTCTCTTAAATACTACAACTTTTATAGATAGACCCAATGGTACTTTATCTGATGGGTTAGTAATCACTTATGCAACATAGGTATATCTAGTTTTATTTATCATTTATTACTAATTATCTTAAGTTTTCTAAGACTAATATCTTTTTATGATTATTTTTGTAGTCCTATGCATAGATTTCAAATATTCAACCTGAATTGATGATCATTTCTCTATTTCATGACATCTCATTGATCGATTTTTATTACAAATTTGTCATTCAAAGTTTTGTAAACAAAGGATGTTGATTTTCTTAATGAAATTTATTTTTTCTACTAATATGATTCTCCTTTTGAGACTTGTACATATTTTTAATTATTTGATTCTAAATTCAATATAAATAGATCTTTAAGATTTCCTCTAAATATAGTTTTTGTACCTATAATGATTTTAATTAGATATACTTCTAGTCTTTAGTTATTTTATACTTTAATTAGTTTAGTTTATTTTGTTTCTCTTCTTTAGTTCTTATTTTAGTTTTTTTCTTTTCTTTATCTTCGATAATTATAGATTTTCTCAAGTTATTATTTCCTTGTTTTTCTATAAATTGATATCTTTAAAGTATCTAAATCTATTTCAATTTGTTATCAGTTTAATATAATATTATATCTTTTCAGTTAAAAAATGGATATTTTTTTTATAGTTTAAGTACCTTTAGTTTTCTTGGTTTATATTTAATTTAAATAAGCTTTAGATCTATTTTAATCCTTAGATTAATTTTCTTTTTTTTCTAAGCTTATAGTTGTTTCTTAATTAGTTCTCCTTTTAACTTCTATATTATCTTTCAGTTTTATTTATCTTTAATTGGTTTTGTTTAGAATAATTATCTTAATTGGATTTTGTAGTCTTGCTTACATTCATTGATTCTAGTTTTTTTTTCTAGTTTAAATTAATTTATTTTAATTTATTTAGAGGTTATTTTGTTCTTAGAAGTATTTTATTAGTTATTTTTTATGTTTTATTTTATATTTAGAATAGATTCTTTTCTTACTTTGTTGTATGTTCTAGTTTATTTTTATTTTTTCTCTAAGATTACTTAATTTCCCTATTTATTAGTTTGTCTATAGTTTGTTTTCTCTTTTGCTTACATGGTTCTCTCTCTCTCTCTCTCTCTCTCTCTCTCTCTCTCTCTCTCTCTCTCTCTCTCTCTCTCTCTCTCTCTCTCTCTCTCTCTCTCTAAATTTATTTAGAGTTAATTTAGAGCATTACAAGTAAGAAGTAAAGATATTATTTAAATACATATATATTATAGAATCAGATTTCTATTGTTCAAGAGACTATCTAATTCATAAGTTTTCTTTGTCAGATAGAATATATTATATATTATCTCAACTAATTAATGACTGGATAAATGTATTTTTAATTTTTATAGTGGAATAAGTTATCTTGTTGATTATTTTTCAAAATTTATAAAAAAAACCCTCTCGCATCTTTAAGATATTATATGAACCTTTAGAACCCCCAAGATTAGAGTGGTATGATTCCAATTTGACCCTCACAATAAAGAAAGGGTTTATTCATTGATGGTACATTTTATATCATCAAAAAACTTAGAGACTCTAGTGGGGAAAGTATTTAGAAATTAAAATTATTTTAACTTTTGTTTTATTCTTGCCAATGTTTATTAGAGGTCAATAACATCCTATTATTCAACTTTTAATATCTTTAGAAGATGATCCAATTAATTTTGTTTTCAATATAATGTATTACACTTGGTATAAGCACCTGATGATCTTCATCAACTTATTAAAGTCACAAATAAAAAAGAAGAGATTACTAAATTTGAAACTAATTGGTATTAAAATATTACATGTGAAACTCAATGTGATGTTTTGAACTTGAGTAGGAGAACTTGAGAAGATATAGATAGAGAGGCTTAGATTTTTTTTAAATTCATTTCCATTTGATGATTTTATTGTGCCTACTGAAAATACTTTAACAAATATGGAATTAGGTCAAGAAAATCAAGTTCAAGATAATCACTCTTTTTAGGTAGAATATTTTGAAGCTTCCCATGGGATATTAGTTAGTGATAAATCAACTAACCAAAAATAAGTTATTGGGAAATCAACTAGCAGGAAATTAGCTAGTGGGAGAACAACCAATACTAGAATGAAGATTAAAAGATCTACTTTATGGGTTATAGAAAAATAGAGAGTATGAATATCTCACTAAAGGTGAAGATGAATAAGAAGCTCAGAAAGAGAATAAAATAGTTGAATCACCATGTATTTTTAATAATCCAATCAATATAAAAAATCATTCAAGTAAGTTACCTTTTATTGAAGGATTGAATATACTTAAGTTTTCTAGTGCTACTAAAGAATCTTGTGAAGATCACTTAAAATAATTTAGGTTAGTTTGTGCTACCCTTGTAATAATTAGTGAAAATATTTGTTTAAGATTTTTTGCCCAAACATTAGGAGGAAAATCTTATCAAGCATTTGTTATTCTACCTGATAAAGTTATTGATAATTGGAGAGATGTAGAAGACTGATTAAATTTGTCTTTTGGTAAAGCCAAGGAAGGTTTTGATCTAGTTAATGATATTTAAAACATTTCTTTAGATCCTGGTGAAACCATGTATCATTCCATATCTAGAATCATCAAGTTGCAATAAAAGATCCCAAGTGATCTTAAACCTTAAAAGAAATTATCAAGACTTTATCTTTGTAATGATTTACCTTTGAAATAAAAAATGGATTTAAAAGATAAACATATTACCGAATATGATGAAACCATAAGATTTTGTATTGAATATGAAAATAAACTCAAACATATAGGTTTTAAGGATTCTGATTCATATAACGTCATGAAAGATGATGATATTGCTTACTATTATAATGTTTTTGAACTTGATCATAATCCTAAAACATGTCAAGATATTATTAAATTCAAAAAATATCTTCTTTGAGGGAAACATGAAATAACTAAAGATTTAGCTTATAACATAAATACTCTTGATGATCCTTTGGAAAATGAGAATATTTATGCTATAAATACTAGGAATAAAGATTATAATTATCCACATAATAATAAAATAGAAAATGATAAGTCTACTTTAAATGATAAAGGTAAATCAACTCAAAATAATAATAATGATAATGCTTCTGAAATAAATTCTTTTTCAACTGGATATAATAATATCTAGTATCAACATTATAAATTAAATAATTTTAAGCAAACTAATGCTAAAACTTATAAAATAATTGATGATTTGTTAATAATTAAAGCTAGTTTTTCTTTATTATAGGAAGCTAGTCTTTTAGGACAATTAGATAAGATTAATGAAGCAGTAAAAAATCCAAGAGATGAAGTAATTATGCAAGAAGAAAATAATATTGATTATATTTATGGCCAATATTTTGATCCCCATACTAATTATATACCTCCTTTCTATGTCACAGTTAATATTGGAAATAAAATAATTTATAATTATATTTTAGACATAAGTGCTTCAAATAATATCATGTCTATATGCATTATATATCAATTGTGTATATCTTATCAAGCATATAGTAGGAAACTTATGGATTTTGATACTGGACAAAATAAAAGCTATGGTAAGTTTTGTGACATAATTAAAAAAATTGTGCAAGATAAGTGAATTAGATGTATGACTAATATTCAAGTTTTAGATATTCATAGTAATTATGTAATGTTATTAGGAATGAATTGGTCTAAATCCATTGGATTTTTCATTAGAAATGGTATAACTTGGGGTTCTTGTTAATAATGAAATTGCATTTATTAAGAGGGCAGATTTTTTTTGGTACTCCAATTGAATCACCTTCTTCATCTAAGATTTATTACATTAAAATTGGTATTGGAACTTATGAATTGTTGAATGTAGATGAACCAAAAAATCATCATGAATAAATATTTAAAGAAAACATTTTATGGTCATTTTACTTTGATGGGGCTTGCTCTTAACATGGTAGTGGTGCTAGAATTTGTCTCATATCTCCTATTAGTAGAATCTTTCATTATGCTTTCAAATTGTCTTTTGAAAACACTAATAATACAACAAATTTTGAAGTAGTATGTTTAGGATTATAAAAATCCATAGAATTAAATGTGAGACATTTAAAAGTTTTTGGAGATTTAGATCTAGTAGCAAGATAAGTTTACAAGATTTATAATTCCAATAAAACTCATTTGCATCATTATACATAGAAATTTTGGTCATTATTTGAGTAGTTCAAAGATCTTAATATCACACACATTCTTAGTAAATTCAATGTAAGAGTTGATAAGCTTGCATTCTATGCTTTTAATCCCACTTTGAGAAAAATTGAGGCCACTATTGATTTTCTTTTAGTTGTACTTTTTCATCTTAAGATCCCTGATTTGTATGATAGTTGGCCTATGCTTAACTTTGACGAAAATATATAGATTCATTTTTTAAAGGTAATTACTTTGATCATGATGACTATGTACTTAATTATGGAGATTGTTTATATCTAAGTACTAACAAATTGCATGTTGGTTTGGTAAGCTTAGAATCTATGTTTTCACCCAATGATTAGCTAAAGATATTTAGAATAAAAGATCCATCAAGAAGAATCATAGGTGAAACCACTCATATAAATTTAGGCACAAAAGAAAATCCTAAGTATGTTTATTTAGGAATTAAAGTGACTAAAAATGAAAATTTTAAGTTCATTAAATTGTTTAAAGAGTTTATTGATGTCTTTGCATGGTCATACAAGGACCTTAAATATTAGGATACTAGTATTATTAAACATGAAATTGATATTAAGCCAATTATCAAACATGTTAGATAAAAAATATGAAAAATTAGCCATTTGTTAGAAGACACCATTAATAAAGAGATGGATAAAATGATTGATGGTAGTGTCATTTTTACTATAACATATTTAGATTGTGTAGCTAATCTAGTTCTAGTTAGAAATCAAAATGGTGATATTAAAGTTTGTGTTGTCTTTAGAGATTTAAATAAAGAAAGTATAAAAGATAATTTTCCTCTACCTAGCATAGATCAGATTTTACAATAGGTTGCAAGATATGAAATGTTGTTTTTATTAGATAGATTTTGAGGTTATAGTCAAATCTTTATGAATCCTGATGATAGACATAAAACTAATTTTACCACTCATAGAGGTACTTTTGCTTACAATCAAATGCCTTTTGGTTTTATGAATGTAGGAGCCACTTTTCAAAGGGTTATGCATATTGATTTTAATGATTTGATAGGCATTATTATTCAAGTTTATTTATATGATCTCACCATTCATTATAAAAATATAAAGAAGCATTTATACCATCTTCGTGAAGTTTTCACAAAATGTAGAATGTTTGGCATTTCTTTAAAACCAAAAAAGTTTTTTTTGGTGTGATTGAGGGAAAGTTGTTAGGTCAAATAATTTATAAATAAGGTATTTCTATTGACTTTGAATGTGTAAAAGCTATAAAGTAACTACCTCCTCCTAAGGATAAATCAAGTTTAATATCTTTCTTTGGAAAGATTAATTTTTTAAATAAATTTATTTCTAATTTTGCTGACAAATCTAATCCTTTAAAATTGCTACTTAAAAAAGATAAAATATAGATTCAAGATGAAAATGTTGAATTAGCTTTTAATTTGATCAAAAATGTAATTGCAAGTGATCCTACCCTTGCTAAACCTGATTTGTAGAAAGCATTTATTCTTTTTGTTAATACTATTGAAAAGGCTATAGGAGCTGTTATACCTCAATAATTTGAAAATAATGAAGAGAATTTTATTAGTTATATGAGACAAGTCTTAAAAGATGCTAAAAATAGGTACCCCCTTATTGAGAAATTTGTTTTCTCACTTGTTTCCTCTAATTAAATTTTTATATTTACTAATGGGAAATAAGATTTTTGTGTGATCTAATGTACCTATTTTGATATATCTTTTAAAATAACCAATTATTCAATGAAGGCTTACTAAGTGGATTTTATGCATTCAAGAATTTGATATTGAATTTGAAACTTTTAACACTGTTAAAGTAATGAACTAAAAAATTTGAAATTAAATTTGAAACTTTGAAAACTATTAAGTTTGAAGTTTTTAATAAATCCTCCTGCATATAGATATTATAAAATTTATGATGATTTTTGTTAAGAGTTCTGGTATTATGTTTCCTACATGGTTAAAATTTGATATCAATTATTTATGGTTTATTTGAATGTTGAGGTTTAGGCTATAGTGTGAAAATATATATGGTCTCTTACATGTAGACTTTTTGAAAGGAGGAAGATTTGTTTAGAAATGTTTTAAAATGTTGATACCTGTAAAACTCTATTAGTTAATTGCATGTAAATAGACTTCTATCTTGTGTAGTTTTTGGGTTTTTTAGAAAATTTGTCTACATGTGATTATAGAAGAGAAATCTTAATATTTTTGTAGAGATTTCATAACCCTTGAATGATTGAGAATTTTTTTGTTATCTACAAATCTAGAGAAAATTTAGATAAGAATTTCTGAGAATCGACATATAGTAGGGTTTCTAGTTTTCGAAGTTTTAGGGATATTGTTTTTCTTTACATGAATGATATGGTCCTGTGCATGGAAAATTCAACTCCTTTTCTAGGAAATAAGTAAATTATGATCTCTAGTTCTGGTTAAATGTCAAAGTACAAGGTGATGGTTTCATATTTTTGAATGCTTCTTTCAAAATACTATTTCAAAGAATATTTTGTTGTGACATTGATATGTGTTCATCAATCTTAGTATGAAGAATCACTTGCATGCTTTATATAATAAAAAATAAATGTGTCTTTCTTCTCAAAACTGGGTATAAAACATATTGAGAAATTTCTTAGCCTAGTTGCATGAAATATGTTGAGATTTTGATAATTTTGGATCATGGTTGAAATTTGAGATTTTAGGGGTTCTTATTTTATGGCATACACATGATAACTCTCCACTATGTAGATATTTTAATGCTCTATAATTTTTATTTAAGTTGAAGTTGGTAACAATTATATGAAATATTCTTTGATTTTAATGAAGTTTGGTTTAGGGTTTGTCTCTAAATTATGCATGTATATGATAATATACATCAATCATACTTTAATTAACATATGTTTTTAAAAAAGATGATTCTAAGATCACACACACACACACACACACACACACACACACACACACACACACACACACACACACACACACACACACACACACACACACACACACACACACACACACACACACACACACACATGATCTGGAAATCAGAAATCATGAAGTCACATAATAAGTTTTAGCTGGTTATCTATTATGGATTTGATATAATGATAATTATCTCATAAATTTTGGTCTATTTTAAACATATAAAATGCGATTGAAAATAGAAAAATTGGAGTCATTATGTGAAAATCTAAATTGAATTAGTCAGCCATGTTTAAAATGGTAATAACACACGTCTATATAAATTTATGTGGATACTTTGAATAGATTTAAATCTAATGAGAGAAATATGAGGTTTTATTTGAAGTTTAATCTCAATATTGAGGTTTTGAACTTTTATTTAGAAATGGATATTGAGATTAAGATTCATTGATACTTTGACATTGATATCATAATCTTATGTTTAATTTATGGGGAATATATAGTTTTGGATTCAGATATAATGTAATGCAATTTTGGCTTCAATTGTTGAAATTTTATAGTTTGTAGTTTTGTCTCTTTGGATACTTGTTTCTCGAGCTTAGATTTCATTGTTATCTTTTATATTGTTTAGTATGTCTGGGTTGGATCAACCAACAAGAAGTAATGACAATAGAGGATGAGGATAAAATTTCATTAAAGATGTTAGTTAGTCAAATTCTAGTAGAGGTTTTAATAGGGGTATATTTCATGAAAGACATTTTGGACCTAGATTTCATAGAGGGACAAGAATGTGAATTCACTTCGATGCTTATGATCCTGAGTTTTGAAATATTCTAAGTAATCTACCTATTAATTGAGCCAATAGGGGTTATAGAGGTTATAGGTGTTTCCATGGTTGGAGATTTGGATCCCTCACAAATTCTCAAAGTAGCTCATCTCATCATCTTAAAAATGATGATCAACATTAGCCTCTCTAGCTGCCTAATTTTAGAGGTGAACCAATTGATGACCCTTTACCTGCTAACTAGTCCATGTAGCTTGAAATTGAAAATGTCCATGCCAAATATATTAGGAAGATGGCTATTATTTTAGATCCAACTTACCCTTCTTATGAAGACCTTGCTAGAAATATTTTTAAAAATTAAACCTATTAGGTGCCTATACTGAAACTATTTTGAGGTCTGAGAGATTGAATTTAGGGAGTCAAGGTTATTCTACTAGAAGGAAGACCATGGATTTTCTAGTCTAGACTATTAAAAATAATATTACTATGAAAAGGACTAATAGTGAAGCTAAACCTAAAGCACCAAGAGAAGTTAGATTATTGAAAAGGATTAAGTTATAGTTTTATGACAATATGATTGCTTTAAGAACTAGATTGTTGCCATTTCCTACCATTGAAATGGAGTATAATGTTTGTCTTCAAGGTCAAGATGAACATGTGATTGAAGTGTTGTCAGATTCGGATGACCATTGGTCATCTAAACGATAATTTTTATTTAGTTTTCAACTTTCATGACATAGATTGATGTTTTAGTTTAACACTTTAATTTTTTAGACTTTAACAAATTTTGATAATTCTAGTAAATACAATAATTTTGATGTTTGATATAATTATATATGATTAAGTTAATTAAATATGGATTATGGTTTAATATGAATAAAATTTATTAATTTATGACTTATTTATTTTATGATTGATATGTATTGTATTTTATTATTATTTAATATGGGTCTCCACCTATTAAGATTAGTACCCCATGTCTATTATTTTTAAATATCCTAGTCAAATTAAGACTTTTACAATCTTAATTAAATCTATCGTTAACCAATTTTAGTTTATAATTAATTAATTTTTTAAAAATTTAATTAGTTAACATTAACTAATAACTAACTAAAGTTAGTTATAACTTATTTCAAAACTAAGTTGAAGGTATAAGAAGAGATCAACCACTCATTTGAAGATAGAAGCACAATAGGTATTGAAGACTTAAGTATTTTTTGAATTCAATCATTTATCTCTTCTTTTTGTGCAAGTTATTTGAAATAATACAAATTTTATAGATATACCTAATGGTACTTTATCTAATGGTTGTGTAATCTCTTATGCAATGCATGTATATCTAGTTTTATTTATTATCTATTAATGATTATATGATGTCTGCTAAGCTTAATATATTTTTATGATTTCTATTTGTAGTCTTATGCATAGATTTCAAGTATTCAACTTGAATAATGATGATCACTTTTCTATTATGTGACATCTCATTGATCTATTTTGATTGCAAAGTTGTCATTCAAAGTTTTGTAGAGAAATGTTGTTGGTTTTCTCAATGAAATTTATCTTTTTATGTTAAGATGACTCTCCTTTTGAGACTCGTGCGTCTTTGTAATTATTTGACTCTAACTTTAATATTAATAGATCTTTTAGATTTCTTCTAAATAAGGTTTTTGTTTCTATTTTGATTTTCTTAGATATAGTTCTAATCTTTAGCTATTTTTTGTTTTAATTAATTTAGTTTAGTTAATTTCTCTTCTTTAGTTCTTTGTTTAGTTTAGTTATTTTATTTATCTTAGATAATTATATATTTTCTCAAGTTATTATTTCCTTGTTTTTATATAGAATGATATCTTTAAAGTATCTAAATGTATTTCAATTTGTTATCAGTTTAATATAATATTATACCTTTTAAGTTAATCAATTGATATTTATTCTATAGTTTAAGTCTATTTAGTTCTCCTTTTATATTTAATTTAAATAAAGTTTAGATCTATTTTAATCCTTATATTAATTTTATTGTTTTTTTTAAGATTATAGTTGTTTCTTAATTAGTTTTCCTTTTAGATTATATATTATCGTTCAATTTTATTTATCTTTAGTTGGAATTTTTTATAATAATTATCTTAATTGGATTTTATAGTCTTGCTTACTTTGATTGAGTTTAGTATTTTCCTTAGTTTAAATTACTTTTTGTTATTTTATTTAGAGGTTATTTTATTCTTATAATTATTTTCTTAGTTATTTCTTACCTTTTATTTTTTGTTTAGAATAGATCCTTTCATTAGTTTGTTGTCTATTCTAGCTTATTTATCTTGTCACTCTAGGGTTAGTTGATTGCCTTATATATTAGTTTGTTTGATCTTTTGCATCTCTCTCTCTCTCTCTCTCTCTCTCTCTCTCTCTCTCTCTCTCTCTCTCTCTCTCTCTCTCTCTCTCTCTCTCTCTCTCTCTCTCTCTCTCTCTCTCTCTGATCTACCTCTTCTATTTCTAATTTTATTTAGAGTTATTTGGAGAACATTTCAATTAAAAAGAAAAGATATTATTTGAATACATATATATTATAGAATCATATTTCTATTCTTCAAGAGACCATCTAATTCATAGGTTTTTTCTATCATATAGAATAGATTACATATTCTTATCTTAATTTATTCATGATTCGATAAATATATTTCTAATTGTTATAATGGAATAATTTGTCATGATAACTTGCCAATTATTTCCCATGATTTATAATAAAAAAATGTCACATATTTTACATCTTAGATGAACCTTTAAAACCCACACGATTAGACTAATATGATTCTAATTTGGCCTTCACGATAGGTGAAAGGGTTGATTCATTGATGGTACATTTTCCATCATCAACACTACCTATTAAGAATATTTTATATGGAAAATGACACCAACATCAATCATTTTATTTAGCTCTTTATTAATGGTGTCCTCTAACAAAGGGCTATTTCTTCATATTTTCTACCTTGTAGATTTAATACCAAGTTTTATAGGTATGCCATGTTTAATGATTTTAGTATCATAATCTTTAAGATATTTATATGACTAGGTAAAAAAATTAATGAATTCTTTAAATAACTTAATGAATTTAATCTTCTCATTTGCAGTAACTTGAATTCTTAAATAGACATATTTTTCATCCTCTTTTGTACCTAATTTGATAGGAATGGTTTCACCTATGATTCTATTATAAATTTATTCCATTATAAAAAAATTGGTTTGATCTTTATGTGTAAACATAGATTCCAAACTTACTAAATCAATAGGTAATTTGTTAGTACTTAATTACAAATAATCTCTACAATTTAGCATATAATCATCATGGTAAAAATAATTACACTTAATGAAATAATATGTATGTTCATCACAACTGAAAATAGGCCAATTATCATTTAAATTAAGAATTTTAGGTTGAGAAATTTATGCATAAGATAAGTTTGTGGTAGGTTCACTTTTCAATAGAGTTGGATTATATGAAAAAATAGTAAAATTAGTTGCTCTAATATTAGTTTCTCCAATAATATGAGTGATATTAAATTCCTCAAAAATTTTGAGTACAGGACAAACCTTTTGCATATAATGATTTAGGTGAGTTTGATTAGTTTTATAAAATTTTCAAACTTGTCTAACAACTAATTTAGAATCTTCAAAGATTTGTAAATGTTCAATGTTATGTTTTATTGCTTCTTCCAAACCTAAACCTAAAGCTACAAATTTTTTAGTATTATTAATATTTTCAAATGATAATTTGAAGGCATGATAGAAAAATTTTCCAACATGAGAGACTAAATAAATTTTGTCAGCATTACCTTGTTGAAAATAAACTCCACCAAAATAAAGTGACCACAATATATTTTTCTCAAAGAATTCCTCATGCTAATTTTCTAGATCATCTAAATTCAAAAATTCATAAGTTCCAATTCTTGTCTCAACATAAAAAATGGTGGAAAAAGTGAATGGCTCTATAGTTGTACTAGACCAATCTCATATTTTTATGAAAGCAATTTCATTACTACCAAGAACCCATGTGATATCTTTTCCAATAAAAGCACTAATTGCTTTTGACAAATATTTATCTAATAACATTATGTAATTACTAGGAATATCTAAATCTTGGACATTAGTCATGCATCTAATTATTTCATCTTGAGAATTCTTAATGAATATGTCATGAAAATTACCATAACTTTTAGTTTATCTAGAATAAAATCTAGTAAGTTTCCTATTATTAGTTACATAAGATATGCCAAAACTGATATATAATGAATCTAGGTATTATATTGTTTAAAGCACATGTATCTAAGATACAATTATAAATTACCATATTATCAATTTTAACTATAACATAAAAAAGAGGTATATAATCTACATTAGGATCATTAATTTGGGCATAAATAGTTGATTTTTCATTACTACCTTCTTGTAAGTTTATATCAATTTTTGGATTCTTAACAATTTCATTGATTTTATCAAGCTGTCATAGAAGGATAACTACCTGCAGTAATGAGAATCTATATTTTATTGTAGAGAAACGATCAATTATATTATAAGCTTTAGGGTTGGTGTGTCTAAAAAATTTAGGCTTGTAAATCTGATATTAAATATTATTATAACTAATTGATAAATAAAATTTTTGAGTAGTCTTATCAACTACACTACATGAAGCATTATTCTAAACTATTTTTTCCTTTATCATTAGAAGAATTATTATTTTATATTTTATTATTTTGAGAAGAACCATAATCTTTTTTTTCTAGTATTCACAACATAAGCATTATCAATTTTTTATGGAACATCAAGAACACACATGTTTATGTTATCTGCTAGATCTTTAGATATGAGATATTTTCTTGAAGAATTTTTTAAAAATTGTGAACAAAAACACATGAATCTAAAACATGATCTAATTCACATACATTAAAATAATAAGTAACACCTAACTTTTTTACTTTCAATATTGTTTATATTAGACGAAGAAGGTTTATGTAACATCCCCACTGAGATCTAACTAGATGATATTTTTTTAAATAAACATATATGCAAAAGTAAACTACATTCTAAAAGTTTAGCATAGATAATAATAGTATGACATCAATTCATATTAAAACATAAAATATGGATATCTAATATCAGGATAGAAATACAACTCAATATAGAAATTAATTATAACACTACAAACTTAACTCATCTAAATCCACAAAATCCACTATCAATTTACATTAATTTATAATTATAACTCTGTAATAACAATTATAATATATTACAATGTAAAAATAAAATAATTGGCTACCAAAGAGTGCAGTTCCCTAGTTTTAAGTATCTGTAGAAATCTAAAGTGTCATATAAATAGTATTACTATTATGAGGAGGGAGATAATCATCTATGCTCTTTTACACCCACCCATGGACCAATGATCCCCTACACTATGCCATCAAAGAATGACCCTCAATTCACTGATTAATATATAGTAATGGCATAGGAATCTAGAGAGACTAGTAAGTATCTATGTGATATGATTCTAAACTAAACATGAAGTGTATCATAGAAATATGTTCTATTCTAAGATATCACAAAAACATGTGAATCATAATCATGAAATGATAATGTATGGAAAATTTTAGCAGAGATAATAATAATATGACATTAACTCATATTACAACATAAAATATGGATCTCCAATATCATGAGAGAAATACAACTCAATATATAAAGTAATTATAACACTTTAAACTTAACTCATCTAAATACACAAAATTCAATATCAATGTACATCAATATATAATTACAAATCTCCAATAATAATTACAATATATTACAATGTACAAATAAGATACTTGGCTACCCCAGAGTGTAGTTCCAAAACTTCAAGTATCACTGGCAATATCAAGTGTCATCTTAATAGTAATACTATTGTGGGGAGGGAGATTATCATCCAAGCACTTTCCCATCCAACTAGAGACCAATTATTCCCCACATTATCCCATCAAGGAATGGCCCTCCCTTCAAAGATGAGTAGACAGTGATGATGTATGAATCTAGAGAGACTAGCAAGTACATGTGTGTTTTATTATTCTAAACTAAACATGGAGTGTATCATAAAAATATATTATATTGAAAGATATTACACAAACATGTGAATCACACTCATGAGATTTTAATGTCTCACAAAACATATTTTGGCCTAAATATCTACATATAATAGATGATAATGATCTAAATCAATAAATTTCATACACACCACTTGATTGGATTTCCTTCATATAACATTGCAATGCGAGTAGGCTAGTGAATTCCATCTAAATACTTACTCTATATTAGTAATACAGATTGGTCAAATAAAATTTAACCACAAGATTCATCAACTTACATCTTAATAGTAAATTCATCATATAACATGATATATAAAGGAGTAACAATAACATACATTTAATATGCAAAATATGTGCATGAATCTTTCATTATCTTATATCCCATATTATAAATAATAATTATAAATATACCACCCAAGTAAACATAAAATTTAACCATATAATTCAATAATATAATTGGTTTCTAGTTATCTATACCCTATTGCAACCCATATTAGCATAGTCTAGTGCTCTAATATTTAACTACCAATTTTCCATAATCAATCATATGAAGTGGTCTCAAACACACACAAACACAACATTATATAAGTAACTAGATAAAAACAAGTTATCATTCCATGAAACACAATAACATAACAACAAAACATTTCTAAATTTATAGGTTTGCATGTACTTTTCCATAGATGTTGCCAATTGTAATAACACACACACTATCCATATCAGTTATCAACATGTATATAGTAAAATAGTTAGATGTAGATATAAGTTTAGGACTAATAAATGTAATAAGTACAACCTAGATACAATATATTTTTATACTATAGTACCCTATGATATCCCATACTATCATTGGTTCCCAATTACAAACAACACATAAATCAAACTTATGAATTTCAAGACTCAAATAGTTCATGTAGATAATAACAATTAAATAGTAAAGTATTATACCAGTTGGGTATATTCTATGTAAAAAACATACCAATGTATCTCAATATAAAAATGTGCATCATAATACACCATTATTCACTAAGTATAACTATACATTTAACAAACTCATTGTATGCAAATTCATATAAGTATTCCATATTGAATACTTATAACAAAGAGCCATTCACATTATGAATGGTGAGTCAGATAAACCCATTATCCTATTTACTCAATTTCTTTTACGAGACTATTCTAAAGGTTAAGGTTCTTGATTCCTAAGAAACTTATTGACTTATTCAAATAATCTAATGAAATATGGGTATAATATACACATATAAGATCTGACACATCATAATGTGGAAAACATGTAGGTATTCTAATATTATGCAATTTCTAAACCACAATTTAGTGTTTTAATTGTAAATACTAAGGATAGAAATAAACTAATGAAGGAGTTAAAAATAAATGGAGCACATTTTTCATACAAGAGCAAGAGAAACAAGAAATTCATTTTCTCAAAACACAATTAATCTAGTTTTATAATTAGTTTATATTTGGGTGTTAATAAGCAATCATTCGCTAAGAAAATTAGTCATTGATTTTAGTTTTACAACTAATATTTCACTTGAGAATAATAGTGAAAGCAGTCCACCCCATATTTCTAATTATGTAAGTATTCATGAACACATAACTCAATACATTATCAAACTCTAAGTAATGGTTTTCTATATAATAAAATATTTAAAGGATCCATAAGTTTTTACTTATAATAAAGAGTAAGTAAGTTCAACCACTCAACTCATATGATTAATCCACTCTACATTTGACAATAATTGTTTAAGTAATGAACTTCCAAGGATAGAAATGTTCTATAATTATTTTATATCCCAAGTGACATATAATCTAGTTAGATGTATCAGGCTTAATATCAACAAAACACACACACACACACACACACACACACGAAAATATATCTAAACATGTGTACCATGTTAGGTATGATATTTATGGCCTAGCCCAATGGTAAAATAATTCTCAATTAATGGATATTATTTACTATGGTAAAACTCTTAGAGGATATATCATAACAAGATATTGATAACATATCTTATATTACCACATATATTAATAACTTTACTCATATATATATACCCACCTTTATATGCATCCACTATCACCACCTATTAAGATAGATTAGTTATTTATATGTAATTTATTTTTGATATTGTCCACAATATTAAATATCTAATTTTATATTATAATATTGTATAACCAAATTTTCTCTATTCACTACAATAATTCACTATTCTTTATACAAAATTAAGACTATGAAAAATTCCCTGATATACATACAAACACTAAAAAACTAGCCATAAAAGAAAATTACATATATATTCTAAGATTCCTAATGCCTTGATAACCAATCATCCCTCTACCCTTCCCATCAATTCACAATAATGTAAAATCAAATTTGCATCAGCCAAGACATCACGAAAGTTGTGATAGAATCAAATAAATTGACTTCATGATATAATTGTTAAATGCAAGAAGCAGACGTGAAGTGAATCAAACTTCTAAAAGGAAAAATAAACACTATATATATATATATGTGTATGTATGTATATATATATGTATATATATATATATGTATATATATATGTATATATATATATGTGTGTGTGTGTATATATATATATATGTGTGTGTGTGTATATATATATATATATACATATACATACATATATATATATATATATATATATATGTCCAATCTAGGCATGGATATAAATTCATATTTGTGGTCTATTCAAATCATAAAGGGGGTTTTTGAGTTCATTGATATCATTGACTAAAATGGAGTGTGATTCCCCTTGAGTTGAAATAACTAAGATAAAAATAATGGTGGTGGTGTTGCTCTTGGGCTGAGTTAAAGAAAAGAATAAAATAGAGCATGATATGGAAATAGGCTTGGAATGGTGCATCTTTAGAGGATGAGATTGTAGGAGCAGAAGAAGTGACTGTAAGAAGGTATGGAAATGGTGGTAGTGGCAAGAAGCAAACGTGAAGTGAATCAAACTTCTAAAAGGAAAAATAAACACAATATAAATATATATATATATATATATATATGTCCTATCTAGGCATGGATATAAATTCATATTTGTGGTCTATTCAAATCATAAAGGGGATTTTTGAGTTCATTGATATCATTGAATAAAATGGAATGTGATTGCCCTTGAGTTGAAATAACTAAGATAAAAATAATGGTGGTGGTGTTGCTCTTGGGTTGAGTTAAAGAAAAGAATATAATAGAGCATGATATGGAAATAGGCTTGGAATGGTGCATCTTTAAAGGATGAGATTGTAGGAGCAAAGGAAGTGACTGTAAGAAGGTATGGAAATGGTGGTAGTGGCTACATCCACCAAACCACTCTACACCACTACTTCCCCCAAACTGTTACTATTTCAAACTAGGCTGAAAACTATAATATTTATTTATAGCTTTATATTATACAAACCACCCTTGAGAATCTAAACTCAAAAATTTATTGATAAAAGTCATAATGAATTAGATTGGTAATGTAAGTTACAAACACAATATGGAAATCTGATGTAAAAAAACATTACAAAACAAATTATATCTTGCATTAAGGAGGAAACATAGTTTCCATCATAGATTTACTATTTCTTTCCATTCCAAACTATGTTATGGATTCAAACATTGAATGTGGATCAAGGGAAAATGTATTCTTTGAATTCATATATAGTTAAGCAATAATATATTTTATTTTATATATTCTACAATACCAAATGTATCCCCAATAAATATGGTGTTAATTTGAACTTGCTGGAAAACACTCTAACTAGAATTATAGCTTATGTCTTATTTTGCGTAAAACACAGACTATGTCAACTCACTATACTTATCCTAAATACCACAATGCCAAAACATATGAAGAATATAGTCAAGGTTAAGTCAAATTTACATGAATCATTTACATAGAGATACCAAGTATAGAAACAAATAATCTGATTTTTTTTATTATGCAATTGTCCTAGTAAATAATAAACCATGTTTATAGTTCTCTATGCTGACAAGGTTTGATTCTTTTTTAATAATACTAAGTTTTGAATTGAGAAAATTGCCTACCTAGTGAGTAATGCTAAAAAACTTTCTTTTCTTATTCTTTTCATCTTTCAATCTTTTATCCATATCCCTTTTCCTTGCCAATGCCTTTCTCCTAGATTCAAATATCTCTCCTCCTCTAATGAGGCATAGCTCTTAATCTTTTAAATAATTTTTAATTAATTTTATTTATTTTATATATATATATATTTATTTATTTATTCCATTTTATTTATTTCTTTCTTATTATTTATTTATTTATTTTATTTATCTTTATTTCTAAATCATATTATTGAATTGAAATTTTCCTTGATTTATAAATCTTTCCCATTAATTATTTTTATTGTCAAAAATTTTATTTTATTTTTACCTAGATTCACAATAATTAATGAATTTATTAATTATCATTTCAAATTTCCATGATATTCTATTGATTAATTTATAGACAAATAATTTGAAATAGTTTAATCAGGTAAATATCCAAGTATTCATGGCCACACACAAGGCACACTAGATGAAATCTACAAAACTATTAAAATATACTATCAAACCATAAGAAAACATCTATCTATTTCAAGAAGCATTAACAACATTATGATAAACATTAAAATTATGCATCTAACATGAATTATGTATGCATCATATGCAGGGTTCTTACTAGCTCTATATTGACCTATGACATGTTGATTTATGTCACTCTCTTTGATGATGCTCTCCCTCTAGCACACTCAAGGGACAAATTCTCATAAGTCCACCTCACAACATGTAATTCATTAGATCATATCTCATGATAATCATAAATAAATAATATAACTAAAATAACATATTAATATGCTTAAAATTTAACCACATACATTAATCAATGCATAGTAAGTAATCATGTATCATTATCTAACTAAAAAATATTATATTATATCAAAAAATCATAAATTTCAAGATTAATAAAAAATATAACCAAATATCAATTTGTTAGCTGCAGATATCCATTGGTAATCTAGAAAGTTTGAATGTTGAGGAATTGAGATGTGATAGTTTATCAATTAACTATCTTTTAACAATGACCAACGCACTTCCTAAACCCTACATATCTTTTAAATTTTCTATATTATCTAAATTTAGAGTTGTATAATACTATCTTTAAATCCAACATGTTTATGTTTATTTTCATATTCAATACAAAATATTAAAGTTTCATCATATTATATAATATCCCTATCCTCTATGGCCATTTTATATTTTAGGGGTAAAACATTACAAAATTAAAGTCTAGATAACTTCATAGAAGGTTTGTGATCATGAGGGATATTTTGATGTAACTATTGGCAATTTTTTGCCCATGTATGAATCTCTTACATGGTTTGAAGAAGTAGTTAATCAAAGACTTAGATGAGTCTATCAATGGAAAATGAAGATGATCCAAGTAGGTTTTCATGGTGTTAAACAATTACAATAATAGGTCTAGAAAAGCGTATGTTTATACTTAAGAAATATTTCAAATTTTGGATAAGTGTTAGATCATTCAAAATTCCCTCAGAGAAAATTTTCCATATAAATCCCATATAAAAAGTACAAGGCATAGTTCTCTCAGGTAAATTATTCCACCTTGTTTGGTTAAGCGTTGAAATTCTTTTGGGATATTTATTTCAGGTTTTTTGGCTAAGTATTCAGAATTGTTTTAGACATTTTGGATGAAACAAAACCCCTAAAGGGTCATTTATTTGAGGAAAGTCATAGATAAAAGTTACAAAGGTTATCTTTTGGATAAATTGGTCTAAGACACTTTTAATGAAGGGTATTTCTTCACCAAAAGGTCCAAAGTAAAAGTTCTAAAGGGTCACTTTTTTAGGGAAAGTGTCTTATACATTTTTTTGAAGGGTCATTTCTTAAGAAAATTAACAAAAATAAATCTGAAGGACACTTTAAAAAGTTATGAAGGGAAATTTCATAAATCCTAAAGCATAATCTTGATGGGTAAAGGGTCATTTCAAAAAGGTTGAAAGGTAATTCTAAAGAGCAAGTGTCCTTGACAAATTTTTTGACAAAAGCTATAAGGGCACAAATTCTTTCAGGAAAATCTTTTCCAAAATTTGGCCAAGGCATGTATTTTTTTTGGGTAAAATTTTTCGATATCGTTTCCCCAAGGACATTTTTTCTTTCAAATAATTTGCCTTAGACAATCCTTTTAAAGACAAATTTATTTAAAATAGATTATTTAAGATAAATCATACAAATGAATTCTCTTGGATAAATTATTTCAACAAAGTTGATCTAGCAAGGTGGTGATAGGTGTACAAACATCAAAGTAAATCTCAATAATCATAAATTAGAGTTCAAATATTGACATTCACATAAATGTCATTGGTTTTCTTATAGATGTCAATTGATAGGTGCACAAACATCAAAATCAAGTGATATGAAATAGTCATCGGGATTCAAATATCCCATGATGGGCATGATGACATCAAGTTTGGACCCCTACAAATCACCATTTAGATTTTAAAATCCAAGGATGTTCATTTATATTTCAAACATGAGCCTCAAAAAACAGCCATTAGCATTCAAAAACTATCAAAGGGTCCTCCACTAAATGTGGGCTTGACAAGTGTCTAAATCTTGGGAACCTAAATCAAATCTAATGATGAGTAGTGACTAGTAGATCATTGGGTCTAGGTAGATCTAACAGATCTATTTTGAGAATATAAAGGCATATCAATGGCATGCAAGCATAGTAAAAAATTTAATGAGATACTGATCTACAATGTGGTGTAAGTATGAGATTTGTAATATTAGTAGAGGAGATTAATGATTAACATGCATTTGGCACATGGTGTAAGCTTGGACAAATTTGACAACTCAAGGGGAAATATCAATGATTGGTGCTTGATCATACACATTAATATCAATGGATTGAGTAAAATTCAATAATTCAATGAAGCCCAAGTTAATTTTTTGACAACCAATGAATAAAGTATCAAGTTGGGACAATTTCAAATATGGTCAATGGAGTGGTTCAACTTATGAAAACTAGATAAATGGACTAGAGCTAGAAAAAAATACATAAAACTAAGCTCAAGCTTGATTTGAGTTAAACCAAGGTAAAAAATAGGGACTAAGCATTGCTAGTAGAGCTCCATAGAGGTAAAATAGGTCTTTTAGACCTAATGTAGCTTAAAAGGGTGGCAACTTATTATTAAAAGGACCATATATATATATATATATATATATATATATATATATATATATATATATATATATATATATATATATATATATATATATATATATAAAGTATAAGAAAACCAATAATCTTTGATTAGTTTTTGTTTATAGTTCATTTAGGTCAAGGTTTCAATGTAGGAGTTGGTTTTTACAATAAATGTATAATCTCTCATCCTTTGACATATTCATAAGCTTTTGATAGTCCATCGATCAAAGCAAATATAACATGGCTCAATCAGGTTCATAACTATGAGGATTTTATCCTTATACATAAGCAACCAAGTAGAAGATGGTGTGAAGATCAAGAAAAGAGATTTGGTGGTTTGAGAAGTAGCCTAATAATTTAATAGATTTTCAAAGTACCTAAGGTTCCCTTTCATAAACATGATCATCACTTACCATCTTTGGGAAAACTCTTTTCTTTTGGTGTATTTCTCAAAAGCTATTAGGAAAAAGACAATCTATCATGTCCATTATGGATTACGTCCTAATTAGACCAAGCATGGTGGGGAATTCATTAAATACAGTAATAGATCATTAATTATTCTCAAAATATGTTCCCTCTTCTCTCTTCTCCCTTTATCCTATAATATCCCATTTTTTTCTCCTTTGAAAAGGTTCTCAAATTTTAGAATTTTTATCTTTTTGGGTGACAGGGATACTCTTTTAGATACTATAAAGTATGCTCCTCTTGATTAGGCTTGACTGTATCAAGCATTTGTAATAACTACCTCTTGATGCAATAAATATTTTCTCTAATTATCTCTTGCCTTGAGTCGGTGTTTGGTGAGTCATGTATGATGGCATTGTGTGAAGGAAAATCTTCCTCATCCATTGTCCTCCTTTTTGAGCTTGTTTAGGGAGTTTTAAATGTTGTTTTTAGATCTATATTAGTGTTATAATATAAACCTCTTCTATGAAATACTTATGCAATTAGTTTTATCTTAAGGTTATGTGAGATAGTATTGTCTTTTGTTGATATAGTGTGGGTTCAAGCTTATGGGAGTTTCCCTTTTAATTTTGGTGCATTTCTTGGTTAAATTTCTTAGGATCCCTTATCCCTTTGTTAACCCTTTTCCCATGAAGCATTGGCTTAGAATTATTCTAGGTGAGCATCAAAGAGGAAGTTAACCTACTCTAGAGTCTCAATAATAACATATGTTACCCATAGCTTGGGGTTGTCCCAATATTATGACTTAATGGGAGAGAGCCTGAATAACCCCCTCAAAGTGTGCACATTAATAAAATATTAGTTTTTATCATACCCAATGGGACTATGGTATATAGTAGTGGAAGGATTTTTGATGTTATTATTCTACATATCAACCTTTAGAGGCACTCTACAAACATCAATGGTGACTCAGAGCATCTATCAATTGGTTAAGAATCCTAACTAAGTGTTTAATCATCATAAAATGGTATGTACTATTAGTCACGCTTTGATCAATATGCTTATCCTATACCTCAATATCACACTTATCGAGGAAATAATGTTTATGTGTTCAGCCCAAGTGGTTCTCAAATAACCTATCAACCCTATCATGGCCTTTGTCTTCCTTTTACCCTTCCATATGATCAAGGTTAGCCTCCTTTGCATTCAAATTATTGCTCCACTTTCCCTTATTAAGACTAGGCTTACCATGTTACATTTGTGTTAGGGGTCAATCAAGCATTAGTATATTATATTGAGTTAATAAGGGAGATTGGTAAGGGTTTATAGTTTTCTCCAATAATCCCTATCCATGATATATAAAAGGTAAGGAATACTCTTCATTTGGTGAAGAATAGATGGTTAGTTTGTGAAATTTAAGAATGGTCATCCTAAAAGAATTAGGACATAACAATGATGAGAAATATGGTCCAAAATATAGATAGTATGTTGATATCTTATAGAGAGTAGTAGAATCATTTATACCATCTTTATGTTCCCTCTCCTCTAAGAGACTCAATCTCAACCTTCAAAAGTCCCTGATCAACCCCCTAGTCAACCTTGTCCAAGTCCTTCTTTGTCAAAACATAGAGAGGCAATATTATACCAAATAAGAAAAATCATGAAGATCAAAGAGGGGAAAAATATTGGACAAGAATTCCATATTAATTCCATGAAAGGGATAAAGATCTTCTTTCAATATTTTTGGAATGTATGGGGATCTATTGAAGAAGCTGACTACCCACATGTTGAGAAGCAAGAAATGAAAGGGTGGGTATTGTCCATTAAAGAAGTGTTTGAGAAATGAGAGAAAGAGTATGTCAAGCCTAATCTAGTAAATTTTACCTCTCCTATCCCTATGCCCATTCTCACTTAAAATAATGAAGATATTCCATCTTGGATCCTCTCTTATGTCCCTAACTATTTCATACCCTCTTTTGTGAAACCACCCTCTTCCACACCCACTTAGGAAAAAAATAGGGTGACCAAATCTTGAACATTCCCCTCATGAAAATCAATCAAAGAGGTCATAAAGAAGGAAATGGAGGTGTTATTTAAGGTAATATAAGAATCGATCCCAATAAAGGAAGGGTTAGTTGTACAATAAATTAATCAAGCAACCATATCTCATCTCAATGAGTTTGGTGTACAAGAGTTATGAGACTCTCTCTCCTCAATTCAAGAGACACCAAAAAGAGCATTCAAAGTACCTAGATGGAATGATACCCTCTTAAGTTGCAAGTAAGGTAAACTTATTCACCCTTGCACCATCTCCCTTATAATAGAGGATCCTAGTTTACATAGGATAGAGGAAGATCTTGAAGTCATAGGTGAGCCTAAAAATGACAATACAAGTGTCTATGTTGAGGAGATCATAATAAGCAACCCAATTCATAAAGAGGAGCATGTTTTAGATTTAAATTTATACGAACCTAATGAGAAATAAAATGTTAACCTTCATAAACCAAGTATGGAGTTCAATACTAGCTCAAATATTTTATAAGATCAATGGTAGAATTTGTGCTTAGATTTATAGAGTGAAATGGAGAAGCTTAATGTTGTAAGCTTGCCTAAATAGTGAAATTCAAAAGATAAACATGGGGCAAACCTTAAATAGACTAATAAAGGTCTATTATACATAAATAATGAATAATATAAGTTCTAAGAACCATAGGTTGGTCTACTTTAAGATGAGGTGTTAGTTGAAGATTACCCTGATATGTTAGAGCTAGAGGAAATGAGATCAGACCTTAAATAAGAAAAATATAATGTTTTAGACCTTTGATGGTCGAATAAACCCTCATTTAAAGTTGAATAATGAGATTAAATATTTATTGAGGTTGATGAAGGGGACATATCAAGTACTCAAATGATTCAATTTGATGATCATACCAATTGAAAGCCTAAAGAGTTATCGCAATGGTTTAATACCATAGCCAAAGAATTTGGAGAGGCTAAGGGACATGTCCTTATTATATAAATGCATGAACATGTTATTAAAATCATGATCAGTCTTAATTTACATAAATATTAGGTAGAATAACATGGTCTTTATGAATAATCAATTGAACTAAGTGTAGTTACTCCCAAGAGCCTAAATGAAGTCTTCATGCAAGACTTTCTCAAGAGTGGAGAGAAACATTAAGAAAGTGCTCTTATAGTCCAAAATGAACAAAAATTGGAAGAATTACATAAATATTTCTACATTGGAGTCATATTTGTTCCATTTCATTCATTTCTAATTAAATCAAAAGGATTGGCCATCAAGCTACCCAGTTCACTAATTTTGCTACCTCCAAAGCTAGGTATTTGTCATATTTTTTTGTTACAAGTGGATGATACTAGAAGTTTTAATTTTTATCCAAGAATACTTATTTTTAAAGGTTATTTTATATATTATATTATTTTTTGTAAATTTTTCTAAGTGTGCTTGTGTACTTTTGCTTAGTAGGTTCATTGTTCTTTATTTCTTGCAAGTGAATGCATGCATTTGACTTTGTTGTTTTATTTTTGGTCCTTGTTATTTTAAGAGGATGTTATATAAAGGGTAAAAATTTTATCATATTTCATACCTTCTCAATTATTTATACTTATGACTCCATACTTAATGGACTAGACAAGGCAACATGATCTAGGTTCTCTTGCATAGATAGTCATGCAACCCCTGTGAGTTACCAAAGATGTTGGGAATTTTTGGCCCAAATATGAATCCCTTGCATGGTTTTTTGAATTATTAGATAAAAGGATTATATGATTAAAAAAATTAGGAATGAATAAGATCCAAGAAGCTTTCCATGGTGCTGAACAGTTGGAGGACCAGGTCTAGAAAAGCCCAAGTTTATACTTAAGAAATATTTCAACTTTTGGATAAGTGTTAAAGAATTTAAAAATATTTAAAATAAATTATTATTTATAAATCCTAAAAAACAATTACAAGGCATAATTACCTACAAACAAATTTTTCCACCTTATTTGGCTAAGTGCTGGAATTCTTTTGGGAGATTTATTTTGACTTTTTTGGCTAAGTATTAGGATTTATTTTGGATATTTTATCAGAAACAAAACTCTTGAAGGGTCATTTATTCAAGCAAATTACTAGAATTTTTTTTAAGGATATATGTTAGATAAATTAGTCTAATATACTTTTATCAAAGGGTATTTATTTGCTAAAAGGCTTAATTTAAAATTTCTAAAGGGTCACTTTTTTAGGAAAAGTGTCCTATACATTTTCATGAAGGGTAAGTTCTTAGGAAAATTGTTCAAACAAAAATTTGAAGGACACTTTAAAAATTTATAAATGGCACTTTTAGAAATACCTAAGGGTAATCTCCAAAGGCTAAAATGAAATTCTTAGGTCAACTATCCTTGACAAAAGTTCAAGCAAAAAGTACAATGACATGAATTCTTTTTGGGAAAATTGTTTCCAAAATTTGTCTAAGGCATGTATTTATTTCATGGAAAATGTTATATGATAATCCCAAAACCAAATTATTTTGGACATTTTGTCCCTAGAAAAATACTAAGTACACAAATCATTCAGGAAAATTTCCAAGATAATTTCCTTAAGGATATTTTTTATTTTAGATAAATTATCTAAGACAATCTTTCTGAATACAAATTTATTTCAAACAAATTATCTGAGACAAATCTCACAGATGAATTATTTTGTATAAATTGTTTTAATAAAGTTGGTCTACTAGGGTGGTGATAGGTGAAAAAATGTCAAATTAAAGCTCAATAGCCATCCATTAGAGTCCAAATATTTGCATTCATGTAGACATTATTGACATTCCCATGGATGTTAATTGATTGGTGGATAACCATCAAATTAAATCTTTGTCAAATAACCATTAGGATTCAAATATTCCATGATGGGCACATGGATGTTAAGTTTTGGCCCCTATAAGTAGCTATTTAGATTTGAAAACCCAAGGAAATTCATGTAGATTTCAATGTGGGGCCTCAATAAATAGTTGTTGGTGATAAAAAAATATAAAGGGGTCCTTGAATAAACATAAGATTTACCAGTGTCTAGATCTTGAGAACCTAGATAAAATATAATGATGAGAAGTAATTGGTAGGTTAATGGGTCCAAAAAAATCTAATGGAGCATTTTTTATTATACAAAGATAGATCAATATAACATGAGTAGATTCAAAGAGTCAAGCAGCTAAGGAGATACCACATGGTGTAAGCATGAGAGCTGGTAGAGTCATAGAGGATATTGAAGATTAATGAATATTTGACACATGGTGTACACTTGGACAAAGTTTATAAGTCAAGGGGAAATATTGATGGCTATTACTTGATTATATAGATCAAGTTAACATAGTGAGTAAATGTCAATAAATCAATGAAGCCAAAGTTGATTTATCGGTAACCAATGAACAAAGGACAGAGATAAGACATTTATTAGTAAGGTCAATAGAGTAGTTTGACTTGGAAAAAGTAAATGAATAGACTTGAGATGGTAGAAAATACATGAAACTAAGCTCAAACTCAACCCAATTTGAACTAGGATAAATAATAAGGAGTAAGCATCAAAAACAAATCCCCATTGAGGTAAAATAGGTCTTTTAGACCTAATATAGTCCTAAATGGTGGAAACTTATTGTAAAAGGGAACAAACATCAAGAAGAGTGCCATCTATATAAATTATAAGAAAATTAATAATCTTATATTTGTTTTCATCTATAGTTGATTCAAGTCTATGTTTCAAAGAAGGAGCTAGTTTGTGCAGTAAATGTAGAAGCTCTCATCCTTTGGCATAGTCATAATCTCTCAAAAAGCCAATACTCAAAATAGATACACCATGGCTCGATCAGGTTCATAGATATGAGTATTTTGTCCTTATAGATAAGTAACCAAGTAGAAGATGGTGTGAATGTCGAAGATAAAGATCTAGTGGTTGGAAAAACTACCTGAGTAGATAATATATTTTTAGAGTACCTAAGGGTCCCTTCCATAAATAGGACCATGAATTACCATGTCTGGTAAAACTCTTGTCTTCTAGTGTATTTTTTGAAGGCTATTAGGAAAAATGTAGGCTATCTTGTCAATGGTGTATTACATCCTGATGAGACCAAGCATGGTGGGGCATTTATTAAAGACAAAAAAAACTCATTAATTATTCTCAAAACATTTTCCCTCTTCTCTTATCCCCTTTTCCTATATTATCCAATTTTATTCTCGTTTTAAAAGGTTCTTAGATTTTAGACTTTTTATCTTTCTAGGAGATAGGGATACTCTTTGAGATAATGTAATGTATGCTCTTCTTGATTAGGCTTGACCCTATCAAGCATTTGTAAGAACTACCTCTTGATGCAATAAGGACTTTCTTTACCTATATCTTTCCTTGAGTCTATGTTTGGTGTGTTGTGTATGATGGAATTGTGTGAAGGATAATCTTCCTCAATCATTATCTTCTTTTTTGACCTTGTTTAGGGATTAATCAATGCTACTTGCACATCTAGATTAGTGTTCTACTCTAAACCTCTTCTATGAAATACTTATTTAAGTATCTTGATATTGAGTTTGTGTGAGATAGTATTGTCTTTTATTGATCTAGTGTGGGTTCAAGATTATGGGAGTTTCCATTTTAAGTTTGGTACATCACCTAGTTAACTTTATTAGGATCCCTTATCCCATTTCTAACCATTTTACCATGGAGAATTATCTTATAATTATTTTAGGTGAGCATCAAAGAGGAATTTAACCCACTCTAGATGTTCATCCCCAACATAAGTTACATAGCCTAGGGTTGTCCCAATATTATGACTTAATGGGAGAGAGCCTAAAGAACCATCTCCAAAGGTGAAAATTAACATAATAATAGTAACTTAGTTAATTTGATAATGAAATGATAAATGTTCTCACTTAGATCAAGAGAAAAAGTCATAAGGTCATTGACTAGATCAAAGTCTTCTTTAGATTTCCCAAAAGATAAATGTAGCCATTCTTAAATATTTTTCCATGTGTTAATAAATTTTTTAGGTAAACTAATAAATTCTTGGTAATCTTTCCATTCAAGTGTTTGATAAAAAACTCTTAAACAAATATTTTCACTTGTTATACCAAGAGTAGCGCAAACTAATCTAGATTCTCTCGGAGCACCAAAATGTTTTGGTAAATTTAACTCTTTAAGGGAAGGTAACTTAACAAGATGATTTCCAAATTTATTGGATTTGCATAAATCCATGGTGTTAAAACTATCTACTTTTCTTCTTTAGCTTTAGCTTCATCTTCACCTAAAGTGAGATCATTCTGATCTCTATTGTATTAAAGTCCATGAATGAACTCTTATATACTCACTTCTACTTGATCTTTCATTTGAAGTTTTATTAATTTCCTCTAATTGAATTTACTAATTTTATTGAACCTAATTTAACTAATTGAATTGCATATTTATAGTAATAGGTTCAAAAGGAAAAACTAGGTCATCAAAAGGAAAAGAATAAAAAAGAAAACAAGTTCTAAGCCTAGGATTAATAGCTAAAACTCTAGCTCTATTTTATTAAATTTGTTTATTTATATTCAAAATATCTTATTGAGTTTTATGAGTAAGGTTATAATACCAGTCTATCTAAAATTCTATTATTTCTTCTTCTTCATATATGACTTGAATAACATGTTGAATATTATGAGGATGATTATACCATGCATTATAATACATAAAATAACATCAACATGACCATCAACAATATCAATTTTAGGATTAATAATAAGAGGTTTTCCTCCAAGTACCATGAGCAAGAAGATAACAAGACTCTAACAAATTAGATTTCTAATTTTTTTCCAACAGAGTCACCAAATTTATTGATGATAACTAATAAACCCTTTCACCTATTATGAAGGTTATGTTGGAATCATACAAGTCTAATAGTAAGCTTATAAAGGTTCAATTATGATCCTAAATATGTAAGGGTTTTTTTTAGATATTCTGAGACATAATGAATAAGTTATCAAACATAACATATTCCATTATAATTTTAGAAATCCACTTTATCAAGAAATGAACCAAATTATATATGAATTTATAATCTATCCTATCTAATAGATAAGGTATATAGATAATAAAATATCTTGAATGAAATAAATCTAATTGAATAATATTATATATTTTAAAGCAATATCTTGCTTTTTTGCTAAAATATCTTATAAGTAATCTCAAAATAATAAACAAAAAATATAAGTAAGTCATATTTAAGATAAATCAGGATAAATAGATATCCAATCAAAAAATCAATCAATGAAACTTAACACACAAGATACACCACAAATAACAACCAACAAACTAAATAAACAAACAAAAAGTAAATAGAAAAGGGAAAGATAACAAACTACAAAAAGAAACAAGGTAAACTAAGTATACAACTATTCTAAAAATAAATCTAGTAGACTATAAAAAATCTAACTAAGTGTAATAAACAATCTAAACTAAGACTAAAATTACAAATAAATAATTTGAACTATAATAAAATAAGTTAACTAAAATTGAATCTAAACTATAAGAAAGAACTAATCAAAGAAAACAATCTAACTTTAATAAAATAGATAAGGAGAATTATCTAGGAAAGTAATTTAAAGAAAAAATAGAAGTAAACACTAAACTAAAAAAATTAAAAGACAAACTAAGGAAATAGAAAGAAAATTTATATTAATTAAATATTAATCTAAAATAGATTAGACTATATTAAAAATCATACTCGATATAAAGTACAACATAGAAAAATGCAAACTAAAAGACAAACTAAGGAAATAGAAAGAAAATTTATATTAATTAAATATTAATCTAAAATAGATTAGACTATATTAAAAATCATACTCGATATAAAGTACAACATAGAAAAATGCAAGTCTCAAAAGAGAGAGTCATCTTAGCAAAATGGATAGATTTTATTTGAGAAACCAACATATTTCTTTACAAATATTTTGGGAGACAACTTTTGAAATCAAAATAGTTCAATGAAATGTCACAAAGGTAAAGTTTTCATTGTTATTCAGGTTGAATATTTGGATTCTACACATAAAACTACAAATAACAATCATTAAAAGATGTTAAGCTTGATAAACATCAAATAATCTATTATAAATGATAATATAAATATTTGATATACTTGTGTTGCTTTAAAAAATACTCAACCATCAAATAAAGTATCATCAAGTCTATTTGCAAAAGTTATGTTATCTCAGAGAAGTTACATAGAAAGAGAAAGATAAGTGATTGACTTCACAATGTATAAGTCTTCAATACATGTGTTGTTCCTCCTCCTCAAATGAATCTTTGATCTCCTTTTATACTTTAAATTTGGTTGAAAAAGAAGTTATAACTAACCTTAGTTAATTATTAGTTTACTTTAATTAATTGACTTTGTAAAAGTCAATTAATATAAACAATTATTAGATAATGTTTAATTAAGACTTAAAAGTCTTAATAGATCAAGTATTTGAATATACACTGGGTACTTCCTAATGGGTGGGGACCATAATCAATCAATAATAAAATATAATACATATATAAATCAATAAATAGATAGATCAAAGTTTAATAAAATTTGTATTTATATTAAAACCATATTGCATATTCAAAACATTTTTAGGCATATCTATATCATTTATTAAATTCTGTTATACTTTTCCAAAATATTATCACAAAAATATCAAGATTTGAAAGTTAAAGTATCAAAACTAAAAGTATATAATTCTACCATCTAAAATTTCAACTAAAAATAAATGTTCATCTTATTGACATCCAATAATCATTAGAAAGAGAAAAAAATTCAATCACTTGCTTCCCTTTCTTATTGACACATTCATTATACTCCATCTTAACTACTATAAGCCAAACCAAATTCATTCCTGAGTCAATTGAGGTTTTATCTATCTTCAACTTAATCCATTTTAAAACTTTGACCTCAACTAGAGAATCTATGTCATTCTAAGTATCTGACAACTTATCTAAAGTGATTGGATTGATTTCAATCATATGTTTCTTGTTTCTCTAAGGATTCTCCATCAAAATTAATTCCTTAAATCCTAAAATAGGATCTATTTGAGAAGATGAAGGATCATTAGAAATATAAGGTAGTACAAGATTAACATAACTATTGGCATGTGCAACTTCAATATCAAACTATGTAGCTTCTTGAACAAGGTGCAACTCACCAATAGATTGAATTCTTTTGGAGATGGGAGACTAGATTTTTAAATGATGTGGATTACTTTACAAATGGTGAGAATAATTGATATGAGGAGTCATAGCACTAAATTTATAACCATGAAATCCTCTGTTACTCCTATTACTTGTAGGGTTGAAAGGTAGATTATTTCAAACATTCTACAACTCAAGATCATTATCATCAAAGTGGATAGACATCCTATAATCTCTATTAAATCTAAGGCCAAATCTCATAGCCCTAAAACCACCCCTTAGAAAATTTCTATTCGGGTTTTGCTAATTTACATTATCAAAATTCTAACCCAAAACTTTGTTATCATTACTTCTATTTGATCTAAGATGATATCATCCAAGCATCCCAACATTGAAATATATTCAAAGAAAACTGATTATGATGACTAAAAATCAACATGTATTCATTGAATATGAAACCAAATTGTATTTAAAACACATAATCTAATATCAACAAAATCTCTAAAATGAAATGTTCTAAGTGTATCAAACAACATTGTAATATACTATTTTTATCTCATCAAAATATCCCTTTAAATAAATTGAAACTTGAAAATAAAATTATAATATCATAATTTTATTTTAAAAACATTCGGACATGTTTTCATGAATTTTATATCATCATTGTATCAAACTATCTGAGTATGTCAACTAAAATTAATTCTCATAATTGAAATTATCATTTACATAAAGATCTATTCATGAAAAGTATCTCTCAAGTGAAACCATATATCCTTTCAATGTGTTAACTAAGAAACTAAATAATCAAAAAAATTCATCAAATAAGATTTGAATAATATGAACCTTTCACTATCATATGTTAAATTAAAAAGTTAACTATCCAAAACTTCAATATGAAACCCTTGAAATATATCATGATTGCATTCTTTAATCACTATTTCCACTATCTAAACATTATCTCAAACATATATATTGTGTATAATTTGTATAGGAATGTTTCAACAAAGAGAGTTTTGACATGACAAAATTCTTTTCACCTATTATAGTTTCTCAAAGCACCATTATTTTAACATCTATCTTCAAAACAAACCCCAAGGTTTCAAAATTGAGGTACAAATACATAAGCAACTTCCTTATTTTTGAGAAATAGCCAACTATATTTCATATGTAGATTTATGGCAAAATAAAGATTCAAAATTGAAACTGGTTCATCAAAATTATAGCCCAATATACCAAAATATAGACACATTTATATGTTTAAATCACTTTATGACATATATTCTCTATATCATGGCTGACCAATAACCATTCAAAACATTATGTGTAAAAACCCATCTCATAATCTTTTCCATAAGGCTCTACAAACTTATGTGTTTAAACTATATCATAATATAATATTAAGATAATAGAAGTTTTAAATGAAATCTTGCAAATTCAAATATATATTCTATGAAACCAAGAAATAATTTATTTATTTTCCTATTATTTTATTTAATATTCTTGAACAAAAAACGAAAAAATTTCAAAAATATTTTAACCTTTGCAAAATCCCTAAAAGGTGATACATAAACCTAGACAAACTTCCATAATTTTTGAGTTCATCACACTATATTTCCAAAGCTTAACATGCAAGATTTTCCTTGAAACACATAAATAAATGAAACTATAAAAAGCTATATTCACTAAAATCTTTTTTTAAGACAAACCATAACATAACCTTTTGATAGATTCATGAAAAAATAATATACAAAGCTCATCCTTTAAACCTAAAATTTTAATGAAACCTCTAAAACTATAAATGATATACTTTGACACACCATATTAATTTATTTTACTCTGAGAGAACCAAAACTAGGTACATATTCAATAAATGTCTCATATATTCTAAAATAGTATATTCAAATGCAAAACTAACTCTATATTTCATCGAACATCAAGAATATATCAAAAAGCAAACCATTTATCACTAATATCAATACATGGAAGTGATCATCTAAACTATAACAATCATTCAACCTTCCAAAACATTCATGCATAGGTTTAAACATAAAATTCTCAACATGTACACTATAAGCCATTTATTTTTCATGCAACTAAAAAAAAATTTATTGAAAATATCAACTAAAATTTTCTAAAAACTAATTAAACATGTTCATCGCATACCTGTTATGTGCTTTCTTGTATCCTTTCTACCCAAAATCTCTATTTGCAACACAAAAATTGAAACTGGTAGAGTAACACTTCTATAAGAAAGCTTCATGAAATGGATAAGACTAAGAAAACCAATCTTTTTTTAACCACCATTCCCTAACATAACTACTTCACATACATTCCTACCACTCATTGGCTCATCAAAATCAATGTTGTATTTAGCAATTTTACCAACAAGGTTAGTAAGTTATTAAACTTAATGAATACAAAATCACCTACTAAATATCTTACTAATATTTGATAATCAAGGCATGTATGCCTCACATTAAGTCATTTTTACTACCAAAATCTAAAAAAATCTTGAAGCCTCTTTAAATATGCCCTTTCATTAACTAACTTTGTCAACTAGTTCCACATTATTTACCAGCTAGTATGCCACAAATTTATAACTCAACTTTGTCAACCAACTTGTATCATCATGAAAATAATATAAAGTAATGTATATATGACTCATCATGACAATAATATAATTCTTTCAACCATAAAAGGTATTCTTAATTCAAATTGAACATGTAGTATTAAAATCTGATCATGAATACACTGAAAATAAAATTATTAATCACAAACATTCACAGTGATAAATACATATGCACATTTTATTCATTCATCCATTTATGATTTTCAAAACCACTTAAAATATAAAAATTAATTCATAAACCAACTATCATATATTTATAATTTAAAATATGAATCTAATTATACTACTAATTGGCTAGGTCCCTAACACAATTTTACATTCTATGATTGAGTCATGTCTATGGCAGAAAAGTACTAGTTTTAGAAAAATGGAGGTGGTGTAAAAAATAGGCATAATAGGGCATTTTGAGTCTTATGTCTCCTCAAATTATTATTCTTCCTCATCAACCTCTATAGTTTACCCTTAATTCTTGAAGTCCAAATTCTCTAAAGTATCCTTTGACTATGAGTGTGACTTCCTTGCATTATCAATCTACACATTGGTGCTTTCCATTATCTTCTATAACCTCTTGTTATAAAATCTATAGGTTGAGCTCATTGATGAGTATCCTAATAATATACCTTCATCAAATCTAGAATTAAACTTTTAAAAGTCTTCATCATCTCTTTTGATGAAACATTTGCTCCCAAACACTATAAAGTATTCCACATTAGTAGGTTTGCCTTTCCATAGTTCATAAGGAGTCTTGTTACTATTAGTTCTTATTTGTGCTAAACTAAAGTGCTCATTTCCTCTCTCCAATATCCATCATATAATATTGACTTATTTATCATAGTTCTAGCCATCTCTTGAACTATCCTATTCTTTCTTTCCACTATCCCATTCTGTGGAGGTGTACTAGCTACTAAGAACTATCTCCATATTACATGAACCTCACATAATTAATCAAAATAATTAGACCAAAAATATTATCCTCTATCAGATCTTAGGCACTTGATCTTCTCATTCTTTTCATTCTCAACAAGAGCCTTAAATACCTTGAACTTGTCAAGAGTTTTTTATTTTTCTTTTAAGACTGTTACCCAAGTTATTCTTGTGTAGTCATCTATGAGTAACATGAAGTAGCTATCTCCTTAGATTCTTGTATTCCCACAAATATCAGTATGTATTAAATCTAAGGGTCTTATATTAGATTACTTCTTTTACTTGAACATTCTTCTAGTCTCCTTACCATGTTGACATGCTTTTCAAAGTATGTTTATAAATTTGGTGATCTTAGGCATGTTATTCATAGACTTATTAATGTGTATCTTTACCAAATTGTCAAATTTTAGGTGACCTAACCTTATGTTCCCTAGCCAACTTTCATCCATATTGATCATAAAGAATATCTCTTGCTTGATCTCATTTAAGACATAAATTATTCTTAGTCTTCTTAGCATTGTCAATTAACCTTCTTGATTTTGATCTCCCTATCTCACACCCTCTATCATGAAAAGTTAGTGTCTATCCTTGATCAAAATTTTGACTTACACTTAGAAGGTTATGTTTCAAATATTCCACATATGATACATTTTGTGTCTTGGTCTTCCCACTATCCAAACACAAGATACCTTTGCCAACTATGCTAATATTTGTGTTCTCTCTAAATATCACTTTTCTTATATAATTCTTCTTCAATGAGATGAACTTATTTTTGTCTCCTAATGTGCGGATTGATAAACTGCTATCTATATACCATTTGATACCTTCATATTTAATGTGAAATGTAGTTTGAGCTAGTATAGACTCATCTTTAGTATTTTATTCCTCCTTAGTAAATAATCCATCTTGACTCTTAGGCTCAAAAAGATCAATCCTAACTTGCTTTGGCTTGAATTCCAATGTTTGACCCTTCTCATGCAATATAGGATATTCATATATCTTATTGAATCTTAAATGACTTATAACTCTATTAGAATAAAATCTTACAATGTGTCCCATATTATGACAACAATAACAAACAACATTTTTGTACTTACTTCTTGATTGATCACCCTTTTTCTGATGGTCCAACAATAACTCATACCTTATTACATTGGGATACATTATTGGTATTTTCATGTTGGTACTCTTGATTTGATCTAAATTTTCATGCTCTTTATCAAACTTGTTTATATTTTCTATGAGCTACTCATGCTCAACCTTCAAAGAATCTAGCTCTATCTTCAACTGATCATACTCAACTTCCATCAATCTAAACTTTGTATTGACATCTTCTAACTGATTCTTAAGATCCTTGATAGTCTAATTTTGATGATTCAAATTGTTTAAGTCACTTATGATATCAAATTCAAGGTCTAATTCATCTTTTCCTTCTTCACTATCATAGTAGACTTCTTCATCATACATGGTGTCTTCTTTTTTATCACTGAACATCTTGTGCTTCTTAGGATCACCATCAAGCTTTTAGGCTTGCTTCAAAGGACCATGATTTGATACCAATTATTTTAAGTATAATAACTGAGGTGGTGTTGAATTATTATCTTCAAAACTTTAATTCAATTCAACTTAAGGATATATGAACCATTATATCAAAAATGAACATCTAGCCAAGCATATGCATCCATACAAGATCATGAAACAAGATAAAACATTAAATATATGAGAAACCCTCAATGGGAATAAAACCCATTGATATATAAAAATGGAATAGATTCATATAAGACAAAAACTAATCTTTATTGAAGCATCAATTCCACATTGAGCACCAATCCCAGTTAGTCAAGCACCTACTCAAATAGGCTTTAGCAAGCACCAACTTGCAAAGAGGCACCAACCCTTTAGATGACACAATACCAACTAAACCAATTAAATTTTTTTATCACCTTTAGAAACCCTTGTTTCTCAAATAATATATGATGATCAAATTATTTATCTCTTCTGACTCTTCTATCTCTTCTCAAATTGCCTTCTAGGCTTCTTCTCTCAACTAGGTCTCTTTTAAAATTGATTAAGTCATATGGCCTTGATATTCATATACATTACCCATATTATAATCTTCGTGATAGTTTAATTAAAACCTATTATGGTTCATAATACCTATTTTATCTCTTCAATGTGTTATTTTCTTTGCTTTCACTCTCAAATCCAATAACAATCCAATTAGGCCTATTAGGCCTTATTCTTATACAATCCTCTATATCACACACATTTTGGTCATCCAAACACACTTGCACACTTTTATTAACCTTAAAATATGTCTTATAACATGTTTCATACATTAATAATTCATTATAATATCTCATTCATAACTTAAAATACCAAAACCTATGTTTGGCCTTAAGGAGACCTAATTTAGTTAGGCCTTCATTAGTACATATTACCCTTTGATATCATTGGAACACTTAAAAAATACACACATATAAGGAACAATTTATATACCAATAAAATTGACCCCAAATAATCTCACCCTAGTTCCATGACACTTTTTTATCTCCAACCACCACTTGAAGCAAACCATTAGTATTGTTTACGTTAGGCCTTCACACACATATAAATGTATGTTTTGAAAAAATAAATATAACACATTATTTACCCACATAAACATGAAAATAAATGACATAAAAATAACATAAAAAACCTAAAAAACCTCACCAAGTGAATTATACTTCATCACATAAGGAAAAAATCATCAAACTCATCACTTCAACTTCCTTACTCAGAACTGTTAGTTTACCTTAAAGCATAGTCATGGTGACATTGACCTTAAACACATTTATAACCATTTAAAATTATTATAATTATATTATATTATCATATTAAATATATATACCATTTAAAAATATAAACATCATATGGTTTAGTGGTAATTATTGATCTTAAAGTCAAATTTGTTGACCTTACTACATACAGTCCTCACTGAGATAGATAAGCCATTTTGGATTCAGAATTTTCACCACTGTACCTAACTTAAAATATTTATACAAATAATAAATAGTATGTAACAATCCTAAAAAATAACTCCATGCTTTTGGTTTCATCATTATATCATGATAACACATTCTTAATCATCTTCTCATTATTGCCTAGGTTTTTCACTGTTTACACCAATAGGCATGTTAGTGACTAGCTAGCTTGGATGACCAATTTATCATAATTAAGGAAAACATGAGTCTATACCTTCTTCCTTCATTTATTTTCATACTATGTCTAATACAACTTTTGACTTCTACAATAACTTCTTCATAAATAAGATTGTACCTCAACATTTTTTCTCTCATCTATATAAGTAATGGGAGAGTCAAATACAAGATGTAATAGCTTATTTGAGCATAGCAATCCATTCGAGGCACTTTTTATCAACATATTCAATATTAGGTCCTTATGAGGGTTCTAAGAGGGTTTAACCTATTTTCATTCTTAACAATCATTTATAAAGCATAACTCCTAAATCCAAAAAATAATTCTCAAAATTTTAAGATAGGACCCCTTCCCATATTACATGAATATCATAGGTTCCCATGAAATACAAATTACTAATTGTTAAATTCTAATAGAGGTCCAAATTTGTAATATAAACTATCATGCTTATGTTTGTCTATTTTTTTTCTATTATGTAGGTTTTGTCAATCTTTTAGAGTTGGACTAATTTTACATAATTTTCTTAATTCTCATGGTTTTATGTTCTTTTTTATGGAAATCCTTTAGAGGAAATTTTTAATAAAATAATTTCACTGGTTTTACCTTATCATTAGGGTTTTGAATCAATTCTAGTTTTTCTTTTAACATGTAGGATTGATTTCATTTCTAGGTTGATTCTATTTTTCATTACGTGTAAAGATTTGAATTGAATTAGAAAAAATGATTTTTTTATTTGAAATATGTCATGATTTTTATATTTTTTGACTTTTCATAAGTTTATGATTAAATATTATTGTTATAATCATTAGTAGTTGTGATAATGTCATTTTAATATTTATTCATGATCATTAATGTCTCTTTGGTCAATATTGATCTAGAGATTTATGTTATTTTATGTTGTCAATTTGAGATGTATGATTGATATTAATTGCACTCCTTAGATGCATTCATTATCTTGTATGAAGACACGAGTTGAGTTTTGGCATCTTGTCAAACTATTATAGTTTGATTTATTTTATTTTTGAGGGTTATTGACATTATTTTGAGCATGTTTTTTGGTATGAGACTTGATGAAAATGTGTGTCATTTAATTTTAATTTATTTAGATGGGAATATTTTAATAATACTATTTGTATTCAGGGTTATTGGTAGTAATATAATTACATTTATTTTGAGTGTTGAACCCTAATGAAAGCTCGGGGATTATGGGTGTAATGCCATGGATTGCACTCTTAATATGAAAATATGAAAATATTTAATTATGAGTTTTAGTAGTTTGAATAACTAAAAAGGTATTAGTGTTGTTATCTAAGAATGTAAATAGTAGTGTTTGAATGTTCTCATCAAGTGGTTTATGTTAATTCAAACTCAGTATTCATTGTATATCTTACTTATTTTGACTGGACTAAATCACATCCAAGTGATGGATGGAGTGGTCTAGGGCCACTTATGGTTGGGCTCATTTGGACTAGCAAGGAGGGTTTTGATTCATTGGATTTGCATGTGAAATATTTAGTAGTTGTATTTTTCCTAGATTTGAATTATTTTATTATTAATTGTAAATTGAATAAAGTTAATTTCAAAATGATTTGTTTAATTATTGTATAATTAAATCCATTAATTATATTGATTCTTTTCAATTATGTGATGAAAGTTTAATTTTATAATTAATTTTCATAAATGATTTTGTTGTTTTCAATTTGAATTTTAATTATGATTGGAATCCATATTTTAAATATCAAAGTATTCATTATGTTTTCATTTACATATATGATTCTATGTAACTTCATTGTGTAATTTAGATAATGTGAACCTATATATACATGACATAAATTTCTAAATTCATTAGTTTCATACTATTGGATTAAGTGTTTTGTTATAGGTAGACTCATAATCAAAACTCAAACTGTTATGCATAACTTGAGAATGTGGACACATCTCTTTGCATAGTTGAAACAAGTTCATTTATTTATTTCATATTATGAATAAGTGTTCATTAATATTTTTAAAGTTCATATGACTTCGTACTACTATTAGTCTTCTTATTTTATGTTGAAGTCATTGAGTTAATTGGTTATGGAAATAGATATGTGGATGTTTATGAGTTAAGTTGATAAGATTCAATTGAGAGGCAATATTTAAAACTTATTTTTAATAAGTTAAAGATTATACTACTTAATCAAGTCAAGTTGATCTAATTATTATTCTTATATCATTCCTATTAAGAACTTCAAAATTTAGTAAATCTTAATATCTTCTTAAGTATTATTAATAATATAATATTATTAAAAGGAATCAATAATAAAACTATTTAAAGTGGTAGGATTATTATGACAACCTTAAATAATCAATTAGAAATGTTGGGTTGGGTAATTACAAGCTAAGGTATAATTAATTATGATCAAATATGATGTATCTCTTAAAGATAAGATAAAATCAAGATTATACATAAATAATTAAATCAAGATTTTAAATTCTATTGGTTATTTAAACTAAGGCATGATGTATTTGAGTGACATTTTTTATTTACATGGAAATGACTTATGGAATAAATACATTTTTTTTTTTCATTATAATTGTAGACACCGAAATCGTGTCGACTCCCCTGGTCACTCCCCGTCTTATTCTTCTTCGCCTATTTAACCCTTGACGATCACTTGTTCTACCAACGTTGACCCTGGCAGCATGTAACAATGAGTAGAGAACTAAAAGCTAGACTCTGTCCTCATTGTGCATCTGCCGACAACGGTCTTTACCCGGCCGATGTTGCCGATGTCGATCACTTATCGGCCGACGTCGGCAATCCTGCCGACATCGGTCACCATCTCGTTATCCGTTATCCGTTACCATTCAGTTCTCGATCGGTTTTTCGAAATGATTATCGAACCATCTCTCGAAACCGTCCCCGGGCCTTCATCTCCCCTCCCCGATCAATCAAGAGGCTCCCATTTTTTTTCTGACATCTACAGGCTCTCCAGCATTCAAACTCCAGCATCCATCAACTCCAGCATCCATCAACTCCAGCGTTCGTTCTTCCGGCACTGCACAGGGAACTTCGACTATGGCTTTCATCACGGCTTCTTACAGGTAAGTGTTTTCTGTGTTTACTTTCATTCTCTTTCTGATCATTTATTCCCTATTTTTGCCATCCTGAAGCTTCAAACCCCCAGACTCGACCAAAAACCCCGTCCCGACTCTGTCTAAAATCTTGTCCCGACCCTGTCAAGAGCTTCTGCAAACTTTCCCAGACCTCTGTTCAGAACCTACCCTTACCGACGCCGGTCACTACCCCAACCGATGACGGCACCTTAACCAACATCGGTACCTTCCCAGACCGACACCGGCACCACAGAGACCGACGCCAGCGACTGTGCAGAACAGTGCTGCATATCAGGTACGCACTTTTATTTTTTGTCATTTATTTCTGTCATTTCATCTTTTATTATCTACTTTCGTCCAATATTACGCTTTTTATCAATGGGTTGATATCCTTTTAGGGAGTCTTTGTACTTCTGGGATCGGGCGTTCGCCTGACAACCCACCATATCTTTGACTAACATCTTTCCGTGTTTTAGTCTCTTTTTCTCAGGTGTCATTCCTCCACAGCCAAAGAGGAGAATCTTCCAATGTCTGATTTCGGTGCGCTCAACTTTATCAGGTACTTCTAGCCTTAACCATTTATTTCAGTTTCTTATTTCTTCTTTGAATGTAGAAAGCAATTTTGCATAGAAACATTCTGGCACGCCCGGTGGGACCCTAGGTCCTCCTTGGGTTCTTTCTTTCTTTCGTTCATTTAGGCGCATTAGGTTTCTTCCTTTTTGCCTCCTTTCGTCTCTTCTTAAACGACATCATAAGCAGAACTAAAAGGAACATTTCTTTCTTGCACTTCTAGACTAGCTAAACTCATATTCTTCAACTCTTTCTCCATTCGTCTTCATATGAACAAACATTTCGACTTGGACATTAAAACACTTTGCATTCATTTCTATTTGCCTGCATCTCTTAGACCACACATAGTAATTAAACCGCATATTGAATTAATTTAGATCACTTCATGTTACACGACCAAACCACCTGCACAAAATAAACATTTTAACTTACCTGAGACAAGGCCCGACTGGGATTTCATCCCCCAGCGGATACCTTACCCGTCCCGGTGACCCTACTTGGATTTCGTCACCAAGGGGGAAGCCCACTCCGTTCTCTGGCAGAGTATAATCTCTAGGCGAGGTATATCTTGGCTAAGCGAAACCAGCTAACCACTGGAATCGTGAAGTGATTGGAGCTTGCTCCTTAGCACCAAGCCACGTACCAGACCCTAACACAGACTTCTTGAGCACCATAACAAAACCCGAAACCTTCCATAGACTGCTCCTTCTAGGACCCGACTCATAAAGCCAATCTTCCTCTACACACATATTCTAAGGCATAAGCCACTGTAATCCTAATAATTTACTTCTAAGGTTTTAGGATCTGCTTGTGTCTTCATCTTTTTGGTTCTTATCTGCTTGTTTGAGCTTGTGAGGACGTTCTTCCTTGCCTTGAATGGTTCTGACTCGTAGCCAAGCCAAGGCTCTAGTCGATCACGCGAGGCATCATCCTCTTCCGTCTACCCCGCCTACAACCAACCCTATAATGGAGTTCAACTCGGAAACTCAAAGAACTCCTACCAGACCATCTCCGACCCAAACGCCTATTATCCCAGAAGGGGACCAAGATTTCGCACGATTCTTGGACCTCAATACCGCAGCCTTGCAATACTATCTCACGAATAGCCAAACGCGAGACTCCTTGGGCAATCTAATCTATGGAATGCCGACTTCTCTCCTCGAAACTGCAGCCGTATCAACGGTGTCCGTAGTCCAACCCTTAATACCCAAGCTGTTACCTCAAACAATGACCAACCTTTTACCAACCATCCAAGTGTGGCTTCTCCTTCCATCGTTGGGCCCACTTTCACCGAGGTTTCGGCCCCCAATCAATCTCAGTCCACTCAACCACTTTTTACCCCCTTTCAAAACCTGGTCGTCTCTATTCCGCTTACCCTTACTCCTATCAACACTAGGGTGGCCACCCATCCATTGGCCCATGTTACCTCTAATCAACCTCCCATGACCACATCAAACCTAGCCATGTCTTCTATCCAACCATCCTTAGTCACTTCTTCTGTCCCTACGACTAGTCATCTGTACGTTGCGCCCTTATTGGTACAACCAACTACGTCGTATACCTCTTCCAGCCTCTTTCAAGTGCCTTACAATCTAGGAGGTGCTCCACCCGCCAATCCGTCAGTAGATATTATCAAGATGCTAATGGATAAAATGTCCAACCTAGAGACCTCCGTTATCGGCTCGCGCAACACTCTCTCGTACGAACAAATCTGTAACGAGCCCATCCATCCTTCCGTCCCCATCAAACCATATCCCAGCCAGTGGGAACTTCCTAAGTTTTCTCGTTTCCAGAGCAAGGAAGACCCGCAACAACATTTACGGGCATTCAGACATGCCTGCTACCTCATCGGCCATGATGATGCGTTGCTCTTACGCACGTTTCCCATGTCTCTCTTGGGTGCTGCACTTGATTGGTACAGCTCTCTTCCCAGCCATTCCATCCTCATGTTCACTCAGCTGGCCCAGCTCTTCCTCGATCATTTCTCCATCAATATCACCAAGAAGGTCTCCATCACAGACCTCTATTCTATCCGCCAGTTTGAGGATGAATCTATTGCTGATTTCATCGCTCGGTGGAGGGGCCTTATCAATCAACTTTCATTTTCCTTACCCCAGCCTGAGCTTATTGAACTTTTCTCTCAAGCCTGTGCTAAACATATTTCTTCTACCTTGAGGGTTCAAACCTTCCGCACTTTTGATGAAGCCTTCACGATGGCTCGTAAACTTGAGTTACGTGCCGTTGAGGAGAATAAAGTCAAGTTGCGGAGTAAGAATCCCAACTCCAAAACCAATGACCCCTCTTCTAAGCCTTCCTCATCCAATTCTAAATCTAAAGCTTCAGCAAATGTTGTGGTTGTTAGATCTTCTTCCTCTTCACCTTCAACTAATCAATCTGAACCATCCACGTCCATGAGTGCCACTCGTCAATTTCAGCAGAGATACATACAGCGACAGTTTACTCCACTTGGAGAATCATATGCATCTGTGCTGGAAAAACTCGTCAAACAAGGGGCCATCAATCTCCCTCAGATCCGACCTCCACCACAATTTGATCCCTCACGCACCATCCCTGCGTGGTATAGGGAGAATGACTTCTGTAACTACCACCGTGTTAAAGGTCATGACACGGGTAACTGTAAAACCCTTAAAAACATAGTCCAAGACATGTTGGAAAAGGGTGACCTCATCCTCGACAATCCTAATGCCCCTCCTAATCAGGGTATCGATATTTTCAAACAACCGTTTCCTAATCATCCACCAACCCAAAACAACGTCCAGACCTTGACTGACAATACCCATGAACATAATATTCGAACAGTCAATACGGTCTCGCCCCTCATTTCTAACCAACCCCAAGAGGTGAGTTCATCCATCAGTCCATCACATGTGGACGAACCTCTTTCTCCGGCTAGTTCTCCCTCAACTTCTCTCATTTTGGAGGATGCCTCGACCTTACCAGCACCGCCAGTTTCACCATCTTCCTTCTTGCTGCCCATGGAGGACCCAACCTTTCCTACTCCTCGACCACAAGTGGAGGGCACTATCATCCCTGCCCTTTACCCGCTTGAGGAGCTTCATTCTCTAGTTTCTTCTCCACCCAGGGAAGAACCTATCTCTCCTTCATCTCCAACCAAACATGAACCTGTTACGACTTCACCATGCTTTAGGCCCAAGACTACTACATCCGTCTTACCTTCAGTCCCATAACCATCAGCATCTTCTCAAGAGCCCAAGCTTCATCCCACATCTTCTCAGCCATTTTCTTGATCAGTGGAGAGACTCGAACTTCTCCCTTCTAGGAAAGTGGAACATCAGGGATTGTGGGACCATCTCACAGCTCTTCAACAAGCCCGGGCCCTCTCATCTCATGCTGCTAATCCTCCCATGGCGGAACCTCCTAAGACTATTAACAAAAATCCGATCTCCACTTCCAAACCGTCTACATCTTCATCAACTTCATCAAAACCAAAACCCTCATCTACTCCGCCTAAACCTATCAAATCGCTTGGCATTCGCCCCGTCTCCAACCTCACTCATCCACAAGTGAAGGTGGACTTAACCCAAACTTCAACTAATAGTAATCTTCAACCTAAATCACAAAAGACTGCCAAACCACAGAGGCAAACGCCTCCTCTTCCTTCACCATTGCCCTCCATTTTGGGCCCGCATCCTTCAACCCTAACCAGAGTCCTTCCCGCTCCAACCTTTAATCAAAACCGATTGCCTCCTTTGCTTCCTTTACCGACCACTAGCTTACCCTCTCCCAAAAGGGCGATACCTCTCACGAAGAGTGTACCGTCTCAACCTGTCATCGCACCATCAACCCAGAAGGTGGTACGAAAACCCCCTCCAACTTCGCCCAAGCAAAAGTCACCGATATTACATACATCGATGAGAACGGATCCTTTAGTGGGTTCATACTCTTTAATCTTGCAACGAATTTTGCAAACTTCTAGCATAACTCTTCCACCCATCAAGCCCTTTCAACCTCTCGGGTCTAAACCTTCCTGGTTCGATGACACGAAGATTTGTTTATATCATCGTACACCAGGACATGACACTGAGACTTGTTGTGCCCTCAAGGCTGTCATTCGCCGTTATCTGGAGAAAGACACTCTTCTCTTTGAGGACACTTTTGACTGCCCCCTGACTCCTTCTCATAAACCTTCCACCTCTTAAAATCCATCCACATCTCATCAACCAGTTACAACCCCTTCATCATCTTCACCTCCCATCTTTGAAATCAATGCCATTCACATCACCACTAGGTCACAGAAGGACAAGGCAAAAGAAAAAGCCGCCATTCCTTGGACCTACCCTTTTGTCAATCCACCTCAACCGCCTAAGCCTAAGATTTCTATCCTTGGCGCGCCTCAACCCTCCTCTTCTTCTTCTTCTTCTGGACCAATCCACGACTCCATGTTGAAACAGCTTCACCAGACGCCTGTGAAGATGTCCCTCTACGATCTCGTCCAAACCTCACCCCAACATCGTCAGGCCCTCATCCAAGCCCTGCAGGCAGCAGAGGTCCAACCTGAGGACCCCCAACTACTTACTGCCCTTGTCCACTCCTTAGCCCCTATCGCCTCCATTACATTCATCGATTCTGAGATTCCCACATCCAACATGGAAGATCAGGACGCCGCCCTCTTCATCACTGCCTACATCGATCAGACACGCATTAAACGTGTTATGATCGATGGGGGCGCTAGCATCAACATCATCTCCACTCATGCCTTTGATCAGTTGGCTCTTCCCAAGAATTGCGTCTCCAAAATTGACGCGATCTTACGCTCTTTCAATGACACTACTGCCATGACCATTGGTACAGTCATCCTTCATATCCGTGTTGGTCCACGCACAGTCCCAGAGCTCTTCTACATCATCGAAGGAGAGTTCCAATATAACATCTTGTTGGGTCGACCTTGGATCCACGCTATGTCCTGTGTCCCCTCCACCCTGCACCGTTGTGTGAAGTTTGAGCATGATGGACAAGTCCATACCGTTCCCGCTGACCCTTCGCCTTTTAAAACATGCAAGACCACCTACCGTCTAAATGATATCCTCATTCCTATCAAGCCATCAACCTCGACACCGCCTCCATCTGTAGAAGCTTTGACCAGTTCGCAACAGGCAGTCGCCCTTACACCTCCCCTTCAAGCAACAACCACAGACCCCATGGAAGACGTCTTCCAAAGACTTTCATTGGGAGAATATCGCTTGCTGGCTTTAGACATGTTCCAAACTCCACAAGAGTATGGACGCCTTCATCACAGCCCCACCTATGACCATCGGATAGGGATGATCATACCTTATGGTCCCCCTCACCTCCGCACCAACCTCGTCTATGGAGGGCTTAATCAAGCTCCTATTGATGGTAATCCTCTTTCTTCACCTCAACCTTTCACATCAGATTTCTCATTTCTTGGCAACCCTGCCTTTGCACGCACTTACCTTTACAGGTGTGCATGGAAGGGTTTTGGTTTCGGACGCTATGAGCAGGGCTCCCATCAGCCTATCCAACTGCTCAATGATGACGACGCCAAGAAACGGTATGGTCTGGGATATCATGACCCCACTCAAGACCCTGTAGACCTTTATCCTAAACCAATCCTTAACCAATCTCCTCCACACTCACCTATTTCACCACCTTCACCTATGGAGTCAGTGGTTTCCATTCCTCCTAGTTTTTTTTTCTATAAACACCATTCGCCTGGACCCCTTGACTTATCAGCTCAATGGGGTATCCAAATCTCTCCCTCTCATTCTTCCCAGCATGATCGAAGATGAGTCGGCAACCATCCACACTGTTTATTGCATTGACGATGACGCCATTCTTTCTTACATGGGTGCTGACGATTCTTTTATCCAGCGCTCCCTCCCTTTTGAGACCCAGGTTATGTTAAATGAATCAACCATTGACATCAACCTTCCTTCTTCTGATGTTCCTCATGTCTTAAAGATTGGCCAATCTTTAGACGCATAGGAGCAGCTTGACTATACCCGTTTCCTCTCCGACCATAGCAAGGCCTTTGCCTGGACTTACAGTGATATGCCTGGCATCGACCCCACCATCGTTACCCATAACATTGTCACCAAACCAGAGGCTAAGCCTGTCAGGCAAAAGCTTCAAAAGATGCATCCTCACATTGCCCTCCTTGTTAAAGAGGAGCTTCAGCGCCTCCTTTCTGTCTCCTTCATCCAACCCATCGACTATCCACAGTGGGTCTCTAACATCGTCCTAGTCACCAAGGCAACTGGGGGGATTCGGATCTGCACAGACTATCGTGACCTCAACCTAGCCTGTCCCAAAGACGACTTTCCTCTTCCTAACATCGACCAACTTGTTGATCTTACGGCTGGCCATGAGATGTTATCTCTTATGGACGGGTTTTCAGGATACAATCAAATCCTGATCGCTCTGAAAGATCAGCATAAGACTACTTTCATCACCCCATGGGGGACTTTTTGCTATCGAGTCATGCCTTTCGGCTTGAAAAATGCAGGCGCCACTTATCAGCGCGCCATGACCTACATTTTCCACGATCTCCTCCACAAAATCATGGAGGACTATGTGGATGACCTTCTCGGCAAATCCAAGTTTCACCGTGACCATCTGACCATTCTCAACATCATCTTTTCTCATCTTCTTCAGTACCATGTTCGTCTTAACCCCAAGAAATGTGTCTTTGGGGTCCTCTCTAGCAAGCTTCTCGGCTTCATCGTTTCCTTTCGTGGCATCGAGATAGATCTCGTAAAGATTCACGCTATTCTCGAAATGCCTCCCCTGACTAATCTCAAGCAGCTTCGCAATTTGCAAGGCAAGCTCCAGTCCATTCGTCATTTCATCTCGCAGCTTTCTGACCGTTGTCAACCTTTTCATCATCTCCTTAAGAAGGACGTCATTTTTACATGGGATAAGGACTGTGAAGAGGCTTTTAAAGCCTTAAAACGCTATCTGGTCTCTCCACCAGTCCTCATTCCACCTAAAGACGACCAACCCTTCTACCTTTATATCTCAGCCACTCACCATTCGTTAGGTGCCATGATCGCGCACTGAGACGAGCATCACCGTGAGCAAGCCATTTATTACATCAGCCGAACACTGGTCGACTATGAAACTCGGTATACCCATATCGAGAAACTCTGTTTGGCATTAGTCTTTGTTGCTACTAAGCTTCACCACTATCTTCTTAGTCACAAAACCTTTGTCATCACCCACACCGACCCTCTCAAGTATATGCACTCCAAGCCATATCAGAATCAACGTATGGCTCGGTGGCTCATGCTGCTTGCTGAGTTTGATCTTGAATTCATCCAGTAGAAATCTATCAAGGGGCAAACCATCACTAATCAATTAGCAGATGCCCCTCTTCCTGACAATCAACCTTCGCAGTGTGAATTCCCTGATGAGTCTATCGCTGTGCTTTCCTCTGATGACACCACCTATCAGATGACTATGTTCTTTGACGGTTCCAAATGCCAACTAGGTGGAGGTGCTGGGGTTATTCTCATTCCACTCGAAGGGGAGCCCATGCCTCTGTCTTTTAAACTTGACTTTGATTGTACCAATAATATGGCCGAATACGAGGCCTTAATTTTGGGACTTCAGACTGCCCTCTCTCTCAGCATCAAGTCCATCAACATCTTCGATGACTCGTAGCTCGTCGTCAATCAGGTCAATGGTTCATACCTCTGTAAAAATGAAATTTTTCAAAGGTACAAAAACCGTGCTGACTTTCTCCTTGCATCTTTCGACCATTTCCTCCTGCAGACTGTTCCTCGATCCACGAATAAGTTTGCTGACACTATGGCTTCTCTTGCTTCCCATATCCCATCTTCCTCATCTACATCTAGACTTTTTGTCACGGTGCGTCGTGTGCCATTGCCTTCATATATCTCTCCTCACATTCATCATGTCAACACTATAGACCCAAGCCCACAAGATGCTTGGTATAAGCAACTTGTGGACTTCTTATCTCTCTCTATCATTCCTCCCAACCTCTCTAGTAATGCACGACGAGCTTTTATCAAGTGTACTGCTCGCTATACCATGCTAGGGGGTCTTCTCTATAAGTGAGGCTTCGATGGCCTCCTTCTTCGCTATCTCACCTCCACTGAAGCATCTCAAGCCATTCAACAAGTCCACGACGGGATTTGTGGCGGACATTTCAGTGGGAATTCGGTTGCCAAGCGCATCCTTCGTTTGGGCTATTATTGGCCTTTCCTTCATCAAGACTGTAGCGACTATGTTCGGCGTTGCATCAAGTGTCAGCAGCACTCTAACTTGCTTCATCTCCCCAGTCACGCCTTACAAATTGCTCAGGATTTCTGGCCTTTTTCTCAATGGGGTTTAGATCTCATCGGTGAGATTAATCCTCATTCATCTCTTCGTCATCAATCCATCATCACAGCCACTGAATATTTCACCAAGTGGGTGGAAGCCATTCCTCTCGTCTCTATAAAAGCCGACAAGATTGTCGACTTCATCAGCACCCACATCATCTGTCGTTTTGGTGTCCCTCATAAAATCATCACCGATAACAGCAAGTCCTTTAAAAACAAAACTATCCAAAAGCTATGTGACTCCTTCGGCATCAAACTTAGTTTCTCTTCGCCTTACTACCCTCAAGCAAATGGGCAGGCCGAGGCTTCCAATAAAATTCTCACCAAAATTCTCATGAAAGTGGTCAGTGACACCGGTAGGGATTGGCACATTCACATTCCCTTTGCTTTGTGGGCTTACCGCACTAGCATCCGAACCTCTACGGGTGCTACTCCTTTTTCTCTCGTGTATGGAATAGAGGCTGTCTTACCTCTTGAAGTACAGATCCCGTTTCTCTGCATTTCTCTACATGATATCCTTTCCAACGATGACTTTCGTCAAGATCGCTTAGCTCAACTTGAGTTACTTGACGAACGCCGTCTTGCTGCCCTTAATCATCTCCATGTCTATCAACGTCGCATCAAACACACCTATGACAAAAATCTGTGAGAATGAGATTTCAACATCAGAGACCTCGTCCTCAAAGAGAATCAACACGTGACCAATATGGAGCGAAGTAAATGAGGCAAGTTTGCTCCTAATTGGCTCAGACCTTTTATTATCACGCACAAGTATGGATCAGGGACTTACCGTCTGTCTTCTCTTGATGGATGCCCAGAACCTGAGCCTCTTAATGCGTTGCATCTGCGACCGTTCTATTGCTAGTCGAGTACTCATCCACTTGACACTTAACTTGAGCTCATCCCTTGAGCAATCCCTGTCCTCTTAATCCTACCTCCTTTTAACCCTATTCCTCTTAACAATTCCTATAACCCTTTTATGCAGTATGGATGCTTTGTCCTCATAAAAGGGAGTTCTTGACCTTCTATAATCTTGTCCATGACTCACATTTCTATCAAAACAAATCAAGATGTCAAAACATATCCATGGTCACTATATCAATATCAAAATCAAAAAGCAGACTACTCCCTCGAAGGACAGCTGTACTATCATTGCTGTAATAAATAGACTGCTCCCTCGAAGGACAGCTATTCAAAAGCCCTTTTATTAAACAAAAATCTAGACCACTCCCTCGAAGGATGGCTATGACTAATCTGGCAATAAACAGCATTATTTTAGAAGCTTCCCGCATTGATCAGCTTCACAACCTGACCACCAAACAAATGACATCTCTATGCAGGCTTCCCGCATTGATCAGTCTGCGCCTAAAAAAATAAATAAATAAAATAAAATAAAATTTGAATAAGTCATGGACTTGACTTATAGCTGTCTCAAGGTCTCCTATAAAAAGGGGCATCGTTATCTTTGCTCTTAAAACGGGTTACCCTTCTTCCTCCTCCTATCACCTGCTCAAGGGACTTCGAGCTCACTTTAATGTCTAAGTGATTCGATTACCGCTCTAACATAACCATGGTCAATGACATCACGCATGAATGGGGCTCTTGGTTCTCATAACCCCTATCTATGCTATCTTTTTGGTCCTTGTCAATGAAAGAGCAATATGCTTTTCACTTTTTCTTCATTTTGGTCACATTCACCTTCATCACTTGTCAATCGACTCAACTCAACTCTCTTTTCAAACCATCAACCTGACCTAGCCTATTCACCCTAGTTTCTATGGATACCAATACACATGGAAACTATCGACCCGCCACAATTTATGTTCATCATAAACCAATACTTTCTGAAACATAAATAAACCTCAATTCATTTTTAGCATACATCCATCACGAATATGGAATATTGCTAGGGATGAAAAACCCTTCAACCAATGTTGCAGAATATACCATTTGGAAAAGGCTGCAACATCTTTTTTTTCCTCATCATTTCATCCAATCATCGACCAATCTATCAACCATTTTAACCACCTGTCTACCACTCAGACGCTACAGTCTAAACTACATTGGTCTGAGGCCCTATCACCAGGGCTATGTAGGCAGCACTCAGTTGACATTGGGGTCTTTTGGGGTTAGCTCAACCATTCTCATTTGTTCATCTCTCTGATGGACAAACCTTCTTTCTTTCTTTTAACCATAATCTTATCCTTGACCATGACCCATTTTATCCCTTTGACCCTCCCTCCCTTCTCAGGAGAACTACATTGGCCTGAGGCCCTATCACCAGGGCTATGTAGGCAGCACTCAGTTGACATGGGGTCTTCTGGGGTTAGCTCGGCCACATCCTTTCATCCATTCCTCCCCTCGACCATCCTTCGACCTTCGACCACTTCCAAGACAATGTTGCCTTGGTTGTTTTTGCGTGTGTGCTACCTCACGGCTGGTTAGTAGAATTGTTCGCAGACCTTTTTGAACCCTTCACAAGTATAGGATTGTGAGCCAGTTGATCCCTACTACTTGTGGCTTTTTCATGTTTCTGGGAGCACTTCCTGAGCCCTGGATACCTAGAACACGACGACCATTTGGAGCTTCAGCTTAGATTGAGTGACCCGATCAGTAGACGACTAAATGCTGGGGCCCGGTTACTTCAATTTTGGCACTCCTCGACCCTTGACCTGCGACACTTTTGACCTGACCATCTCGTGCAGTGGTATGCGCACAATCACGACTTTTGTAGCATTCACCCTCACCCCCTTTTTCATCCACTCTTTGTCAAATCAGCACCCGATTCTCGGTTCCCTTCCCTCGACTCCTACTTTGAGGGGGAATACCTCATCCTTAATCGGGGCAACCTTTTTGCTTCCTATTTTTGTCTTGTAGTTCATTCGAATAACCAACAAGACGAAATCAACCTTATCCCTCACCTGGGGCACTCACTCCTATTTTTGTCTTGCAGTTCGTCAGAACAACCAACAAGACAAAAAGGGGCAAATGTAGACACCGAAATCGTGTCGACTCCCCTGGTCACTCCCCGTCTTATTCTTCTTCACCTATTTAACCCTTGACGATCACTTGTTCTACCAACCTTGACCCTGGCAGCATGTAACAATGAGCAGAGAACTAAAAGCTAGACTCTGTCCTCATTGTGCATCTACCGACGATGGTCTTTACCCGGCCGATGTTGCCGACGTCGGTCACTTATCGGCCGACGTCGGCAATCCTGCCGACGTCGGTCACCATCCCGTTATCCGTTATCCGTTACCATTCGGTTCCCGATCGGTTTTTTGAAACGGTTATCGAACCGTCTCTCGAAACCATCCTCGGGCCTTCATCTCCCCTCCCCGATCAATCAAGAGGCTCCCATTTTTTTTCTGACATCTACAGGCTCTCCAGCGTTCGAACTCCAGCATCCATCAACTCCAGCGTTCGTTCTTCCGGCACTACACAGGGAACTTCGACTATGGCTTTCATCACGGCTTCTTACAGGTAAGTGTTTTCTGTGTTTACTTTCATTCTCTTTCTGATCATTTATTCCCTATTTTTGCCATCCTGAAGCTTCAAACCCCCAGACTCGACCAAAAACCCCGTCCCGACTCTGTCTAAAATCTTGTCCCGACCCTGTCAAGACCTTCTGCAAACTTTCCTAGACCTCTGTTCAGAACCTGCCCCTACCGACGCCGGTCACTACCCTGACCGACAACGGCACCTTAACCAACGTCGGCACCTTCCCAGACCGACGCCGGCACCACAGAGACCGACGCCGGTGACTGTGCAGAACAGTGTTGCATATCAGGTACGCACTTTTATTTTCTGTCATTTATTTCTGTCATTTCATCTTTTATTATCTACTTTCATCCAATATTATGCTTTTTATCAGTGGGTTGATATCCTTTTAGGGAGTCTTCGTACTTCCGGGATAGGGCGTTCGCCTGACAACCCACCATATCTTTGACTAACATCTTTCCGTGTTTTAGTCTCTTTTTCGCAGGTGTCATTCCTCCACAGCCAAAGAGGAGAATCTTCCAACGTCTGATTTCAGTGCACTCAACTTTATCAGGTACTTCTAGCCTTAACCATTTATTTTAGTTTCTTATTTCTTCTTTGAATGTAGAAAGCAATTTTGCATAGAAACAATAATGACATGGGATTGTTAAAAGTCAATAACTTCAGTTGTAATCATTATGTTTTAATTGGTAAATCTTCTTTGGAAGTTAAGGAAGAGAAAGTTTCCAAGACTTAAGGCATTGCCATTGACATTAATGAATATTAGTCTAAAGGAAATTAATCTAAGATGAATTTTAGTTCACTTAATTAAATAAGGTTAAGTGGTAAACTTAATAATAGGTACATAAAGTTATTTAAAACTCATGAGGGAACTAAACCACATTGATTTAATTATGTTTTCATAACATAAATAAGGACTAAACTTACTGAGATAATTAATAAGGTCTGACTTGACTTGTGAATGTCATCTAATTGGGTTATGTCCATGAGGCTAACATGTTCTTGTGAAATTAATAAGTTGTTCCATAATAGAACTTAAGCATGGTTGTTGAAACATTTTAAGAGGATATAAGATCATGGCCTTAAACTTAGACTCTTATGGTATGCTTATTCTTTTGATCAATTATGAACCAGTAATATAATCTCCTTGTGTTATCTATCAAGACGATGTCAATCTCATCATATGCTTATTTTTAAATTTAAGTAATTTTTTCTAAATATATGCATTGTTTTTGGAAATATTACTTTCAACAATCACTACCTAGTACATTTGAATCTAGTATATCCTGCTTATGAAAACTTGGTGTGATTATTCTTCTATTGTATCTATTTTACTTCTTGCATTTGATTTATAAACTTTTATAATTTACCCAATGATGTACATTTGGTTTTATGGCCTATATAGGTACTCAAGTAAGTGTATAAGTTAGTGATTTCTTTGCTAGGAAGGCCATAGTGAAATACATAGATAGGTATGTTTGAGTGTTTATTTACTAACCCACTTCTATTTGAATACTAACTAGTTAATATCATTCCTAATAAAGCCATTGTTAATTTATGGACTTGGTGTAGTTCTTGTGTTGGCTATGACATAGTTATGGATCTCATTACATTTTTCATGTGAAAATCTAGTTCTAAACTTGATGTCATAGTTCTTAATCTCATTTTTAGAAAAGAAATGTGGTTGTTACAATATATATATTTTTAGCATGAGACATATCTAAGTTTCATATGCTATGTAAAAGGTGCCTAATATTGCAAAAATTCAAATTAGTTTCAGATTCCAAAACACTCTTATGGACTATTACCATATCATGAACTATTTATACTCATACCCTATAGATTTTTTATGGACTTTTATTGACCCAATCTACTGTAGTAGTTTGCTCACTTTTTGGTATGGTTAAGGTAATCAAATCACTTAATATTTACAAAATTTTAGGTTTTCCTCAATAATTTAACCTCACTAGGTTATAAGTATCATTAGGTTACATGGTTGAGTTAATCTTAATTATTAGGTGGTAAGTCAATTTTGCTCCAAAGTTGGGGGCATGTGCATTTTAATCTCTTTATTTCTTTCTCTATCTCCTTAGATATACATACTTTAAATAGTTATCTATATTTATCATTATCTCAATTTTAAGCTTTAAAATGATTCATCTTTTCAAACATAACTTACCAATAGGAAAGGTGGTTATATAGACACATAGGTGTACTCCTAAACCTTATTCTTTCAATTTCAATCTATTTCAAGTAATTAAAACTAGATTATATGCACTAATTTTATACTACAATATAATCTTGATTTTATTTCAATCACTATAGAATCACTCAAGCTGGGCACCCACAAAGATAAGGTGTGAATATACACCCAAGTATGCATTCCTTTCCTTTAAAATAGTAATTTCATTACTAGATTAAAGGGGGGGAAATGTAGATGGTATTTTAGATTATATACAAACTTAGTCGTGTACACTTGGAAAACTCATAACTTGGTTTTTCCTCTTAGTTATTTACCTTTATTAATTTAACAAGTCTCACATATACACTATATTTGTGCCCCTTGGTCTACATCTCTTAGTTTGACTAGTCTTATGTTGATGACTTAGGTCTTCTATCTTGCCTAGAATACTTAAAATGTACTTATATTCCATCTCTACAAGTTTAGAACTTGTACCTACTTTCTTGTTTCTTGGACACTAATGTATGGGATAAATAGTAACATCAACATTAATATCATGTCTTAACATAGTTATTTAGTGCATTAAAATAATCTAATTTATAAATGAAACATATCCTAATGGTTGGCCTAAGTTATTTAATGTGAGTATTACTCCAAAATTATTGATATAAATATAAGATCATTTATAAATCTTTCCTCACCTATAAAATACTAAAGATAGCAAAGGCAAGCATTTAATTTATCAAAGTTTCCCTATTTCCATACCAATCATAGGGACTACATATCTATAGGTCTAAAGTATTAAAGGATTATCCCAAAATCCTCATTTTCAAAGTTACAGGTAGGTCATAATTATACTTTATTTTGATATATTTTATGATTCACACACAAGCCAAAATGCATGGGAGAAATACATGTCTCTAAGGCCCTCTTCAATGAATTAGAAATGTAGGTAGCACCCACTAATAGTAGAGTCTTTGGAGTAACTCAGTACTATGTGACCACTAACCAATTTTCCCCTAAGGTCACTATGAAGAAGGAAAAATAAGGTTTTGCCATTTCATAAGGAGAAATGGTCCATGACCTAGATCCAAATGTAGAGAGTAAAGGTGACTCAAAACCCAAAAGTATATAGGTGTTTGCATCTTATTTAATTAGATATTTTGTATATGACACTATCACTGAACTCAAAAATTACTATTGATACAATTGTCCAATGATGACATTACTATCTAGAGAGCTAGAAGCATAAGAACTAAAATTTGATGATTAATCTTGAATCTCATTATTTCTCACTAATTCTTGCTTTATTTCTAAATTTTAGAAAAATGGAGAAAAACAATAGATGAGGGGTGTCTACTGGTTAAATGTTTCACTCATTGATGAATAAATAAAATGGGAGATCCTTTTTGGTGAGGAAGGACTACCTAAAATAATATTTCACTAAACTAACTTATTTGTTAGACAAGTATGAATAGTGGACTGCTTAGCAACATGCTAGATCCATGGAACAAAATCTCCCTTAGATGATTGTCAATCCACACCCCTAATGATAAAAATGTTCTCAAAATAGAAATGAAAGAGGATAAATTGATAAGAACATAAATGCTTATGCAAGAAATAAATAATGTAGCTATTAGAAAAATGAATAGCATGATGTGTCAATACAATGCATAAGTAGATCAAGGTTAGGTTTAGAAGATATGAATAGGGTCTGTAGATAGGATATAAATAGAGATAGGATATAATTGGGTATGAAAGGGGAGGAAATAAACATATGTTATTTTACTTGATAGTGACAGTCAATGGTTAGGATGACTGATGATGGTTATCTTGATCGATGATGGTTAGGTAACCAGTGACAATTGATGTAATTGGTGATGGTTACAACAAATAATGGTTTTTTTACTATGAAGAGTTATAGGGAATTTGAAATGGAGTTGGGGGTGGAGTGGCAAGTGGGTAAAATTTCAAATATGGGTTTTATAGGTAAGGGATAATGTTCAATTAATCTGATCAAGATAGAAAGATTTAGTGGAGAAAGGAAATGCCAAAAACAAGATAAAAATACTTGTATGATTCATAGTGGAAGCTAATCATAAAAATAATCAAATTGGATATAATAACAATACTCTAGCTTTCAAAAGTCATGTAGACAAAGTTTCAAGATCGTGGATGCCTACACAAAGAAAACAAGAGAGTCTAGATGCATTTTTTAGATCCTTTTCTCTTCCAAGAGTACTAAATCCATAACATTAAGTTATTAAGTAAGGATGAAAGAATTTGATAAGTTGGTCTAGGATAAATATGGAAATTTAAAGAGATGGTAAGCTATAAGGTTTTCATGGGAAAGTTTCCATTTTTTCCTATGCAAGTCTTGCCTATAGCTAGAAATTCTTACAGAAAGTTCAAATACCTGACCATCAACAATCAGGATAACCATCAATGGTTAGGCTAACCATTAATGGTAATACTCCCAATCATAAAAGGATAAAAATAAGTTCTATGTTAAGGTTTAAAAATGTTTATCCAAGGTTTCCTAGGTGTGTCAATAAATGTTAAAGTAGAAGAGGTGTTTTAAGGGTGAGTTAACTAGGTAAATATCTAACTAAAGGTTGAGGATAGGTCTAAGGTAGTTTGACATAAAAAAGTGGTCAAGGGGATGTTTTAAAGTGTCTACATTTTTCCCCTTTTTTGTTATGTGGATTTAGGTCAATCAGCCATAGAATAAAACCAAGATGTAATGAGGTGAAACTAAAATTGGGTCATGGTTTGATAGAAGGTAAAATGGAAGTCAAAAGGGTGGTGATAAAAAGGTGTGGGTATTTGAAATACAAATACATGGATAAAATGTGACTAAGTGTGAGATTCAAAATCATGCAAAGACTAAATTTGCCAATGTTGATAATAATAAGTTCAGATTTGACGATAAGTGATAAGGTAACTAGTCCCCTACATTGGTCATAGTTAATTGACTCACAAATATCAAGTCTCCTAAATAAGGTCAATGTTTTCTTAGCTATCCAGGGTAGAAAGTGATCTTGAGAAAAACACAAATGGTTATGCCATGCACAAGGTGGTGCATAATGCAAAAGTTCAACATGGTAAAATCAATTAAGGTGGTCATCATGACCAAAGCAAGGTCATCAAAAAACATGTGAATAGGTTGTTTTCAAAAATGTGCCAATGTCAAGGTGAATGTGAGTAAATGGTTTGGATGGTTGGTTGGGTAGGGAGTGGCTAAGCTAGATCCTAATGTGATAGGCAAGAGGATGTTACCTACATAGTCACATGGATAGTGGATCCAACATGGAATTCAAGCCTAATGTAGTTATTGACTAGTTAGGGGTGAGAGGGTTACTCTCAGATAGGTCAATGTGTGGCAAGAAAAGGGTTGTCCTAGTTTGGTGTACTACAAGGTTCTATTTAGGTAGAAAAGGGTGAGAAAGGTGGGGAATATGAAGCATAACCCTAACTAATGATGGTTAAGGTTAACCAGTGATGGTTAGGGTTAACCAATGATAGTTAGGGTTAAACATCAAGGGTTATGCAATCATGGATGGTTATCCTCAAGAATAAATGGTTAGGAAGCCATTGATGCTTGGGAAAAAATTCTAAAACCATGGCAAAAAGGCAAAAAGTGAGTTTTATCCTTATTTAGAAATTAACATTTGGCATTTTGTGTTACCTGAGTATTTTGTACAAGACTTGCCTATAAGTGACATAAGTATGCTTAGGTTTCAAGAGGGTATTAGTGACTTTGATTAATAGAGGGATCTAGTAGAGCCAAGATGGATATTGGAGATGCATGTGGCCAGGTGGCTAGACATAGACTGAGACGTCATCATTGATCATGAAATGAGGTAGGGTCTTTGTGTTTTAAAATCAAATTATTTTTAGGAATTATGTTTATTAAATTAGATAATTTGTGGTCAAAAAATGGTATGGGTAGAGATATGACCTAGGGTTGTGTTTTTTTTAGGGTTGATGAAAATGTGTGAGAGAAATAGGGAAAATAGGGAGAAGGGTAAGAAAGTGCAAGCTAGTGTTGTTGTAGGAGAGGGAGAAGAAGAGGTAGTGAGAATTAGTGTCAAGGAGGGTTTAGTAGAGGAGGTTGGGGATTTGAAGTTTACCACTGATGGTCACTATCAGTGACCTTTAATGGTTGACCCAACTAGTGATAGTTAACCTGAGGGGAAAAATGCCCCAAGGTGACTAATGATAGTTAAGGGATCCATCGATGGTTGATGAAAGGGGGTCTTAGGTGGGAAAAAGAGAGAGGTGGAATGTATTTAATAGTTATAGCATTTTATTAAAAGTAGGTTATTGTAGTGTAGAAAGGGAATGAAAAAGGGGAAGTGTTGGTTTGGGTTTGATGAATTGAATTATTAATTTTTAAATGTTGGTTTTATTATTTTTCTAATGTTTTAAAATAATGGTTGGGCATGTTTTAATTTCAAGAAATGGTAGATTACTAACAATATTTTCTATGGAAGATAGGTCATATTATGAAAATGTAGATATTAGGTATTTGTTTAGAGATAAGATGTAGGTAATTTATTCATTGATATAGTAGTCATTTGAGAAAAGATGCATTGTAGGAGAGGATAATTATAGAGGTAAACAATTGATTAGTGGATAAAATGTTGTCAAGATTCAAATTACTATAGAAATGTTTGGAGGATATTGTGAAGCTTTGTCTAGATAGTTGGCACTAAGCTAAATATGAGAGGTAGGTAGGTGTTTAATGAAATGTTTAGAAAGAGATGAAGGGTAGGATTGAGGGGACAAGAGTAATTAGGATGAAGTAGGTGAAAGGTGTGTGAAATCCATGAATGGTTAAAATTATTGTTTTTTCTAATGAGAGATAAGAGTAGGAAAGGGATAGATGAAATATTGATAGGGTAAGTACTAGTGATTGATAGTCATCATATATTGGGAAATGTAGATATGAATATGTTGAGTACCTCATGTTTGATATGATTATTTGGTAGGCCCAAGATTAAATCCATTTATAGGATTGAGTACCTGACATTTTTATGGAGCTAAAATATGTTATGTCTATAGAGGATTGCTGATATATGGAGGCTATTGGGTTTGGAATGATGCACCATTGTCAGTACCTTATTAGAGATCCTATGATGATAGTTGCCCTCATCAAGAGATGGGACCCAAAAACTAACACATTTTAGTTTCTGATGGGAGAGAGGAGCATCTTATTATATGATGTACACAAGATCAAATGGTTACCAATGTCAGGGGACCTAATTTATCACATAGATAGTGTGGAGATTGATGAATGTATGTATATGTTATATAGGGAAAACATAGTGTAATCACAATTTCACTTTGGTGGATTTAAAATTAGGCCTCTATATGAGATGGCCTAGGGAGAGAAACACTTATTGATGATGATTCAACTAGTGGTGATGTGTTATGCTTTATTAGATTCCTTTAGAGAGAGGTTTCCTTATGTTCTGCTCAAGGTACTTTTGGAGCTGGTACTTGGGAGGACAATTTTTGGATGGGCCTAGGTTTTGTTAGTTCAAATATATGGAGACTTATGGGGATTTAGAGCACATAGGTTTTATGGCATCAATGTGGGGCTCATACTCCATTATTGGGCATGCAAGCATATATAGGTGCTATGAATATTAGGCCTACCTATAAAGGGTTACTTGTTGATAGACTACAGAGTCAAATTTTATCAGTGGAGAAGGGATGGGGCAATGATAGGGGCTATTGGTGGTGTGAGGGATATTGATTGGTTTCAAGATTCCTTGGAGGGCTTGAAACCTAGAGATATAGTTTCAAGGCCATGCATAACTTATCCTATGTAGGTTGGGTATAGGTACCATACATATCCACTATAGATCTAGAGATGGGTATATGGTAAACAAGATGGAAAGATATAGCACAAAACTTTTGAGAGAGTAAAAAGATAGTTCAGACTCATGTAGGGTATTCCACTTGATTTTACATAGTAGAAGAGGAAAGATGTAGAGTTTTTATTACCAGAGCCACATCTATAATAGGAGGAGTTAGATTATGAGGAGCTACCCAACAGAGTGAGATGATGTAGGCATCATAGTTGATTATCCTACATGGTTTTAGCGTAGATATATGGTAACCAATTTTCATTAGGGTGATGGGGGTCAGAGACCCATAGACATTGATGTAGCACATGGACCAACATAGGGTGATCCTAAGGCAGCGATGGTACTAGATACTACTCAAGCCCATATTAAAACATTATAGGGGAAAGTGGCCACATTGTAGGGTTAGATTATAATACTATAAGGTTAGGTGGGTGTCGTGATGATGAAGAGGGACCAAGAATTGGCCCATGTCATTACTTTAAAAGTATAAATAGCTAATTTGTAGGGATAGATAGACACATTATAGGGGTAAATTGGTGTGGGTGGTAGCAATAATAATAGGAGGGCCCACAAATTTAGTGTCATGGGCATAATATTTAGCCACTGTATAGGAGCTTCATTATTATGAGGTGATGGTATTTTATTAGTTTCCCCATAGCATGATATTTAATGATTATAGAGCTATCATGGGTGGTGGGGCCATGCTTAGTACCTCATGTTAGTACATTAGATAGGGATCCTAGTGTGGCCACTATCGGGTATTGGTATAGATAGAGCTAGTGGTAGTGGTACTCTAGGTGTAGGCCTATGATGAAATTATATATTTTTTATATGTATATATGTGTATTTTGATACTAGCATACATGCTAAAGATGTGAGATGTATTTCAGTGAGAGATATGTATATGATGTATGACATGAGTTAGATGTTTATCTTAATTATGTTTTCATGTTTTATGAGATGAATGCATATATTTTATGATGTGATGATCAGGACTAATGTTGGTGAGTGACTTTGATGTTTTCATAGATTTTATAGATGATGATTATTTATGAGATCATGATTACAATGATTATTTAGATTTTTGTTCTTATTATAGGCATGTGATGATATATGGTCTAATGATGATGTGATTTGGATTATATGGATAGATTATAATGTGTGGTTAATGCTTACAATGTACATGCTTTGATATTTAAATAATGTGCATATGTGATTTAAATTTTTAAATAAAATGGTTGTTATAATGTGTTTATTTTGATTCCATAGTTCATGAGATATTGTGTATTATGGATTATGTTCTACTTTAATAATGGTGTGGTGAATATAGATAAGATTTAATATTCTAATGAAAACACATAAGGTAAGTGTAGGTAATAAACTAAATGTGAGAAAAATAATGATGAGAGACAATGTCCTCGTGAACCAATATAAGAGAGATTAATAAAAGGCATGTGGAGTTCATTGGCTTGCACATTGTTAAACCCAGGGTGGATTAATCTTAATGAAAATAAACCTTTCATATGCTTTGCATTATAATGCTTTTAGTGAAAAGGTGTCATCAAAAACACAAGGTAACAAGTTAGCTCATATTATTTTGATATATAGAGGGTATACAAGAAAAAGGGATGATAGGTAAATGGAGGGAAAAGGGATGATGTAGGAACCATATTTGGATTTACTTACCCTTTTTATAGGTGACCTGAAAATTAGAACATATAACTCCATGTCTTTATAAGGTGTAGACTAACCGATTTGGAAGTATAATTTTTTTTTTAATGGCAGAGCCGATTATGGCCCTTTTGTGGCATAAATCTCTTTCAATGGGGGTCATTTATTTCTTGCTCTTATGAAAAGGGTGAAGCTGATCAATGTGAGAAGCTTTAAATTCTTTGATTAAGCTGATTGTGGCTTGTATGAATAGATTATTTTTGACATTTTGGCTTAGCCATCCTTAAAGGAAGTAGTGTAAGTCTAAATACAAAAAAGAGTTTGATAGTTGTCCTTTGAGGGATCAATCTATCTATTTTTGAATTTATTTGGTAACCATCCTTCAAGGGAGTGGTTTGTACTTAAGAAAATGGATCAAAATAATATTTTATATCCCATGTAAAATTTTTTAATGTTATTTTAGATATCTACCCATCTATCAAAGCTTAAAGGTTGACCTTGATAAGGGTAATATTTTTAACACAAAAAGTGGATATGAGGTAATGAAAAGCGGTTTTGAGAAACAAGTGACCATGGGATTCCATGTGGTTAGAGATGACAATTATCCATGAGAACCATTCCATGGGTAGAGCCATAGTACCCATGTTTAGGATTGGGCTAAAATTTATGATGGACAATCACATGGTATATTTTAATCAAATGTCACAAAGAAGAATAGGGTAATAGGGTAAGGGAGGTGAGAATCTCATAAACTAAGGGATGAGCTTAAGTTAGACAAGAAGGTTTATTAGATATTCCTTAATAGTAGAAAGGATAAATATTTGAAGCATTGAGAGGCTTAGGTTTTGGTTTGCCTTCAATAAAGGATAAATGATGAGCTCATGATCCATATATATGGGTGATGATATAGGGTCGAAGCCAAGTGAAAGAAAATTTGCCTTTTTTTCTTTTCTCCATATTTGTTACATGTTATTTTTATTTAAGGATGAGGACTCCAATATTGAACTACAATTTTTTTAGATGTTTTTTATAAGCATGGGTAATACACTCTTGGTAGATGTAAAGATGGTTAAGGGTATCAGGGCAATGTTCATCAAGCAACTCAAGGTGTGTAGGGCATTCTTGATGATAATCATCATCATAAATGATGTCTTGTAAGGATATGAAAAGAGAGGGAATATAGAATTTTAGAGGTAAGATAGCCTCTACACTAAATACTAGGGAAAGAGGCATAGCACCCATGGATAATCAAATACTAGCACAATAGGCCCACAAAGCAAATGGGATGTGTAGGTGTCAATCCCAACATGAATCACTTATAAATTTGGTTAGCATTTTGATGAAGGCTTTGTTAGAGGCTTATTCCTATCCATTTACCTATAAATGATAAGGTGAGGAATGATTGAGCTTGATGATAAAATCATCACAGAGGGCTTAAAATTTCTTATTCTTAAAGGATTTGTTGTTATCAATTATGATTCTTTGAAGGACACCAAAATGATAGATGATGTGGTGATTGATGAAATTGAATTTTTTTTAGCTTTGATCAAGATAAGGGGAATGTATTCCACCCATTTAGTAAAATATTCGATAGTGGTGTTGATAAATTAGTGTCACTAAGATGAGTGAGGATTGATTTCTCTAATGAGATCAAGCACCCACTATGATAAATGCCAATAATCTTTGGATACCTAAAGTTTATGAGTAGGTACATGATGAAAGTTAGCATGTTTTTGGCATTTGATACACTTACTTACATATTTAAAGTATTCCTTATTTAGGGTAGGACAATAGTAGCCAAGGCATACAATTCTTGTAGTGATAGCAATGGCACTAAAGTGTCCCCCATAGACTCCATCATGACTTTCCTTGATAGAGTGGGAAATCTCATGACTATGCAAACAATAGAGAAGAAGGCCATCAAATCCACATTTATAAAGTATTCCCCCTAGTATAGTTTGATGAGAGGTACCTTTAATGAAAGCCATGTGAGCATTCCTTGAGAGGTCAAGTGCAATGATGTCAAGGTTAAGGTAGTTAAACATTTGGTCATACAAGAGATCTAAAGGAGATACCACCACACTAAAAATGGTAGGAAGGTTTGAACTAATATAGGAAGGCTTGATGAAGTGGATGGTGACAAATAGTTTAGATTTAGTAAGTTAAGAGGGAATTTGAGATGTAAAGGAGGCCATTGTATCTATGAATTTGTTAGTAGATTAGGGTACTAACTAGATTTGGTAACATTTAAAATATGTTAAGAGTTTATCAATGATAAACTTATACTTTTTCAAAATATCATTTTTACATTGATAGGACCCATTGACTTGGTTGATCATGAGTTTAGAATCACCAAAGATAGAAATGATTTTGATTCCCAAGGTGAGAGAAATTTAGAGACTAATGACCAAAGATTCATATTCCACCATGTTCTTATTACATTCAAAGTCAAGTTTAAAGTAAAATGGAAGAGGTTATCCATAAAGGGGAATGATAACTACAGATACAACCCCACCATATTGTAATTTATAGCCATTGAAAAACATTATCATTTGGTAAGGGGGTTCTTCTAGAGAAGGAGTCATAATAGACTCATCTTGAAAGGTCAATGTAATGGGTTGAATATCAGGGAGGGGAGCTTTATCCAATTAGTCAATAATGACCTAACCTTTAATGGATTTTTGTTGAAAAAAATTAAGGTTGAACTCACCTAGAATAATGAGCCACTTATCCATATGCTAATTTTGGTATGGCTTGGAGTGCATATACTTTAGTGGGTTAGTGTTGGTAATAATGTATGTTTTGTGATTGAGAAGGTGATGATAGAGTTTAGATATGATAAAAATGAGAGTGAGATAAAGTTTTTTAGGATGGGTATATCATGTATCATACTCTAGAAATATGTAACTAATATAATAGATGGATTTCTATATATTTTGTTCATCTTGATGAGCTAACATTACACCTAAAGAGTGATTAGTGGTGGATATGTAAAGGTAATAAGGTTTGTCATCCCTAGCTAGGATAAGAATTGGTAGAGAAAGTAGGTACTCCTTGAGTGAATCAAAGGCTTTATGAAAATATTTTTGCCTTATAAAGGAGGTATCTTTCTTTAGGAGATGGTGAAGGGGTTGACATCTATATAATAACTAGGAGATGAAGAGATAGATAGATTGGAGTTTTCCCTATAGACTGTGAATTTTTTTAAGGTTTGTTAGAAGAGGAATTTTTAGGGTGGCCTTGACCTTATCAAGATAAATTTTAATTCCAAGGAGGGAAATAATAAATCCAAGGATCTTCCCAGAGAGAACCTCAAAAATGATTTTCTTGGGATTGAGCCAAACATGGAATTGGATTAGTCGATCGAAGATGATATCAAGAACAACTAGTTGATCCTTTTAATGTTTGGATTTCATAAAGAGATCATCCACATAATATTATATAATTTTATATATAAAATCATGGAAGATATAGGTCATGACTCATTGATAAGTCGCTCTTACATTTTTTAAACTGAAAGGCATGACCATAAAGTAGAAAGTTTCCCAAGGAGTAATGAAAGTAGTTTTATATTGATCTATGGGGGTGATCAAGATTTGATTATATCCTAAAAATCCATCCATGAAAGATTAAATCTCATGGCCCATCCTAAGATCAACTAGTTAGTTGATTTTGGGTAAAATAAAGTCATCTTTAGGGTATGCAAGGTTAAGGTCATGAAAATCCACAGAAAGGCAGAGTCCCTAAATGGGTTTAGTAATAGGAACAATATTAGATACCCATTATGGATAGTAAATGGGTTAAATGAGGTTGATGGAAAAATATGTTTAATTTATTTGATGAGAAGAGCTATGTGAGGGTGCATTTTACAAAGCTTTTGCCATACTGGGTTAGCCTTAGGATGTGTAAAGATGTTATGGAGAGTGATGAAGGGGTAAATCCTGAGCATATCCTAAAAAGACCACATGAATGTGATGCTATAGTCTTGAAGGAAGGTAGGATAATCCCAATGCTCATTTAAGTTTAAGGATTAGCCAAGTTTAATGATATAAGGCTCCTCTTGGGTCCCCATGTTAATGTCGATAGTTGATTTATTGAGCATGATTTTATTTCTAGGAAAGAGAGATTTATGGATTGAAGAATATCCTAAACCACCATAGCTAAGGATGGAATCATCATCTTGATGCTGAATGGTATGAATGGTGGGTGAATCATGGTCGATGATCTCAAGATGGATGAGAAGAAAGGTTCTAGTTTGGCCACCTTTTTGATAGTTTAGTGGGCTAAACTAACATTATTGATAAAAAAAAAAGTTAGATGGGATGATGTGAAAGTCTTTAGATTGAGAATTTGAACTAGGTATGGATGGAATCTCTTTGATTGGGGCAGCAATAGCTTTTGGTGAGGTGGGATCTTCTAGTGGTTCTAACACAAGTCCAAAGAACTCATAAGGATTTTGAGTTTTACTGATGGGCAATTCGTGAGGTCCTTATTTGTAAAGGCCCATACCAAATCCTTTCCAAGCACAATGATGAAGATAGGATTTGGCAAAGTTTGGATGGCTTAGATAGGATAAATCAAAAGTGAAAGGTTGAATATATGGAGTGGTGATAGGAGAAAGGAGTAGTCAATCAAGTACCCCATAGAAAAAATTTATTTGATTATTGAGAAGTCCAAAGGGGATGATGGTTCCTACATTAGAGTCATACGAAGGGTCATTTTGAAGGTTCTCATATTCATGCAAAGTGGAAAAATCATCTAAAGATAAAAGTTGATATTCCCCAAGGGAGAGACATTGGAAAGTTTGTGCCAAGGAATCCTCAATGGGAATCTAGGAAGAGGGGATAGATATACTATTTGAGGCTTCATCATTGTTAATAGTAGAAGCATTGTGGGCCATGGTTGGTGGTGTAGTTGTGTTAATTGGGTTAGTTTATTATGTGGGAGATAAATGTGGAATAAGGACATCATTAGGCCTCTGGGTCATGTTGTAAGATGTAAAAGGACTAGGATCAAACTTAATGGTTATAACATGTCCTTCATGTTTGAATTTGACAGAATTGTGTAAAGTAGAGGGGATATAACTCATAGCTTAGATCCAAGGGCATCTAACTAGAATTTTATATTGAAACTCACCCTCTAGAACATAAAATAGCTTAGGAATAATATGAGGCCCCAAGTGTATTTGAAGGATAATGGTCCCCAAGGTAGTAGCCATTGTATCATTAGAGGATCAAATAACCACTATGATTTTGACCATGATGGTTTTTAGAAAACATAGCTGATCAAAAGCATGGGAGGAGATTATGTTGATGTCGGTGTCACCATCGATCAATATCCTTTTGATGTAGATGTGATTAATGTATTTGATGATAAAGAAAGGGAGCTTAGATTCCTCAAAATGGGCTAGAGGTATCTCAAAATCCTAGAAGGTGATGATGGTTAAATATCAAAGGGCTCTAATGAAGGATGCAAGAGGTTGAGGGTTGAGTTGAACATTTAAAGATTGTAGAGCTTCTATCAACACCTAGTGGTGATGAGGTGACATATTGATTAACTCATAAAGACTCATCTTGACCAAGGTCTAGTGGAGTTACTTCAACATGGTTCATTAAATGCATTCAAAAGGGTTAGATGGTAGGGCACCAAGGCTAGATACCTTTGGACTTGGTGATGGCATAGTTGAAGGTATTAGTGTTGGGGATTGGTAGGAAGGTTTGGAGTCTGAAGGATATGTCCATGGGATAGACACATTGGATTTGCCTTTACCTCTTTTTGGAGCTTAAGATTGGCTAATCATGTGGATGGTATGGAAAATGGGCTTAGTTAGACTAGGTGATTGATTTAGCTCCTTTCCCGTACTTTTAATTGAAAGTTGGGAAGTAGGTGTAAGTTGGGATGGTGGTTAAATTATTTGGGTTGGGAGTTGGGATTGTAAGGGAGGTGAAAGTGGTTCATATAATAATAGATCATCATCATCATCATCATCATTATCATAATCATCATCATCATCATCATCATCATCATCATATACGTAGTGAACAAGAGCTTAGAGAGATTTTTATTTCTCTATGTCATGTCCTAACATCCTATGGTACACACAAATTTGAGTATCATCAAACAAAGAGGGTTTGATATTAGAGGGGGTGAATGGATTAATAGGTTAAAATTTAATGGATGATATTTGTAATAACCTCTATAAAATAACTAAATAGGATTGATTTAGAGGAATTGGTAGTGTTGAAATGCTCATCAAGGAAATATGAACCTTCATAAGCATGGTCTTGACCTTAGAAAGGGTAAGTGGTTGAGAAAATTTGGTAGATGGTTTGGGTTGGGTTAACTTACCTATGATTGGGTTATTGGTGGATTGTTTTGAAGTAGAGGATAAGGGGTTGATAATAGGTGTGAAAATGGAAGGGGTTAAACTAACTAAGAAAAATGAAGAATTCAATGGCTTGGGTGATGGAAGGGTAGGCATAGAAAATGGAATTAATTTAATTAAAGTGGAATAGGTGACTAGGATAGTAGAAGGGTGGGGTCCCAAAATAGATGGTAAATGAGAAAGAAGTGGCATAAGTTGAGCTCAAGGAACAGGTTTGGACAACTACACCCTTTGGTCCATCTTAGTTGGTGATTTGTTAGGTGGAATAGATGGGATTCAGTCTAATTTGATGGGCAGATGGGTGATGCTAGGTGTGGGAATTATACCTAGAGTCTTGGTTGGTCTAACAAGAAAATTATGAGATGATCTGGGTGGAGGTGGGTGATACAGTTCTCTCATGTCTTGGGAGCAAGGAATGTTTTATGATGGGGTGTTAATAGGTTTGAGGGTGGATGCCAACAAGGTTGATGGTTTAGATTTTTTTTGGTACAAGAGCCTCAGATGGTGAAAAAATTTGTCTCTATCTAAGTTAGGTTGTGAGACAAATTCTAGACTTTACACTAACTGAGAAAAGGGCTTGTAAACAAGTTTGGTTCCTTGATCAGTTGTTTCAAATGTTAAGCCCTTAGGTGAGGAATAAGGTGGGCTTCCTTCATCTTTACATGATTACAAGGTTAAAAAATGCCTAGTTGGGTAGATTAGGTAATGGTTTCTTATGGGATGACTAGGGGAATAGATGGTTCTTTGGTCAGGGGTGTATGTATGGTATCAATTTCTTCCTTCACTAGGGTATCCAAAGGAAAATATGAGGGTTATACCATTCCATTTGGTGGGGTAGAAGAAGAGTTGGCTAAATCAATGACTACTTCCATGAAAGGAGAAGTGGTCATGGGTATGGTTTGATCAAGTGAAGACACAGGAGTAATAGATTATTTTGTTTGGGTCTCTAAAGGGATAACAGGTGAACTTGCTTCTTTAATAGGTGAGGTTGGTGAAGGAACAATATAAATATTGGAATGGGCTAATTTATGATGATGTTTATTATGTGTGCCTCATGCAATGATGATGGTTCAAATTGGTTATTATGGTGTTGAGTAGGTGGAGCATGGTTAGGAAAAGGTTTACAAAAAATATCAAGCGAATGATTAGGAGGCACATTAGGGTTGTCAAATGATAATTCACCATTGTCAATAAATTTTTGAACAAGGATTTTAAAAGTGTTATACCAATTTATATCATGTCCAATAACATGATGACAAGCACAATGGTCATTTTTTTTGTACCACCTAGGCACGTGGTGAGAGGGGTAAAATTTTTGAGGTGGCTTGATTAGTGTAATATTAATAATTTTAGATTTGAGTAGTTTATCTTGTACAAAGGAATAGGATTCTCTTATAGGTGTGAATTCCTTAGGGAAAACCTAATTTTGATTTTGGTTTAGTGGGTAAGAAGGGTTGGAAGGAGCAGTTTGACATGATGGGTTAACGATCAGAGGTGGTGTAATTTTTAAGACAACCATGTTTGTAGATGTTTTGGATTTGGTATTGGTTGGGTTTGATGTTCTGGTAGAAAAAGTGTCATTGTGTTTAAAAGTGGAATTCTTACTGGACAATTTTAGTTTACCTTCATTTATGGCTTGGTTTTGTAATTTACGTGCCATTGTGAATGCTTCATCAAAGTTTTTAAATGTTTGAACTTGTAGGTTGGGAGAAATGTTTTTTTTGCAATCCCTTGAGAAAATTTCAATGAGTTTCATTTATGATAGTGAAAAGGATAGCTAATTAATGAGGCATCACTATCATGAAACAAAATTAGTAATTGATTCATCATCAAACTTATTGATAGAATAGAGGTCAATTATGGAGACCTTTGATATGTTCATCAAAAAATGTTCTAACAATATTTGGTTGAGTTTAGAGAATGAAAAGATAGAGTGCCTAGGAAGGGCACTATACCAATCCAAGTTGGGTCTTGATAAAGACATAGGGAAATTTCAGAGGAGGAGGGCATCATCATATGTGATCAAGTAACAAGAATGGTGGAACACCATCAAATTTTGTTGAGGATCCTCCTTACCTTGGACCTTAGATAATTTAGGGAGCTCCCATTGAAGAGGATAAGTATGAACTGGGATAGATGAGTTGTTAGGTTTGTTGCAGATTTGATCACATGATAAAAGGTTATGGGACCCAGAGATTCGATGACTCGAAATGGTTCATCTTATCCATGAGCATCCTTATTATATTAGGTTGGGGTTGGTCAATTGTATAATTTATTATTAGGTTATATTTATGTTGGGTTGTAGCTATGAATTGGTATATGGTATGAGGTATTGAAGTAGGCACATATTGATATATTGTAACTTGAGGTTAGGATAGTCCCCCAATCAGACTGATAGGAATTAAGGGTTGATTAGAAGGTGAAATATATCCCTATGGGTTGAGAATATATTGATAGGATGCTATGGGGACTTGTAAAGTAACTGATAATAGTTAGTTTAGGGGTACATTTGAGTTGGTTAATAGGGTCATGGTTTGGGTTGGTAATTCTAAAGTGTTTGTGGATTGTTGACGGGTAGTTACCCGTCGTGATATTGGGGGGAGTGTTTGTGGTATGGATAACACCAAGATATGAAAGGGATTGAGGTTGGTATATTAGTTATGCCAGAGGGAATGGTAGAAATAGGTGTGGAAAACACCACACTGAAAGAAGTGGTATAAGTGACAAGGAGTAAAGTTGAGCTGACATTACATGTATTGGTTGGGGTAATAGTTGTTTGAGTGGTGGTGGTAGATGAACCATGGTAGAAGAAGAAGCTTAACTAATAAAAGGCTGGGTTGATGTAATGCCAATGATGAGGTGGTGTGGCATACCATAGGGTGGATCCACAGGAGGAACCAAAGATGTCAAATTAAGGTAGGCTAAGGTATTAAGATAGTTTTGTAGAGCCATTAGATTATTGTCCAAAAAGGTGGAAAAATCTGAATCACCCTTAGGAACCATTAGAGGCATGGTAGGTGGGGGAGAATGGTGTGGCAAAGCATGGGCTCATTTATCAACATTCAAGGTGTAATCCATGGATGAAGATGAAGAGGAAGATGGTGGTTGATTATTTTTATTTCTCACTTATTGTCTAGTTAAGACTATATGAAAAATTAGAAATGGATAATTAACCTCTCACCTCAAACAATGAGCAATTAAAGAAAGGCCCAAAGTAAACAAATCACACACTAAAAGCATAATTAATCAAAAGATTTTTTTAAATAACTTTTGGCTTATCCCTTAAAGAGTGTGAAAGGGGAAATTAGCTTGCATGTCAGGTACTAGAAGAGCTATCTAAAGATGATTTCAAGTTAAATTTTGTTTCTCAAAAAATCTACAATAGATTATGTGGCTTGGTACTAAGGGCTTGATCCCCACACTTCATGAACCCAAAGCTAAGATAGGCCACTTAGATATTAGATACCATTTGTCTAGAGTTTATACTATGTTAGAGAATGGATTTGGTCCTCCCCTTGGTGATTAAATCCAATTGGGATTACCAGGTAGGGTGAAGTGATCTAAAGGGTATGAAATCCCAATGGGCCTTGTCTCAAGTAAGTTTTGATGTTTATTTTGTGCAAGTGGTTTGGTAGTGTAACATAATTATGCTACACTTAATTTGTAATGATTTTAGTTAATCTAGGTGAGCTAAGCATTAAGTAGGGAAGATAATGAATGCACTCAATTTTAACTAAAATAATATTTTGATGTCTTTGCATGTAAACAAGGAATAACTACAACATACTTAATTTAGGATGAAAATGTAACCTATCCCTAAGATGAAATTTTTTTTGTTTCTATTTTATTCTTAGAAAAGAAAAGAAATTTTTATATTTTGGAATTTAGAAATAAGAAAAATGCAAGAACATAAATTTTCACTAATGCAACTCTATGCCAAAAAATAACTACAAACCCATAAGGGATCCCACCAAGCATGAAAGAATGTGTCCTACTATTTCTTACTCTATTTATAACTTTCAAAAAAAAAGAGAGAAAAAATAGATAAGGGGTATGTACCTAGTTAAACATTATACTCATTGATGACAAAAAAAATAGGGAGCTCCTTTTTGGTGAGGAATGACTACCTGTAATAAGACAAAACTAAACCAACTCTTTTTTAGATGAGTATGAAGGATGTACTACTTAGCAACACACTAGATCCATGAAGCAAAAACTCCCGTAAATGGCTGTCAATCCACTCCCCTAATGATAAAAATGTTATGACAATAGAAATGAAAGATGATAAATTGATAATAACATAAATGTTTATACAAGAAATAAATAACATACTTGTTTATAAAAAAACTATAGCATTATAGGTCAATATCATGCACAAGGGGATCAAAGTTAGGACTAGGGATATTAGTAGGGTTTGTAGATAGGCCAAAAATAGAGATAGGGTTTGATTAGGTGTGAATGGGAAGGAAATAACAATATGTTATTTTCCTTGATAGTGATTTTTAGTGGTTAGGCTGATTGGCAATGGTTGTCCTGATCAGTGATGGTTAGGTAACCAACAATAGTTGATGTAACTAGAAATGGTTGAAATAATCAATGATGGTTGACTATGGAAAGTTGTAGGGAGTTTGAAATTACATTGGGGATGGAGTGGTAAGTTGTAAAAGGTTAAATATGCATTCTGTAGGTAAGGGATTATGTATAGGTGATCTGATTGGGATAGAAAGAGTTAGTGGATAAAGGAAATGATAAAAACAAGATAAAAATACCTATATGATGAAAAGTGGAAGCCAATGACAAGCTAAATGAAATTGTATAGCATAACAATACTCTATTCTTCAAAATTCATGTAGATAGAATTTTGGGATTTTGGATGCCTACTAAAAGAAAATGAGAGAGCTTGGATGAAAATTTTTGATCCTTTTCTATTTTAAGAGCCCTCAATTCATAGCAAAAATTTTCTAAGTGAGGAAGAAGGAAGTTACTAAGTTGGTATGGGATAAATATTCTAATTCAAAGAGATGGTATGCTATAAAGTTTTCATGGGAAATGTTTTATTTTTTCCTATGCTTGTCTTGCCTATAGATGGAAGTTCTTATGGTAAGTTTAGATGCCTAAGCACCGATGGTCAAGCTAACTATCAAGAATTATGATGACCAGTGATGGTCATACTCCCAAACACAAAAGGGTAAAAATAAGTTCTAAGTTAAGGTTTAAAAATGTCTAGACAAGGTGTCTTAGGTGTGTCAATGAATGTTAAAGTAGAAGAGGTGTTTTAAGGGTGAGTTAACTAGGTAAATAGCTAACTAAATGTCAATAATAGGTCCAAGTTAGTTTGACATCAAAAATAGGTCAAGGATATTTTTTTAAGTGTCTACACTCCTTCCCACCTACTTTTTTCCTACTCTAGATCCATAATTACATTATCATAAAAAAAGCCAAGTGCTTCCCTTCTTTGTCATTTCTATATCTAGCATAGTTTTACTTTCCATGTTTTGACTATCTAAGTATAATAAATTTAGTGTATGCTTATACTTAATTTTAGTATTTTATGTTCCTATTATATAGTTAATTATCAACCTTGTGCATTTAAATTATATGTACCCCTTTAATACATCCATATAACCCCAATCTAGATCATTTAAGGGTTAAACACCATCATTACTAGACACAATCCTAATCGATGATAATTTTCATGATGATATTACATAATATCACATTTATAAAAAAATATGAAACGTGTAATTTGATGGGTCTATATGTAACTCAAGCATTAGGACATGAATATTTTTAATTACTCCTTGTAACTAGGATTTTCATACACAAATAATGTTATAGAATATGAGGCACTAATTTCAGTATTTTTTGTTGCATGTTCATTAAAAATTAAATATATTTAAATAAATGGGGAATAAAAACTCATTTTAAATCAATTTATATGCACTAATCAAACAAAATAATAAAAAATCATCCCATATAGAGACATGGTATCACTTTTATGAACACATTTTGAGAACTTATCAATTGAGAGCATACCTCAAAAAGATAATCATTACTTTGATGCCATGGATAGTAGAGTTTATTTGATTCCTAGTGATGTTAATGATGATTAATAAATTTTCACTATCTAATAGTTAAATCAACCATTGGTATGATAATAGATATATTGGCTTTGTTAGCTCTTGTAGCCACACCTAGTTCATAACATGTATAATGGTATGAAAATATATATAATTTATCACATAAGGTAGTAATACCAAAAACTTACAAAATAATGATAAACAAAAATTATAGTGAGATGTAACTAGATATCTTATCATTTGGTAGATATTTGTTTAAGAGATCATTTTATAGGCAGTTACTTCAATGTATTATCTAGGAAAAGGATAAGCTACATCTACAACAGGTACATTACAATGAATGTGGTTGATACTTTAGTAGAGAATAAATGTATTGTAAATTACTCAATATGGGTTATTATTGGATTACAATGGATTAAAATGTCAATAACATGCATCATTATGTGAAAAGTGCCAATAAACCAAAAATTTAAATCATGCACCTTCACAATAATTACAACTCATAGTTTCACCATGACCATTTTATTTACAAGTATTTGATTTAATATGCAATATAAATATAGAGTCATCAAAGAAATAACTATAGATTCATCATATGGTCATAATTTTTATTATTATGGCTACATAATACTCTACAAAATGGGTAGAAGCAATACCTTTTCAATCGACTATAAGAGAAGACATATCCATGTTCTTGATGAAAAATGCTATTTCTTGATGTAGAAACCCATAATATGTTATAAAATTAATGGATCATCATTTAAAAATAAGACAATTAGTAAATTTTTTGTTAAATATAAAATTTATCACACATTTTCTGCTCCTTATTATCCATAAAGAAATAGACAATCAAAAATAACAAATAAGACAATAGCCAAAATATTAGGAAAAATAAATTTAAAACAAGGTGAACATTGGCATAATCAATTAATTTACACCTTATGGGCCTATCACATGAGTATTTGAACACTAATAGATTCTACTCACTATTCTTTGGTTAATGAAATAGAAGTAGTTTTGTCTCTAGAGTTAGATATACAATCATTGTGTGTAAATATCAAAAAACCTATTGAAGATAATGAATGTTAAGAAAAGTGATTACATGAATTAGATATGTTGGATGACAGATGGATACATGCCAAAAAAAAATATCAAAATGTATCAAAATTTCATTAAATATTCAAATAACAAGAAAATTCAAAATTGAGAATTTGAAGTTGGGATTTGGTTTTGAAAGATAATAAAAAATACAAATGTGGATTAAAAAAACAAAAGAAAAGTTTCAATAAAATTGGCTAGGACATTTCATGATTACATATGAATTACATACATGGGTTTATCATTTGGCTTAACCTGAGGTAAAATTAATATATAACGCTATGAATATCATGCATTTATGTTAGTTTTATACATAAACATCTCTTATTTTTAAAAATCATAAAATAAAATATAAACCAAGACCTATGCATGACATATATTGCTTATTTGTATGATTTATTTATAATTTATCATATCTATTACATTTATTGTCTATTTTTCTACATGTGTTTCATGGTATACATGAGTGAGATGTATGACACACATCATTTATGATATGGACACATAGATGTAAGAATTTCCTATACCCAATAACTACCTTCATGTATTGGGTCATGTTCTTACTAGGGGAATTTAACTAATTTAGATTGTTTTTAACTCTCTATGACTGTTTCAATTAATCATAATACACTAATTTACATCGATTATACATGAACTACTCTAACTCATACTATTTAGAGTGTCATTTAACTAAATATTATATTTTTATATATGTAATGATGACATACATTGTTTGTGTAGATTATTATTTCTTGTTATATACATGGTTGATGTTTTTAAATTATCCTTCATTGAATTTATTTATTATACAAAATTTAATTGTATATTATGTGTGTGGAATTGAATTTTCCATTGTGTGTGTGACATTAAATTTTTCATTGTGTGTGTGTGACATTTTCTTGTTCATTATATGTGGCTCTAAGCTTTATGTGAAATTTACATGTTTGTTACATGTGGCCCTATTCCTTGTGTGGCATTTAATTTTCCATGGTGTGTGACTATTTTAATATGTTTTCTATGTGTGGATTAAATTTAGGATTTTTTCTACTGAGCTTATGGAGATTATTGATATTTTTAGTGTTGTGATCTATATCACACTATTTTCTTATTATTTTTCGTGCCATGATACATTTCATGAATTTATTTGCTTATTTATTACTCAATTTATGGATATTTATTGCTATGTTTATTATTTTGTGAATTTCTCATTGATACACACACACACACATATATTTTTTGTATATATGTGTGTGTGTGTGTGTGTGTGTGTATATATATATATATATATATATATATATGTATGTATGTATATATATATGTATGTATGTATGTATATGTGTGCATACATACATACATATACATATATACATACATATACATACATACATACATACATATATATATATATATATATATATATATATATATATATATATATCAGTGAGAAATTAACAAAATAATAAACATAGCAATGAATATCCATAAATTGAGTAATAACTAAGTATAAAATCACATGATATGTATCATGGCACTGTCAACAAGAAGAAATGTTTATTATTTTTTGAATTTTTCATTGATTATATATATATATATATATATCTTGACATGATACTTGTATGCTTAAGATACATGTCTCATACATACTTATATGGTTTATTATTACTATGATGTCATATTTTCCACTTGTTATTATATGATTTTCATTGCTTAGAAATTATATATATATAACATGATGTCTTTAACTACTATCATATGATATAAGTAATTCAAAAATTGTATTCCTCACTTTAAAAAGGTGGTATATACAATGGCTTGTATTAGAGATTAAGCCTTCATAGATGCAAAAATTTAGATGTTTTGGGCATGGATTATTTAGAACAATATAGGGTTGACATAGAATTTGATAAATTTGAATTAGATTTGAGGCCTATGTGCGACATATGTCATAGATTTCACATGATTGAGAGGTATTTCATTAATTTTATCATCTAATTGCATAGATTTAAAGACTCATATTACACAGGCTCTCAATGTGGGGGCATATGTGTGCCATATGTTCACAAATTTGTAGATATCATGATATATTGGTATAGGTTATATGTATTAGGTTACATAAATTACTAGATGGCATGGTAACATGTCATTCTCTATTAATTATTACTAAAATTTATTTTAGAAATAAATTATACTTAGGTATTACTCAAATTGAATCATAAAATATATCTAAGGAGGATGACTAAAAAACTTTTCACAAACTCTCAAGCATTACTCCGACATTTCTCAAATCTATTGGAACCATTATCGGATTCCATTAGTCAAATTTATTATTACAATTGTGTGGGGTTGAAGCTATGCATAGAATAAATTCTAGGAAATTCTCTATTTAAAATTAACAATGGATAATAATTAGCTCAACCCATATTATTACTCAAACATATCCAATGGGGAGTGGTAAACCTTTTCTCCATTGTCTCAACATGATAAGTTTGGTTTGCATACATATAAGTGTATTCATTCCTTAGTATTTCAATTTATATATGTTCACTATCATTAAATTTCTTATTTTACATCATAAATAAATAAAACTAATTTCTACATGTTTCATTATAGGTTTTCATGGAATGAGGTGCAACACATAATATATATTTATACACACTCATAATGGTTATCATTATCACCTTACATCATTTCCATCTAGAGATTCTATTAATATAATAAATGAGGGGAAAATGTATAAATTAATATTTGGTATTAGAAACTTAAAAATGCGTAATTATACCATACCTTAACCTAATTGACTTATGCTCACATACATGATTATTACTCACCATTCTTCATAACATTCTCTTATAAATGGCCCTGATCCTTCTAAATTCATGTTACTGTTACACAAGATATTAATATTCTCTATATGATCAACTTAATATAATTTGATTCAAATCAAAATTCTTATTTTCTTGATAGGTTTACACCTCTAAGATAAGTTTAATTCTACAAAATTATCCTCTTAATGTGTACTTGTCCTTGTATCCTTTAAGGTCTAGTTTATAAGATTTAAATTACCAATATGGGTCATCTTGAATGTTTTTTATGTTGATTAAAATGAAATTACCTAAAGAGATGAATATATAATCAAATCTATCATCTTTATATATCTGATCAGGTAGTCATGTACCTATCACTATAAATAAATCACTCTACACATTTATATGAACTTGCTTAAAGCTTCTGAATATAAACTCCCTCAATGGATGAAGACTTAAGCTAATTTTGAAGACTATTTTCAAGGTGAAGTTGAGGGTTTTAAATTATTTAAATCCATTCACATTATTTCATAACATATTAATATTACATAGGATTTAACACACAAAAATAAGTCAGATAACTATATATTGTTTGATTCCCTCTTATTTTTATTGGATATGTATGAAAAACTTAGTTATAGCGGGGTGGTTAGGATTAGTTCAACCCTTCCCTTTCCAGTTTTATCCTGGTTTACAATTGAATTAGTACACATGTAGGTTTTGAAGTAAAGAAAAGGAAAATAGAGACATTCATGTGGATTTGGAGCCATCAAAATATATATGCATATTCAACAGATGCATGCATAGTGGGAGACATAACCATATATCAATAAAATATAGTAGACCATTCCATAATACATTAGATAGGGTTGAACTAAAAAAGTCTATGGAGTGCATACTCATCTAGTTAAATGTAGACTTTATTTTTATATTTGAGAATTTTCAAGGAATTTATAGACTATTGTTGATGACTATACTCATTTATAGACCTAAAAAGACCCAAAATAAGCTAAGTACACAATTCCTTTAGTGTTTTCAAAAAAATCAAGTATATATATTTATCTAATTACAATCAAATTTGTTTAGTAATTTTTTATCTTAATCAATCATATTTATTTTAAAAATTTATGTATATTAGGGTCATATAGATTGTAAAATAAATTAAAAAATTATGTAACATTTATTTTTCCAATTGTTACTTAGAAAATATAAATAAAATTTCAATAAGTTATTCAATTATAGAAGTTGTGCTTGAATTTAATGGTGCTTTAATAGATGTATTTGATGTAGGATCACCACTATAATTATTATTTTGTACTATATCTTTTAAAACTCAACAATTATCCATATGATGTCCATGCATTCTATGATAAGCACAATACTATTAATATTTCTTTATAAGATGCATAGAGGTCTATTCAATAAAATAATTTCAAATAATATATATTAAAGTTTCACTTGGTTTCTTATTATAATTATGGAAAAAAATCAAACCATTACTTATATTATGTTTATGGATCCATTTTTGAGATAAAATATTTTGAGGCATAATATTATTGAATGGAGAAGAAGAAATGCAATTGACACTAGCATGTTATGGATTCCCTATACATGTCTAGATTGTAAAATATTTAATTCATACTTAGAAATGACAATATTAACACACATTTACCAAATATGAATTTAATAGATTAGAAAATTAGTAATCTATTATTCTCTCACACTTGCATGTTATCTTATGATTCAACCCTTCTATTTTATTATCACACCTATAGGAACCTCACAATATATTTGAAAATTGTTAAATATCTTGCATAGACATCTTTGAAATTTCAAATTAGTTACTATATACACAAGTTGGTTATTCCATATCTTTTCAATATCTCTATATAATACTGATCTGATCTGGTCACTACCAACCCACTCCTAGAAAATGTTATTTTATAAACTCAAACCCATCATTAGGGTTGGCTCATTAGATTAGTGTGTTGATGGTGTGATAAATTATTCAATTATACCAATATATAAAAAAATCAATTTATCATTCAAAATGGATTTGGAACTTATATAATATACATTTATAAAATATTACAAATTGATAAAATATGCCCTGTTATTCTCAAATTATAGAGATACCACTAGGAGTAGTCAAAATCCAAGTTAGAATAACTCTAAATCCATGTCAATAGAATCATAGTTTAGTATCAAAACAACAAAATTATATATATTTATACAAATAGAGTAGGTGGGATAAATACTTATGGCTTGATTCCTCTATTCATAGTATCAAATACATAGAAAAAATTAAATATTTATATATGGGTTATTGGGGTTATCTCAACCCATTAAATTTACCCCTTTGTAAGTTTTGATCCCTTATAACCCCACCTATAGTTTAAAGGGAATGGATAATTATTTCTAGAGATGCTCATATCATCAAGGTTTGGGATTGTAAACATGGAGCAAGGAGAGATAGTAGGTGGTCATATAATCATTGTACCCTACTTATGTGTATATAATTATCGATAAATAGGTTAGTATTGATTGATGATATTGACTTGATAATGCAGAATTGACCCAACATAGACAATGAATTAGTTCTATAATTAAATAAACCATAGGCTTGATTTGTTCTAATTTACATTTCTAGAATATAGTCATAGTTAGACAGTCAACCAAAAAAGTTTAGTATCTTGATCTTTTTATTAATTTTTATATTTATAATATGCCACTTGTCAATTTATAAGATTCAATATCAATACTTTACATCAAATGTATACTTTAATGTCATATCTCTATATCTAAATTATATTTCAAAGTTATAATTTAATTAGACTAAATCTACCCATTAATTCAAATCCAAGTGAAACATATTGGTGAACTCATATGCACATCAAATAGTGGAAACCCTAGGATTTCATCCTTATAGGGTTTCAAATTTTAGCTTCAAGCTTTTATTTTCAAATATGATTTTTTGTTAGTCCCTAATAATACACAATAATCTTAACCATGTTGAATGAACATTATTGGTTAAGAAAAGTCATGAAATTAATCTTTTCATATTGTTCTACATGGATAAGTTATCCTATTTGGCCCAATTATATAATAAAATGGGTGAGACAAATCAAATATAAATTCACTAATAAGGCTAAAGTTACCAATGAATAATCCAAGACTTCATTTAATTCTATTTTTACAACACGAATCTAATATTCCTATTTTTACCACTATATGCCCAAGGGAATGAATGACTCTTTTTGTTCTTCCTATTATGGATAATAAAAAATATTATATCTACTCTATTTATGGATTTATCATGATATTTAAATTGAAGATATAACTACTAAATATCAACAAGATGCCATGGAGGATGAAATTTTCATTATATATCTTAACATGAATCCAAATTGGTTTGATTAAATGTTATATATATCAAAATATGAACAAAAAAATAGGAACAATATTCCACATCTAGTATTTAAACTAGTAATACAAGTACCACCCTATGCCTACACCTCCAGTGACTTATCTAACATCCACCCAAAGTTTAGGAGTAGTAGCAGGCCTTCAAAATATTTAGATATATATCCCTATGAAAATAAGATTTACATCTCCCATAATGACCAATAATGTTCCATTTACTTCCTTGGATACTTAAATTTCCCTTGAGTATAATGTTACAACTCTCCATACTAAGGTGTTGAAGCTAGAGCAAGCTGCATCAAGAACTAGTCATTTCATGGATTTTCATGCTTTGCTCCATAACCCATTAACCTTTGAGATAAAAACTTTCCCTCTACCAATATTATTTGTATCTCTTATAATTAAATTATAAAAATGTAAATGATATCTTGAAAAACATATTAGATCATTCCATGCAATAAGCTTAGACTATGTATACAATGATAGGGTATTAACCAAGTTATTTCTATGAAGTCTTAATGACTATGCATTATAATGGTTCTATGATATACCTCTCAAATCTATAAGACAATTAAACCAATTTTACAACTAATTTTTATCACACTTCTACATCAACATTGATGAGAAGCTATCCTATGCACAAATTGCTACGTTTAAATAAGGGTCTAATGAACCAATCAGTGACTATGTACTTTGATATAAGACCATACTAGCCAAGATGACCAATTGTATTTTTGATAATGATAAAAGACATATTCAAATAATTTATTTATCATCACTCCATGAATCAATTATATTCAATATATTAAATCCATCTTATGAGTTATAACATATAGTGAGGAATAGAGAGGTCAATTTAATTTATTTTGAAAACTTAAGTATACATCAACTCTTATGACTACTTCAATAATGATATTTAAAAACTTCACCAAAGAGGAATTTTTAACCATTAAAATCACCTCCTCATGTGATAATAAATAGGTTGATTGAGTGTAACCTTATTAAACTCCATCCTCCATAAGAGCCCGATCTAAATAGACATAGACCTAAGAAATATAACAAAACATATTATGATTACCATCATATTTAAACACAAGATTCAAGGTATTATACATGATTAAATTATTTATTTAAGATTATACATAACATTTAGGGTCTTATATATGAAAACATTATTTATTTGGGCACTTTCAGAGAGGAATCTAGACCACAACACAATGAAAAAAAAATGAAGATCTTTAGTGATACTTTTCCTATATATGAAACAATAGAAATAGAGGACACTTCAAAGGTAAATCATGTATACAACATGAATCATCCACTAGATACTATCATTCTCACACTTAGTGATATTTCACCTCAATAGACCATGATCATATTCGATGATAGTGAGATAATTGATGATGATTAAATTTTTCATGCACTGTTCATATGAGCCTACATTGATAGATAACACATACACAATGTTATGATTGATAATAATTTAAGTGATAATTTTTTCACATTAAAACTTCTCCATTCCTCTGGATATGCATGATAGGATTTATAATATTCATAAAAAATAGCTTAAGGAATCTATAAAGAGAAACAAGAAACAGTAGGATGCATTGTATTACATATTTATATGGGCTAAACCATATTAGCCACACCATCATTAATTTTATAGAGTAATGGGGTATTAAATAAGTTCTTAAGATTCCATTACATGAAAATATTTCATTCATTTCCATTCATAGTACACTGATTCCTAAAGTACATGCACAAAAACCAAAAAGGCATAGTTTTAAGTGTATTGTATGAGTATCCTTTACATACAATGATATATCCTCCTCAAAAACCACCACCACCATGATATTTTTACATAAATACTCAATATCATTATTAATTTATGGTTGATGCACATATTTAGGATAATTATTAAGAGATGGTTCATACACATATCCAGGATCACTTTATAGATATAGGTGATGCACGTATTCATGATCAACATACAAAGTTGATTATTACACATATATATGATATAAAAAATAAAATAATATATTAAATGTCAATCACATTAGAGGGTTACTTAGAGACAATGTATGCCACCATATCCTAAAATACATACTCAATTATCACCATGTGTGTTCATCATGCTCCACATCAAACGTACGAAATAATACACCCTCTTATTACACATCAAACTTCATATAGTCCTCATCCATATGGAGTTACCCATTTTACACCAATTTATATGAGTAATGATTCTGATATATATGGTACACCACATGAATCCATATAATATTATGATCCACCCATATTTTATACTTTCCATACATAATAGGGGATCCATCCACCATCTGATACATGCACTTCCCATGACCCTTTCATTGATAAGATCATTGGTTGGATTTTATAAATCTTAAATATTCTAAAAATACAAATAAAAAAAAAACATTAAAATATTCAAAAAAAAATTAAGACATTAACATAAATGTTACACATGGACATATAGATGTTCACCTTCTCTTTATCTAGTCATCATGCCAATACTAGGGATGTCTTTTTCGATAGGTTTCACTATTATATCTTATATATTTATATGTCATTTTTAATATTATCACATAGGAGTGAACCCTTGTGAGAAGTGGTTCTTGTTATCACTCTTGTTGACATAATTGAAACTATCCAAGGTGTGGGTGGCCTTATATTAGAGAGAATATATAGATGAAGGTTTTTTTTCCCATTGGTACACTCACCTACTTCACTCTAACCTCTCTAGTTTAGTGATTTATTGACTAGGAAAAGGGTAAAAGGAGTAATACTAAAATTGAAATTGAACATGAAAATTAAAAGTTTGGGGTGATGCACCCATTTTATCTTAAATTATGACTATACTTGACACACTTGGGAAGATAAATAACTTTCACACATTCACTTCATCTTCATACAATGACTCTTACATTAGTATTTCATATAAAGGTCTTGATAAACATTCACACTAGCATGGGAGGAATGAACATTAGTTGAATTCACTTCCAAATTAGGTATAAATAAAACATAGACACTTGATATGACCTAAAATAATTATTATATGTTGTATAAAGGTGAAAAATCTAGATATTAACATAGGAAAATCAATCATTCACTAAGTTACATTAATGAACACTAGGCACACACTTAATGAATAGGCTAAAAATGGAAGAAGAAATCATATTATTATTTCTTTAAATGTGTTGTAGTATTTTTTTGGCATATTTTTGAAACCAAAATCATAATACTTTCTTTCTTCAAAAAAAGAACATACATATAGAAAAGGGAGTTAGGAGAGAGGATACAAAGTATCCCCAAACTAGAGATGAATTATTATACCTAGTCATCTTTTCCTTTTCATTTATCAACCACCAAACTCCTATTCACTAAATTTTATATTTTAAACTCCTCTTGGAAAATGGCATAGGAGTGAGAGGTATTCTTGTTTGAATGAATTTCACAATTCATATATCCTCATTCATGATATATCCTGAAGGGATTTCATCTCCTTTCATGGACTGATGGTCTTAAATGCTTAAAGAGGTCTTAAAAATCTTTATTTAATCTTTATAAATAACTATTTAAACTTCCTTGAGACTCTCCATATTTTTATTGAGTGTATTTAATCATCCTCCTTGTCTTTTGGTGTTTGACCCGCCTCTGCATCTATATTCTTTCTTGCATATTTCTCTCTCTCAAATTCCTCAAATATCTCCAAAGTGTCATAAAAGTGATTTTTTTGCATTTTTTAATTGATGACTAATTATCATCGATGAATATAGGCCTTAAATTCTTAGTCATGTCTCCAGCTAACCAACCCATTATTACATAATGTCTCTCCACCTTGATAGGGTTGTTTGAAGGATTCTTCATGTTAATTTGACTTTTTCTTCATGAGATTGGCATAGGAGAGAGATAAAATTTATTATTTATGTTTTCAAATACTCATTACACCCTTGAATAAAACAAAATATTTACCTTTTCTTGATCTCCAAATTGCAAAGAACACAAGTGATTGACTTGGTAAAGTTTGTTGAAGATTTCTATGCTAATAGAACTTGTTGAGGTTTGAACTCTTATTCCTCAAACTTGGAATATAAGTGTATGAATTTTTTTATTTTTTGAGGTATTCATGAAAAATCATTCATGATATTTCATTTAATTATGAACAATCATAGATCTCTATATTGATATTTATTGGATATGTCCATCTTCTCCATCTTGACAAACTTACCAAATGCATAATGAGAACCTATACCTTGATGAAATTGAATTGTTTTATTATAATATGAGTATTATAAGTAATTTAAAATAATAAACATTATGTAATATACATGAAAACAAATTTTTATATCTAAACTCCACATACAACTTCCAAAATTGCCTTTTTGTACTTTCTAGGCCTCAAGAAACCCTAATTTTGATTTGGGGGTCTAAAATGAGTTTTTGGTATCAATATAAAATACCATTAGTATATTTTTATATTTATAAATTGGATATACCTTTATAATTTTAAAAATACTTTAAATTCTTCACCAAACTCTTAGACAAAAATTCTCAAAAAAGTGTTTGCTTGTTGCCCACATGGTTGCCTAGAGATTTTTTTCAATGATCTGATCCTATTTTACATTATTTTTACTTTAATAATCATAAATTAATAATTTTTAAATAATAATTCACCATTTAATATAATTATATTTCCTTGAATTGTCTAAAACACTCATTTCTGACTACATCCATGAACAAACTAGGCAAGAACCCTGATTTTCTTCATGGTAAAGACATGTTTTAACATTTTATCTTTTATAAATGCATGTAAAAACTTTAAAACACATGTAAACATTAAATAACATTAAAAAAACAACCATGTAAATTTTCATGATATTTCACTTACTAAAACTCAATATATACATGTTTTAGTGCTTTCTAGCTTCCATTCTCTCACTTATGCATGATTGTAGGTCTGCATTTTGGTGTTTTATTGATTTTTATCAGGATTGAATACATATTTAATTTTTAAATTTTAAATTTATGATAAATTTTAACCAATAAAAACATTGTATACCTTAAACCAATCACTTAAACCTCTTTTTAAAACCCTTTTCTAAATGTGTCGCTTGCATTCTTTAAACCCTACAACTTATAACTACACCTTTCACCATTATTTTAATTTAAAATTTGATTAAATAAGGTTTATCAGGGTTATTTATTCCCCTTAATATCTTACAAAACTTTAAATTTTAACCAAAGAGCTCAAAAATGTAATTATATTGCCTAAAACTGAGCTATTAAGATTTTAAAAGGGTTTTAGAGGACTTTTCCTTCTTAAAAATGCTCGATAAAATTAAGAAAATATAAGATAAAAATAATTAATTTAATATTTAGGTAAAATTTTCCCCTATCTTCCCACAATGTCAATTTAGACAACTCTTTTTATTCTTCATGAACCAAACATTTGAAAATAGCTCTTACTAGCTGGCAACTAGCTTGAAGGAGAAATGGAGGTAATTTCTACCATTTTTGGACCTATAAGTTGTTATTTATCATGGTTTTGTATTTATGAAGGATTTATTATGTTTTTATATTGATTATTTAATAATTACTCCATTAATTTAATAATCAAATATATCTCAAGACTAACATTCAAATATTCAAATGAAAAATTTGGTAACATTCTTGGTGACCTCCTAGGGATGTTTGCCTACAAAATAATCAAGACTAGTAGACTTATCCATTGGGATATGGAGTCATTAAAATCATCACCAAATAGTATTTAAACATGATAAATCCTATTTTACCTTTTCATGCAAATTTCAAACTAAAAATTCCTTCTTCAAGCGACAACAACACTTGTGTAGAAGCACTTAGGTAATTTCAAACTAATACAACTACCAACTAAAATTGTGCAAGATGGCACTTAGAGGAAAGTTAAAATATAAAAATACTATGTACAAGGAGGAACTTATCTTGAAAAATAATGATTAATATTAATCCCATTTATTGGTATTGGGAGATCTCCACCATCTATATTAGATATTTATAAGGCATTGTGAGGCTTGCAGCTGGAAATCATGCAAGGATGATTCAAAAAAGAGTCAAAACATGTGTGTCTTCAGATTTTGGAATTATCCTCATCCCATTTTATAACCAAGTTAACTTATTTTAATATCATTGAATATTCTCTTCTATAAAAATTTTAGTTACTTATGCTTGATGCATCTCCATAGCTAACATGGACTAATTGTTGATTTACTCTAACTCCATAAGTTTAGCATATCTCACTTTCATAGGCTCACTCTCCAAAATTTATAGCTAATTCACTATATCCAAAGTAGTGATATTAAGTGAGATTGGAAATATATATTCTCTCCCATACACTATCTTATATGGTTAATTATAAATGGACCTCTTAAAGGTGATCCTATCAGCCCATAAAATTAACTTTAACTTGTCCTTTGATTGTCTTCAATGGTTCTCCTAATGATATTCAACATGTTTTTGTTCATAGACTTAGAAATTACATTACCTTGTGTATAATAATTGGAATAAGTGATTATATCCACACCATTTTGAACAGCCCATTGACTAATTTTAGCCCCTATAAATTCCATAGCATTGTTTGAAATTATAGTGTTAGGAACACCAAACCTTGTGAGCAAACCTTTATATAATTCCAAGACACTAGATTCATTTTTTTCCTTAAAAACCACTACCTTTTTCCATATATTAAAGTAATTTTTAGCTATAATAATCCTTTTGTGGGCTAGTCTAGAAGGTGGATTGATGAAACTAATGAATTATAAACCCCATCGGATAAAGGGATGATATACAAAAATAGGTTTAAGAGGTAAGGCAATAAGCTTTTCCTTTCCTATAAATAATGGAAACTTATTTCACTTCCTTACCTAAGCATGATATTATATGAAAATGTTTTGCCAATAATATCCACCCCTCATGATTTTGAGTACTATTGTCCTTTCTAAAATTTTTCATTCACATTGTCCATCATGAAATTATTCAAGTAATATTTTGAATGGATCTATGCATCTCAATAACATGTCATTAACATCCTATTTGAATAAAAACCCATAAATTGTTAGAAAAGGAATAAATTATAGAATAAATTATAGACTAAAATACCTTATTTTTGAACCACTCAAATTTGGAGGATACATACCACTTTGAAGGTACATTGTCATATCTTTAAACTAGCCTATTAAAGGTGTATGATTAGCTACAATATCTTCATCATTATAGACCAAAAATACCTCTTTACTTTCCTGTAAGCCTTGAGCCAAATTCTTACACAACTCTTTGTTGCCTCTAATCAGTTTGTTTTCCTTTATTTCCAAATCATATTCCATGACCCTTTTTATCCACCCTACTCTCTTTTGAGTTATGTCCTTGTTGAATAATAACTCTTTGATTCGAGGATGGGAAACTATCATGTGGATATTGTTTTTATATAGTAGTTGTCTAAATATTTTTAGACATATGATTATGGAAAGAACATGTTTCTCTATAAAGGTGTACCTTGTTTTATACTCTTCCAAGCCTTGACCAAAAAATGATATGGGTTGTTCCAAACCTTGTTGATTTTGTTGTGTAAATATTCTTGAAATTTTATCAACATTAAAATATTCATACAATATAAAATCATTTGAAAAATAGGATTGATAAGATTGGGAGAATTATATATGACTTACTTGATTTTTTAAAAACTTTTCATGCCTTACCTGGTCTAAGTAAATTCCAATTTTTCTTGAGCATAGTTATAAGAGGCCTTGCCAGGATTGAAAAATTAGACATATACCTTGTTAAAAACTAAAATTTACCAAGGAAAATTTAAAATGCTTTCTGATGCTTAGGCAAGGATAATATAATAATAGAGCTTATTATTTATATACCAATACTCAAACCATGCTTAAAAATAACATGAACAAGGATTTTACCTTCATGCATTAAAAACTCACACTTCTTAGGGTTAAGTGACACCCCATATTGTTTACATCTATCAAATACATCTCTAATATGAATCATGTGATCACTTGACTTCTTTGAAAAAAATGTATCATCATCCAAATACATAAGAACAAACCTATTGATCAAACCTTTAAAGGCCATATTCATGGATCTTTGGAATGTTGATCCTACATTGGACAACCCAAATACCATTTTTTTGGTATGCAAAGGTGCCCCACCTAGTGGTGAATATTTTTTTGAATTGATCCTCTTACTTTAAAATAATTTGGTTATACCCACTATAACCATCTAATGATGAAAACCTTTCCAAACTAGCTACTAACTACAATATTTATTCTATTTATGCCAAGGGATAATGGTCCTTGAGTGAGGCCTTGCTTAACTTGTGAAAGTCCACACATAATCTAATTTATCTATTCTTATTTCTCATGATAATAAGCTTATCCATGCAATTGGAATTCTTGATGGGAAAGATGATAGTTGATTCAATTTTTTTGTGAATCTCTATTTCCAACAAATGTTCCATCTTTGGGTTTATTGGTCTTTGTCTTTTCCTCACTAGTTTTGTATCTACTTATAGTTCAATGGTGTACTAAGCCAATCTAGGATAATTTTTTTTTTAAATGACTATAATCCCATGCAAACACATTATCAAACTCTTTACATAAATCAACAAAGGATTCTTTTTGATATTGAGAAGACACTTTACCAAGATTGAGAGATTTCCCATTGACTATGTCAATGCTTTCACAATGTTATTCTTTGGTAGACATGGAAGATTTATCCCTTCTTATATCATCATCCCTACTAAAAATATTCTCAAGTCTGACAACTTGAGCTAAACTATTTGATCGCTATACTTATGAAAAAAAATTGATTAATTTCTAGAAGATAATTTAATATCTTCTTGTTAGATATGGATAATTTGATCATCATCCTAAAAGACTTTCCAATTCACATTATTATCGAGAATGGAGGCCCTTACCATAATCTTGATGTGTGGCTTAATTCTATCATTCCTTACATTAGTTGGAATGTTAATTTGGGCTTATATTATATCCAACCTATCCACATACTTATTGCTCTCTCTAGGCACTACTTGTATGTCAAATTCATCAAATTCCTCTATAAAATCCCATACCCTATGATTGTATGATTTTAACAATGTATTTTTACACACATTTAGACCTATTATTTGATGTACCACAAGACCACTATCTTCAAATTCATGTAAGAGGTTAGCTCCCATCTTTCTATCCCATTGTAAACCATGAACTAATGCCTCATATTCTACTAAATTATTAGAGCATCCAAACGAAAATTTCAAATAAACATGGTACCTTTGTTAGGAAATTGAAATGAACATAATACTAACCCTTGTACCATGTTTATTACATGAGCCATGAAAATATAGTTATGATAAACCATCATTTATATCACCTTCTTTGTCTAGAGCTATAATTTGTGCACTATCTTCATGTAAACAATAAATTACAAGTCCTTCCTCTATAGACTTTTAGGCATCATGCTCATCAATATCTCATTCATACAAAAAAATTATGAATGTCATCAAGAGATGAGTTTGATTCAACCTCAATAGTTTTCTCTACTTCATCAAAGATGACACAATTAGCATTAACAATATTATGCATGTATGGTTCTAGATGGAAATGAGCAATAGGATCTAAATGAATTATAACTTTAGTTCCATAACTTTTTATAATCATGAAGTATGTCCAATAAGCTTAAATATACCCACCTATATTTTAAGTTAGCTCACATGATAAGCACATAGAAAAGTATGGAGGAAGATACCTATATTTGAAGATAAGTCACATTAAAACTGCATCTTATTGAATGGTCACATTTGGGCACACATGAAGTGTTAATTTCATATTCTTGATTATACTCACTGTCTTGTGTGGAGATATATCTAGTTGAGAGATACCCTTAGTGTTTATCTCATAGACCAAACCCAACTTATCTACAATCTAATTTGGCATCAATATGTTACTTTACCCACTTTCAACCATGTAATTTTAAACTAATGCATTGCTAATAATCAATGAAAGATATAAATGAGGTGTCTTACTTTGTTTTGTGTCATCTTTATCAACCTTTACCCCTTTATATACCTATTTTAATTATTACTTCACTTGCTAGTCTAAATTTTCTAGTACCACACATTATTTTTTTTGTTGGTTTTCTAGATAAGGTAATTCATGAGAGCTCATGGATAAGTATATCCTTTTATCCTAGTATTTACAATGAATCCCACATAGTCGTGTTGATGTTTTATTTATTCATATAGTCTTTTATGCTAAAGGAAGATTATCCAATCTTTGGTTGTACCTTTAGAGTAATAAGATGTTCTTGTGCTTGATGAACTTGGTGAACCTTGATTTCTTCCACATTATAATTTTTTTGACATGAAGGGAAAGAAACCTAACAATTATTACCTTTATAAAACATATTAGGAACATTTAGATCATGAATTACCTCATGATTCTCAACTATGTCCCTTCTCTTGGCTCTGGTAATGGCTACAACCAAGTTATTTGATTTGATAGGTTCATCAATCTGATTTAGTGACATGTGATCATCAACTTACTAGTTCACCAAGGTTACATTAGGTTTTAATTATCCATGACTAACTTCCCCTTGTATCATAGCTTCACTATGTTGGCCTGCTTTAAAAAAGGCTTACTCTTGTGGCATTTGAGGAATTTACATATTTTATGCCACTAAAGCTTGATTTTTCACACTCTGGTGTTATAAGGGTACCAACTTGAGTCTTTCATCAATTTATTTTTTATTGTTACAAGGTCCTTAGATGTGTAAAAATCATTTGAGTTAATTTCAGCATATGTTTTGGCTTGTGTAATGACTCATCAATCTTGATATGGAGGCTTATTATCTCTAAAGCCTTGGTAGGGAGGTTTTTATTATATATATGGTTGATATGTGTGGTGATAATATTTTTTATATGGCCTATTGGATTTATATTGTTTCTTTTTTTAGCTAAACTATCAAATTACCAAAGTATTTTGGCATTCCTTCTAGTTAATAAAGCTTATTAAATTGACTAAGAGGAGTTTTAATTTGAATTTGAGGGGTTGGAATTGGGGATATTGATGCATCTTGAGGAGGTAGTGTAGGCTATGTTTTTTGAAAAAATGGCATTGGATGCCTAGGTGCATGTTTACCATCCTAAATTAGACTATTTTTCATGTTAATGGAAACCTCATAAGCATTTGGGAGTGTCCTACCACCCATGGACTTAATCATAACTAAAATATCATAATTCAAGGATACAAAGAAGTATAGGAAAGCATAACTAGGATATGGCTTTATTATGGTAGGTATTTTGTTCAATGTTTTATAAAATCTAGAGATAAAATTGATCATAAATTTATGTGGTACTTTCTTAATGGTAGTGAGGTTATCAATAATGGATAAATGGTCTGATTTATCTTCAAATTGTCTACATAATACTACACCTAAATCATCCCAAATGGTAATGGAGTTTAAGGGAAGTTTCTTATACCATTGCAATGCCTTTTCCTTTAAGGATGTAGCAAGAAAATTGATGGAAACATTATCTTGGGTAACATGGTGAAATGAACACAAGTTGGCCACATATTTGTTATGTTTTATGGGTGTAGTTTTATCCTCACCTATGAAATATGATTGGATTTTGAGGGTTTAAATTAGGATGTCAGCATATTGGTCCAAACTGAGAGGGATTCCATCATTGAAAGGAAAAAATACATGGTTCTTGGGGATAACCATGTTGATAGTGGGATTTGATGCTATAGTGGTTTAAACAATAAGATAATCTGCTGACTAAAATATCCTTCTAGGATATGGAATTTTTCTTAAAAGCCTTCTTCTTTTGTTTGAATGTAAAAGTATTTTAGCAAACTCAAAAAATAATACCTCTACTTGAACACCTTGTAGTGATCTTTGGCATAAAATCAGTACTTATTTTTTGCCAAGAAGTTTTCAACTCAAAGAATCACCTGATATATTAATGATAAATGTTATTTTCTACTAAAAGTGTTATTTTCTATCTCCAATCTTTGATCCCACTAGGGATGCTAAAAATTGTTCTCACTCAGAAGTGCACCCTTGTGAGATTATGTGCTTATTTTGACTCCTGTTGACATAATGTAAAATATACAAGGTGTGGGTAGATTAGTATTAGAGAGAATATCCAAATTAATGGATGTTTCCTTTTTTTAAACTCATCTATTTTGCTATAAACTCCCTAATTTAGTGATTTCTTGACTAGGAAAAGGGTAAAAGGAGCAATGCTCAAACTAAAATTGAATATGAAAATTGAAAATTTGGATGATGTACTAATGTTATAGATAATTATTCCTATACTTGAAACACATGGGAAGATATATAAATTTCACAAATTCACTTCATATTCATATAATGAATCTTACATTAGTATTTCATATAAAGGTCTTGATAAACAATCACACTAGCACGGAAGGAATGAACATTGGTTAAATTCACTTGTAAATTAGGTAGAAATCACATGTAGACACTTTATATGAATTTAAATAATTATTATGTGTTCCATAAATTTGAAAAATATAGAAATAAACATAACAACATCAATCATTCACTAAGTTACATTAGTGAACATGAGGCACACACTTCATGAACAACTTGAAAATGGAGGAAGAAATTAACGTTTTATAGATTCAAATGTGATATAGTAAAAAAATTTAGTATATTTTATACATATCCAAAACTATAATTCTTTATTTATTCAAAACATGAACATACATATATAAAATGGAGTTAGGATAGATGAGACAAAGTAGACCAAAACTAGGGATGAGTCATCATGCCTAGTCATCTTTTCCTTTTCCATTCTCAAACACTAAACTCATATGTATTACATGATATATTGAAACCTAATTATCTTATAAAATGGTGTAGGAGGAAGAGGTATGATTTTTTGAAAGAATTTAATAATTCTAAAATCCTCATTCATGACCTATCTTTAAGGGAATTGGTCTCCTTTAATCCTTTAATGGTCCTCAATGCTTGAAGAGGTCTTGATAATCTATATTTACTCATTTTTAATATCTCATTCAAATTATGTGAGACTCTATATCTATTAAGTGAGTTTTTTTTTAACCATCCTCCTTCTCTCTTGGGTTTGACCCATCCATGCATCTATATTCTTGCTTGCATGTTTCTCTCTCTCAAATTCCCCAAATAGCACCAAGGTGGAATATAACTAAGTTATTTGCATGTTTTTATTGATTAATAAGTATCTTTAATTATTATAAGCATTCAATTATTGATAAAGTATCCAATTAACCCTCCATTATTGCATGATGTCTCTCCACCTTGATAGGGTTGTTTGAAGGCTTCTTCATGTTGATTTGACTTTTTCCTCATGACCTTGGCATAGGAGAGAGAGAAAAGGTATGATTTAGGTTTATAAAGACTCCTTAAACCATTTAAATCTCTTTTTATAATAAATTATTTACCTTTTCTTGATATCCAAATGGCTAAGAACACATGTGATTGACTTGGCAAGGTTTGTTGAAGATTTCTATGCATTGATGGATCTTGTTTATGTTTCAACACTTTTTCATAAACATTTCTATATAAGTGGATTAATGTATTTTTTTTTTTATATCCTCATGAAATATCAATGATGTGAGTGAATTTGATGATTAAAAATCATAGCTCTCTATATTGATCTTTTTTGGATATGTCCATATTTTCCATCTTGACACACTTGCCAAATGCATAATGAAAACTTATAACTTAAATTAATTTAATTATATGAATTTAGTATGAGTATAATAAGGATTTTTAAATAATTATCATTATGTAAAATACATCCAAAAAAAATTTTAGCACCAAACTCCATGTACAACTTCAAAAATTGCCTTTTTTTGCTTTTTAGGCCTCAAGAAACCTTGATTTGGATTTGGGGGCATAAAATTAGTTATAGGTATCACTAAAAAATCCCATTATCATAATTTTATATGTATAAATAGTTAATATTTTTAAATTTTTTAATATATTACAAAATTTTCACCAAACTCTCAAACACAAATTCTCAAAAAAGTACTCTCTTACTACCTATAAGATTGCCTAGAGATGTTTTTCAATTATTTGATCTTACATTTCATTGTATAAACATGTATTTATACATTTAAAATAAATATACACCATATAATATCATTTTATTCCATTAAAAAGGTTTGAACCTCTCATTTCACACTCCATTCATGAGAGAACTGGTTAAGAAACCTGATTTTCTTCATGGTGTAGACCTATGTTTTGAAATTTTCTCTTTAATAAAGGGGTTTAAAAACATGAAAAAACATTTAAACATACAAGGAAATAAAAAAATACATATGTGTTAATTTTAATGATATTTCACTTAGTAAAATGCAATATATGCACATTTTAGTGCATTCTAGCTTACATTTTCTCAATTCTGCATGACTATAGGTTTGATTTTAGTGCTTTATTGATTTTTATGAGGGATAAATACCTTATTAATTTTTAATATTCTTTTTTTTATTAAATATATAACAATGAAAACCATTATATACCTTTAACTAATTACTTAAACCTCTTAGAAAACCATTTTCTAACTGTCTCCCTTACATTATTAAAACCTTGGAACGTGTAACTACACTTTTCACCATTATTTGAATTTAAATAATAAATTATGAAGATTTATTTTGGTTATTTATTTACCTTAATATATCACATAACTTTCCATTTTTAACAAATATCTCAAAAATGTAATCATATTGTCTAAATCTGAGATATTAGGGTTTTATGGGGGGTTTAGAGCACTTTTCCTTATTAACAATTGTTCATAAAGTTAATCACCTATAAATTGAAAATAATGTATGGAATATTTATTTAATATTTTACCCTATATTACCCTAATATAATTTTAACAAAATCTTTTTATCCTTCATACATTTTAAAATAGCTATTACTAGATTGCAACTAGCTTGATGGAGAAATGGAGGAAACTTCTCCCATATTTAGACATTTGAGATGTTATTGAGAATGTTTTTGGATTTATTAATGCTTTAATATTTTTTTAAGATATTATTCAATCCTCAATCCATCAATTTAGTCTTAAAAAATACCTGCACATAAGAAACCACACTTACCAAGATGTCTTTTTGCACTTTGAACCTCATTTTCACTTGTTCCATGCTTTGAAGATGTTTGAGAGAAATAACATATCATCATATAAATAATAAAATTAACTTTAATTTAATGATGATAACTTTTAATTTATCCCATATCATGTTAAATGACTTAAAATGACCTTTAAGATAATGAACTTGATTGACTTGATAACACATTACCAAAAGTTTTGATAGACTAGTGTAAGAAAAAAGTTAGATTCACTTTACCTTAACATTCTAAAAGTTATATTAATTTATTAAAAACATGTTATAGAATAATAATAAAATTTAAATGACCTAAAATTATTTTTGTACATACCCTTTACCAATGGTGGTAAAATTTTCTAACATTTACCATGTTGAGCTACCTATACTACTTACACATGCCTTGATATTTACTTATATATTACATAATTGTACATGGATATGATATTTTGAAATGGAATGATGTTGATACATATGTATGGTGTAGACTAATTCTCTTATTCAATATTCCATTGATGTTGTTACTCTTTTACATTATAGGCTACTTTGTGTTTGACTATTGTGTGTGTCCCTTAGCCCTTGATGTGATATATTTGATGTCCCTTATTTGAGAAATTATTTTTATTCCCCCTTGTATGTAACCCTTAAGATTATTTGTTGTGAAATTTTATGTCCCTAGTATGTAGCCCTTATCCTTATTTATGAAACTAACACTTGATATTATTGATTTGATTGACATTAGGTGGTGCCATGATCTATATCATGCAATGTTACTATGTAGTCTTTATTGATGATAAAAATTACCCTATTCTCAAAATAGGGATCCTAATTTATTCAATTTTCAAAATTTCCTAAGATGCTAAGCATATTACATCATTTTACTGCATTGAAAATGTATTGAATTTACCAATACTTATGTTGCTATAATTTTTGGTTAATCATTTATTTTGAAATAAGGATTTATACTTAGAAATATTTAAATTATTGCAAGTCTTCTTCAAATTTTATTCAATAATTAATTATCAACCATGGATTGTTGAATGATATGTATATAGGGTTTCGCTAAGGAAGTGTGACCTATATCTCTAATAGACATAAACATAATAAGCTTTATTGGGTTTTATTAAATTAAAATTATGTTATATTTAAGGAATTTGCTTGAAATTTTTTTATTTAAACTTGTATAAATTTGCATAAGATGGGAAATGACACATTCAAGAAGCTAACTTAGTTTCTCTCTTGACCTCATAGGATGTCAAATTAATTTTATGGTTTATGACACCTCGTAGGATGTCAAAGTTTAAACTACGGCCTAAAAATATAGATGTCCATCTCATCACGACTCATAATGCCTTAGGATTAATCATATCCTATATGAGAAACCTAGAAAAAATCTACCAAGTCCACGAGCTAAGAATCATCATCTAGAGGGATCATAAGAATTTAGCCATTATAAATCAAACCCTAGGGATACATATTAGGATCTTAGCCCCCACAATTGAGGTCATATAATCAAATCCACCATGTTTCTTTCCATAGTGCATAATATTATGAGATGATACCATATGTTAAAATGGTAACTAGCCAAACTCGAGTGGCCTTCTAAGGTGACACATGTGCCCCTTACGTTTATCCAAGGTCACCACATATCCATGCCACATTTCATCCATCCAAAGCTTGTGAGATATTGTGAAGTAGACATATAGTTTCACTTAATCTATTTGATCAAGGTTTGATGATATTTGACTATCTAAGGTGTCTTTTGAGAATGACACTTGATAGAAGAATAAATAATAGCCTAAAAGAATGACACATGTCCTGTTTGGGTTGGCATGACGATGCCACATGTCAATTTTTCATTATTTCTATTTGATATATATGAGATCACCTCCAAGAGGGATGAATTTCTCAACCCAATCCATAATAATTATATCCAAGTTGTTGATAATTATCTAAAATCATTCTTAGAGAGACTCCTGATGAGGAAAACTATGATTCCCCATGAGAATAGTGTGTGGTATTCTTACATCCAATTAGAATTTAATATCACCACTTGAAAGCTCTCTATGAATTGAAATATACCACTAGGTGAGATACATATTAGTCATCATGTAAATCTACATTCTAATAGTTTGCAAGGCAATAAAAAGGTGCCATGTGTCTGAATTTTGAGCTAACTAGGCATCTTTGTCATATTCAATCCACATGAGTACTTTTATATATTTGAAGTGGCAAGAACATGTTAAAATATGGAAATATTTATATTTAAAGATAAAATTAATGGTAAATCAAGTAAAAATTAAATTAAATTCATTTCCAGTGTAATTAATTGCTAAAAATAATAGTTCAAAGTTGTTGCAAATATATGCAAGGTTGATAAGTTTGCCATTAATACAACATGAACCAAGATCACCACCAACATTTAATTAATTAGAGTGATCATGAAAAATGATACATAATCAAGGCTATTATTATTTTCATTTGAATCTATACACATTTGCTTTCTATGTTGTCTATGTTCTCACAATTTGACAAAGTTCAAATCGTTAAGAAATTACACTCTCAACCACCATTATTGGAGCTTGAAAATTGCAAATAGATATAAAAAGAGATTTATTTATACATAAATTATTATAAAAGACACCACAATCAACTCCTTCTATTCTAGGTAAGAGCAGTTCCTCTAAGAACAATGACTTTCTATTTCATAATGGTTCTTCAATCATCTTTAAATATACTAAATTGATTCCTGAGGCCATAACATCTGGTGACTTGCATTATAGTCACATATATTTTAATGTATAAACAAATTGGTATGTTTATTATAATGAAACCATGCCTCATGAAATCCTAATAGCTTTTAATATCCTTGCCATTTACATTGTCAGTCTCCACAAGGCCACAACTAAGCCGAAGGTCATGTCATGCACTAACCTAGCTTACAATATTTTTGGGAGGTAAAAATGTGAATATGGGATGATCAAATAAATATACCAAGGGATATTTATAGCTTTCATATCAAGAAAAACCTTAAAAAAATACTTTGACCTTCCCTCACCATAGATAAAATATAACTATGTCATCATTTACAATTGGTATGAAGTACACTCCTCATAGAAGGTATTGGCTTCATGGGTGACTGACTGAATGGGAGATATTTTCATGGATGATGAAGGAAACTTGTCCATATTAAAATTAAAATAAGGAGGCATAATTATCCTAGCCGTTTTAAATATAATGTTTTGTATTTCACACATTGCTTAAGTGTACATGACTATTTCATTGCTGAAAATAATCCTAGAAGACAAGTAGATTCCCCCACATGGGGAAATTATCATCAATAACTTGGTGTGTGAAATTCATGACACTTGTAAAAATGGTGAACCCTTATTTATCATGATCTAAATATTATATGAAATATATGAAACTATCTAATTGGGTTAAAATTCATGGTACCCTAAGCTTCCAAAAGTTGTGCCTCAACTCTTTTATACAATATATATTCATAGATTCAGATGCAATATGACAGTCATTACATAATGGTTCTACCTAGTGTTCTATCAATCAATTAATGGATTAAATATACAAAGGGTTTCCCTTAAAATTAGGAAAACTTTGAAATACATGGGTAGTTACTAGTTATACCCGGACTGCATGGTTATCATAATGGAAGGAGTGATGTTGGCCCCTCTTACACTACCAAAGTTTGTGCTAATGAAGCTAGTTAAAGAGGAAATGGCCTATCAACTTTTGCATGGAGTTGAAAAAATCTTCAAGGACAAGGAGAAAATGGCCCACATTATGTAAATCCTATATCAACCTGAACTTATTACTACTGACCTTGATGAATTAGAAAAATGCATTAAGCTCTCCATGGAATAAGTTTAGGCACTGATTGGCAGAAATATTTTGAAAGTCTACAAGACAATAAGGGATCCTAATACCACTATGAGAAGATTAATAACACCTCCACCATAATCTCAAGTGACTATATATCTTCCAAAGTAAGAAAATATTATAGGCACACAATTTGTGTAAGAATAAACAAATGATCCATTTCTAAGTGTTGATCCATCTAATGCTATTGTTGTTAGTAGCACACCATAGGCAAGAGTACAAGCTCCCAATATAAGCACCTCACCAATGCATTCTTTTAAAATTACATGTACATCTTAACCTACTTCTAATTCTTTATTTCCTCCTCATACCATTGTTCCCCCATCAATTGTCATAATGCAAACTAACACTCCACTTGCCACTTCTCTTGTTGTTTCTTCCACAAATATCACATCCATTATTATTTTCCTATTAGCTTCAATATCATCATCAAATGTAACTACCACTACTCAATCTTTAGTTGATACTAGCCTAGGCCAAGCTAGTGGTTCCTTGGGATTTACCATCCCTCATTTAATTTCTCATGTCACTACAAAAATTGCATCTTCATTAGGCACTAATGCTAGTTAGATGATTAGTTACACTTCTTCCCAAGTAACAATAACTAGTACACCACTTTCTATTGGTTCCCCTGCATTGGTAAGGATATTAAGGCCTATTTGAAAAAAATTCACCTTTCCAAATACAAATTTTCCTACATCCCCATTAAATTTTTATTTAAATTTAAATATGAGTGTTCCCCCAAAATTGCCTTCATTTATTCTAAATATGGGCCCTGCAAGAACTCCATTTGGCACATGTGGGTAGATAGACCCAAAAAAATTGCCACACATTCATGTTCCAACTCTAGCTTCTACCCAAACTAAACCACCTTTAGTTCCACCTCCAAAAAATCTAATGCCTAATATTGTACTAAATTATTTCATATAAATTATACTGGTAGCAAGATAAGAGATACCTAAAGTAGTCCTCCTTACACCATAGATTGGTATGAAATATGATGCTACTATAATTACGATGAAAAGAGTGGTGAGGAGGCAAGTTGAATAACCCAAATCTATCTTAGTTATGTATTATGAAATTGATAATTCCCTTGTCGCCTTAATAAATAAGAGGAAGGATGGCCCATGTGAATTAGATGACTATACATAGGACCCTATGTCCATGGTCTAAGCCAAAGCATAATACGCAATGGCCTAAATGAAAGGTATGCATTAAGAGGTGAAGATATTGAGGGAGTAAGCACCACCTATAGTCACAAAGAATAATATAGTATAAATAATAAATTCAATCATCAATGTCTTTAGTTTATACAAGGTCATGAAGAGAATTCAAGAGGATGGGACTCTAAAGTTTAATTTGGTCATTAAATATGACCAAAGTCTTGCACTCTATGATGCCATGTTGGTAAAATTGGATAGATTTACAAGGAACAAAAATTTTATATACCTTAATACATTTAAATTTAAATACATTATCCTAGAATAGACTATAATGATGAATAGAAGGAGAATATTGAAAAGGTAGCAGAAACAAGTTAAGGATGCAACTACATCCTTAAAAAAATAGAGTTCAAGATTTCCCTATTAATAAAGGATGTGATGGTAACTAGGGTGACCAAACATAATTTTATCTTTAAGGATGAATAGGATTTTACATCTCAAATGAATGTATTTTTTACAAAATTCTAATATGACATAGCTAATGCCAAGACTGCCACTAAATTGATGAACATTATGGCTATTGCTAACCAAAGTCTAGAGAGGTATGAGGCTATTAAAGAAATGTTTATACCTATAATTTGATATCATGGTAGACTTATGAAATATATGAATGACCTATTTCAAACTATGATCCTAAATTTTTTTTAAATTGACTATGACTACTTGGCATGCTCTGAAGATTGGACAAGGGAGGACATAGAGAAATAAAGGTTTCAACAATAAGATAGACAGAAAGTAGTTATATAACAATATCTTCCATAGTAACAACTAACACCTCATAAACCTACTCTAGGGAAATATAAAGCATTATTACAACAATAAGATCCACTTCAAGCATAATAGCCAAATTTAGCTCAACCAAGGCAACTAGGGCCTTGAGGAATATTCTGTTTTACTTTGTAAATTCAAATTTGAAATATTCCTTTGTAATATGTGGCATTTTAGTTATTATTATTCAAAATCTAAAATCCAATTGGCTATCTTTGGGCATATTTTGATGGGCCCACTTTAAATTTCATAGGCATTTTAAGGTATATATATAGGGGTATTCCCCCTCATTGTAATTTTAAGGAATAATTGTTAGAGAATTAATGCAAAAGAGCTAAGAATTCATGAGATTATTTGAATGCTTTATTGTCTATTCTATAGTTTATAATTCTCATGATTTTATATAAATAATGGTTTATTTTATGCTAACTTATTTGGTAATAATATCAATTTTTGCATCTATTGGCTTGAGTTTAACACTAGGATAACAAATCTGTTGGTTTATGTGGTCTATTTCATCTTATTTATAGTTTAATGTGCTTATGCAATTTTATTGGAATAAGTAAATTTCATGCAATATGCTTTCAGATATATGCACCTTTTTTCCTTTGAAGTCTCTACTACTTTCAATTGACTTTGAGTATTACAATAAGGTTGGTGAATACTAGTCTTACATGTTATTATCATAGAGGTTAGAAGAATTGATACCTCTAACCATCGAAAGCAAAATTTATTTTTGCCTTACCCTTCTTACCTTTGGATCTACCCCATGAGTCATTTTAGTTTAGCTCATTTTGTAAATATTAATTGTTTTTTTGTGATTAGGTAATAATTAGAAAAGTTTAGAGCAATTTCACAAATACTAGCAAGAAATAAAGTGTCACTATTGTAGAATCTATTGTCCCTATAGTAGGGTCTACTTGCAGACTTACAAGTGGTAGTCATATCTCTATTGTTTTTCTATTTTTAGTAGGAATTTTGTAAATAACTCAAGCCCTAAGTCTTCTAGGACTTTAAATTGAATTTATTACTTTCCTCTAATTTTCTAGTGACACATGAGGCACATTAGGTACATCATGAGGAAGGAAAATTTTTGCACTAGATGGAGGGCCCCTATGAAATTACTTTCATACATCTTTTTGAAATTATAGTGTACTTATTTAAATATATGTATAATTATTTAAAAGTACATAAATATTGTTAAATAACACTAGAGATCTGAATTCTTTGTATGAATCTTTATATTCTTTGAAGGATTCCATTAAAGTTAGTGTTTATTCATATAAATTTTTGAAATATTTAATTCTATTGTCTAAATTTATGAAGAACCTTAAAGATAGGTCAAATACCCCATTCTTTACGCATATTGAAGGTTTTTTTATCATCTTTTCAAAACTTTATATAAATTTGGTAACCAATCTACATATTTTTGAGAATTTGTGCAAAGGTCAATTGTTGAGACCTCACTTGTACTAAATCTAGACATTTAAGATCATATTTACTCTAATTCACTTGATATTGAGTAAACCTTTATGTAGCTTTGTGATGAAAGATATTTTGAAATGCTCAAATGCTCTCAAATTATTAAATTGGGCATAGAAATTGTTTGGAATGTTGGTATAACACTGATCTTTGCATGCTAACATGTAGAACTAACAATATTTGTATAGGTATTGAAAACTTTAAGGTTTCAAATCTTGGATTCTCAAAGATCAAGGTAAATTTATTTTATCTAGTTTGTAAAATATTTTCTATAAGAAGTTGATTGATATTTATAATCTTTGACTCCTATGAAGATACCTTTTATGTTCTTCTTCTCTCTGGTTATTAATACCCATTATGCATCCTAGAGTTTCCTAGGGTTAGAACTAGATCTTGATCTAAAACTAGGTTCCATTTAACATCCCTAGAAATTCATAAGTAGGTGAGAATAGACAAAGGTAAATGTAGGAAGTCCAAGACCTAGCAAAACTACCCATTGAACCAAAATTTTCTACCCCTCATGCCAATCATGGCATGGTTAGCTGGCTCATCCATCAATGTCCCTAGAGCTATGCATGATCTACCAAGGAACCTAGAAAAATATTTTAATATCTTCACCCACACTGATAGAGTAACCACTAAATAGCGTATAAAGTCATTTAAATCATTTTTTAGGCTATTTAATGTAATTCATGAGGACATGACTTACCACCATTTTCCCTTTACATTTTAAGATGTGGCTTATGATTGGATCCTCAACTTGCCAAAAGATACTATCATGGGATGGGATCAATTCAATGATACTTTTATTGCCCAATTTTGTAGGGTAGTAAGCTTGAGAGTTATGTATTAGTAGTTCACCACCATCAAAAGGGACATAAAGGAAGAAATTTGTCTTCCTGAAAAGAGCATTGAATATTAACATGTTGCCTTTGGCATATGCTAAAGCCATCCATATTTATGATAAAATACACCCATAGGGACATCCCTGCTTTTCTATACCAAAAAATGACCCAATGTCACCTAATCTAAATGTCATACCTAATGTGAATCAAATTTTTCCTGCATTAAACCTAGTTCCATTAATTAACCAGTTGTCATTAAACCATGATGTACCTAACTAATAGCTAGGATTCTTCAAACAAGTGAATGTTGGATCACATCCATAGAACAATATCAATCAAGCACCTATGCCTTTAAATAACACCAATGTTCAAACTATGACCTTAAAAAATAACTCAAAGCCTCTAAAGAGACAATTATATTGGATATAAAGAACCATTTAAAAACTTGCTAATGATTTCCTGGATCTCAAAAAATGAATGGAAAATCTTGGTGAGGGTTCTAATATAAATTACAACTTTTAAAGATATAAAATAACATTCAATAATTATAAAAATAATAGTTACCCCCATTAATCAATTTTACTGAGATTAAGATTTTCAAATTAGCCTTTCCCAATTGGTGTTAAGTGCACAATATCACAAGACATGGAGAACTAGATTGTGTTGAATTTTATCATGCATTTGAATCCATTTAGAGCCAAATGGAGGGGTTGTGATGAAACCCAATGATCAAAGTAATGCTAAAAGCTCTAAAAATACCAATGATGCTTTTAGAGCTCCAAAAATAGTCCTCATGGTTGAGACCTATCATTTTACCAATCAAGACAAAAATGAGCCTATAGATAATGTTGAGGAAGTGCATGCTTTTTAAAAATACTAGAGGAACAACTATCATTTAAGAAGTAAATGTCAAAACCCACCTCTAATAAACTTCATCCCACCTAATAAAATAGATACACCTCATAATATAAGGACAAAGTATAATCCTCCACACCCTAAAGTTAAGGAAAGTTAGCCAACAATAAAAGTTCCATACATAACATTGAAAGGTGGATATAACATAGTTAAAGATATTAAAAGGATCAAGGGAAAAAAAATTGCATAGGCTCACTCAAATCATTAAATAATGTGATTTGCTATTGAAATCATTTAATAAAAATCCTAGATCTTTCAAATCTAAAATGGCTCATGAAAATGTGATAATGTATAAGAGTAACCATGAAGTTCCACCATTTCTATTGATCGTAAGGATTTTTGGTAATAATCTTCATAATTACTTACTAGATTTGAGTGCTTAAACTAACATTATGACTTTAGGAATCTATGAAAAATAGGAATTAAACCCAATCAAATCAAAGAAGCTAGTGGTGAAATTGGACAAATCAAGAGTGAAAGTGGTGGAAAAATTGTTAAATATTCACATGAAGCTCGTTCGTGAACCCCCAATCCAAAAATTTATTTACATTCAAGTTATTGACATACCTAAGTCTTCTAAATTGTTATTGAGTCTTGATTAGGCTAAATCCTTGAATGGATATGTATCCACTTATTGTTCCTACAAGTGGATACCTTGGTGTGAGATTCCAAATCAAATTAGCATTGACCAAGAACCCAAAATAAAATACATGATTACTAAATATAACACTAAGAATGAAAAGGTAAATTACCAATCCTCTAATTTAAGTGTTTACACTTTGGAAACCATTACTAGTGTTGTAGATGACAAGTTAAAGGAAGAAATCAAAGCTTTTTAGACATTGCACTTTAATGGTGCATGAGATAAGCAAGGTTTTGGCATTGGAATTGTTTTGAAAAATCCCAAATGAAAATAGTATCTAACTTCTAACAGATTACTGTTCACTTGTACTAATAATTTAGCATAATATGATGCTATTATTTTAGGACATCAATTTCTAATCAAACATAAAGTAAAAGAATTGTTAGTCTATGGTGTTTTAGAATTAGTTTCTAATTAGGTTAGGAGCAGATATCAATGTAGGTTTTCTTATTTAAGAAAGTATAAATTTAGAGCCTAGGATTTGATTGAGTATTTTGACTCATTTAATATTGTTTCCCTACCTAGCAAGTAGAACCAGTTAGTGGGTGATCTAACTTCAACAAAATCAAACTTGGTGCCTCTAGATCTTTTGAAATTGCACATATTTTCTATGGAAATGATTTTACACCCCTCTATACCAATCAATATCAATCACTTCCAAGTTTTTTATGATGATAAGTAGATAATTCACTCCGTAAGTAATTCTATCATTTTTTAATCCCACATTATTGATGAATAGGATGAATCTTCTGTAAAAGATTCAAAGGATAATGAAGATGGAGTAATCCAACTCAAGGATAATCGAATCCCCAAGGGCAAGATAACCTTATAAAAGATATTTGACCTTGATAAATAAATAACTGAAGCTAAACAACCCAAGGTGAGTAGAAAATTCTATAAACAAGTCAACTTGGGGAATCTTGGGAATGAGGAAAGTGTTAACATTGGTTTAGTTTGCATTGGTGAAGAGTTGAAGGAATCCCCTACCATTTTAACCCAGTTAAAAAATGTCATTGCCTGGTCATATGATGATCTTATGATATTTGGTACTAGTTTAATTACTCACTTTATCCCCTTCAAAGAGGCTTATAGCCCTTTAGGAAAAGGCAAAGACTAGTGAATCCAGTGATAGAACCACTAATTTATAATGAACTGAAGAAATTTATAGATGCAATGATAATTTTACCATACAAAACTTAACATGGGTTTAAAATATTTTACCAATCTAAAATAATGGAGAAATAAGACACTATGTCAATTTCATAAAATTGAATAGATTCTTAGAGAAGGATAATTATCCCTTATCATCCTTAGATGAGGTCATTAAATTGGTGAGTGGGTCAAGAATAATGCCATTCCTTAATGATTTTTTAGGCTACAACCAAGTCCTAGTGAATGATAACAAATAGAACAAAAACATCCTTCACCACCAAGTGGGGAATGTTTGTGTAAAAATGAATGACATTTATATTGATCAACACGAGTAATTTTACAATGAGAAATGGACATTGAATTTTGAGGATTAATAGGTAAGTGCATCATTATTTACATGGATGATCTAATAGTTTTTTTTTAAATAGAATAAATCACATGATGCATTTGGAACAAGTGTTACAGAAGTACATGAGGTATGGCATTTATTTAAATCCAGTGATAGAACCACTAATTTATAATGAAGTGAAGAAATTTATAGATGCAATGATAATTTTACCATACAAAACTTAACATGGGTTTAAAATCTTTTACCAATCTAAAATAATGGAGAAATAAGACACTATGTCAATTTCATAAAATTGAATAGATTCTTAGAGAAGGATAATTATCCCTTATCATCCTTAGATGAGGTCATTAAATTGGTGAGTGGGTCTAGAATAATGCCATTCCTTGATGATTTTTTAGGCTACAACCAAGTCCTAGTGAATGATAAGAAATAGAACAAAAACATCCTTCACCACCAAGTGGGGAATGTTTGTGTACAAATGAATGACATTTATATTGATCAACACGAGTAATTTTACAATGATAAATGGACATTGAATTTTGAGGATTAATAGGTAAGTGCATCATTATTTACATGGATGATTTAATAGTTTTTTTTTTAAATAGAATAAATCACATGATGCATTTGGAACAAGTGTTACCGAAGTACATGAGGTATGGCATTTATTTAAACCTAAAGAAAATTAAGTTATATGTAACTAAAGGAAAACTTATAGGACATGTAATCACTAGGAAGGTATGACTATTGAATTGATATGATAAACATAATTTCAAAGGTAGAAATCCCTAACAATAAAAAAGAGTTGAAATATTTCTTCAACAAGATTAATTTTGTAAGAAAAGTTATCTCTAGTTTTGTAGAGATCATAAGACCACTCAACAGAATGCTAATAAAAGATGAAAAGATAAAATGAACTATTGAATAAAATAAGGCACTCCAATAAATTAAGGATGCTATTGTTTAATCTCCTATTTTGATAATTCCTAATTTTAGTAAAGACTTTTATCTATACTATTTTGCTTCTGATAACACTTTTGTCATTATCTTGATGTAGAAAGAGGATGATAAAGATCACCTTATAGTACTCATGAGAACTAAATTAAATAAAATGAAACTTAACTATCATATTATAGATAATCAAGCCTATACTTTGGTGTGGGTTGTCAAGAAGTTTAGACACTACATCCTGAGGAACAAGACATACACCATAGTGTATGATCCATATATGAAGTTGATGCTGAGAAAAAATGAACTTGGAGAAAAAAGGGGGAATTGGATGACCAAAATCCAATAATATGATATATAAATAAAATTTACTAAGTTAGTTATAGGTTAGTGTCTAATCCAACTTATTACAAATACCAATCCATGCATTGACATTTTACAGGTTAAAACAAGTCAAGCATATAGTGGTGATTTATACAAGGATATTGCTCACTATTTTCTACATGGAGTGTGACCCACACACCTTAAAAGGGAGTATATAAGGGAACTTAGATTGAGATCATCTCATTTTATGGTTAAAAGGGTAGTTTTCTATAGGAAAAATTATGAGGGGATCTATCTAAGATGTGTTTCTAGAGCCGAAGACATAAAAATCATGAATAATTTCCATGATAAATTGGGAAGTTTTCACCCTTTAGGGCATACCAAAATACATAATATATTGAGAACATGATACTCTTAGCCAACCATATTCAGATATGCCCATGCTTATGTGTAAACATGTCATCAATGTCAAGTGTTTAATCAAAGAGGGATAAAGGCAATAATGCCTTTATAACTAGTGATTGAAATAAAGCCATTTGTATAATGGGGACTTGAATTCATAGGAGTGATAAATCCTAAATCCTCAATAGGGAATAAATTTTTACTCACTAACAGTGATTATTGCACTAAGTAGACTTAAGTAGTGGCCACCAAGAATAGTAGAGCGATTGACATCATTGAATTTATATAAGAAAATATCATCACTTGGTTTGGGATGCCCCTATATTTGGTATGAATTAATGGTCCATAATTTATGTTAGCCTCATTCAATAAGTGGGAATATGAAAATAAAATAGTCATCAAGCTTTCTTCAAACTATTACCCTCAGGATAATGTAGTTGTAGAATCTACTAAAAAAAACTTGATTAACACCATCAAGAAATTTATAATGAAGAAACACAAAGAATGGCATTACCTACTAAAGTATGTTTTATGGGTGGATAAAAAATATAAAAATAGGTACTTAAGGCATCCCCATTCCTACTATTTTATGAGAACTAACCTATTTTTCCTATCACACTATAGTTTCCCACCTGTGACTTTATGGCTGAATATATGGAATATGACAAACAAGTACAATCCCAAATACTAAACATCATCCAAATGGAAGATGATAGAGATGAATCATTGAATAATTTTATAAAGCATTAGGATGTTGTAAATAATTGTTAATAAAATATCTAAATTTAAATAATTTTGCATATTAGACTTGGTCCTACTGTGGGACAAGGACCACAAGAAGAAGGGACAAAATGACAAGTTCACTCCTCTCTATATTTGACCATATTAAGTGGCATAGATATTGGGTAAAAATGAATTTAGGATAAAATAACTACAAGGGAATGACATAACCTTGCCAACAAATGGGTAGTACATGAAACATTATTTCTTTGACACTATGTTGCAAACTCCAAAATGATAGTAAGCTTGTTTAGAGTTAGAGTAGGTAAGAGTAGAGTATTTTATTTTCCTTATTTGATTTATTTTTGTGTTATTTCTTGTTTATCACTTGTTTTTTAGTTTTTATTATGTGTTTCAGCTTAGTAATAAGTCCTTTGGATAAGAATTAGTTGGCTCAATTTGTGCTAGTTTGGTCCTAAAAATGGGAAGAAGGGATTATTGGTTTCAAACATTGGTCATCCAAAGTTTGGAAACCTATAGAAGTGTTTCAATTTATAAAAGATATGCAGGTTAATTAGAAATTATTTTTCTCATGAAAATCCTAATTCATTTTAAGACTACAATATATTTTAGATGAATGAATATTTTCTTAAATGAGTGTTTGAATCTATGTTGACCATCGTTCTATCACTTAAATTAACTAAGTAAATTAGCAAGGTAGGACTTGATATTTGAAAGTGAATTACATCTAGATTATGTCTTGAAAAAACCTTACACTTGTCTAATTCTAGTTCCAAACCATTCTAGTTTATGAATGTAAAACTACATGTGTGTGTGTGTGTGTGTGTGTGTGTGTGTGTGTGTGTGTGTGTGTGTGTGTGTGTGTGTGTGTGTGTGTGTGTGTGTGTGTCCATAGCCTCAATAGAGATACCTTTGGATCTACTCTGAGCCTTGTTATACTACTATTTAGGCATCCATAACCCTAGTAGAGATTTCCTAAATCACCATTCATGGAATCTGAAATCCATTTCTGATTTCACTTCATGGTGTATCACATATGTGTGTGTGTGTGTGTGTGTGTGTGTGTGTGTGTGATACACCATGAAGTGAAATCAGAAATGGATTTTAGATTCCATAAATGGTGATTTAGGAAATCTCTACCACGGTTATGGATGCCTTAATATTAGTATATCAAGGCTTGGAGTGGAGCCAAAGGTATCTCTATTAAGGCTATAAACACCTGGATGGCAATAGAGTAATACCTAATCTATCTTCAACTAAGCAAGGTATAATTATATAAAATCTAAAGAATGCTTAATTCATTTCATTTTTGATGTCTTGAAACTTTAAAGTTATCATTTTTGAACCTATTGGCAATGGTTAAGGAACCTCAAAGCACACACATAGTATGATTATCTACAAGGTTTAAACATTGTTTAAAGCCTGTGGGCTTCCATTACTTCTAAAAAAATAGTTTTTTTACTAATTTTTTCATTTATCTTTGAATAAAATATCTATATTCTAATATTTTCAATGTTTCCCAATATAATTCACCATTTTTTGATGATCAACATTTCCCTATTCTCAGAATGGAGACACTCCTTTCTTTAATTTTCAAAAGGGCTCAAGATGCTAAGCATATTAAATATTTGACTACATGGATAATTGATTGAATTTACCAGTACTTGTGTTTCTATAAGTTTTAGTTAATCATTAATTTTTCAATAAGGATTGATACTTAGAAATATTCAAATTATTATAAGTCTTCAAGTTTTATTATGTAACTAATTATTAACCATGGATGGTTCAATGATATGTAAACAAGATTTTGCTAGGGAAGTATGACTTGGTTCTCTCATAGACAAACAAAAAAATCTTCATTGGGTTTTATTAAATTAACATTATGTTGTGTTTATGACATTTGATTGTAAATTTTTGCTTTAAACTTGTTTAAATTTGCCTAAGACAAGCAATGATGTCTTTATGAAGTGTTCACGTAGGAAATTACACCCTTTGGCAGGAAGTCAAACTTCTACCTTATCCTCGTAACATGGAAACTCCTCTCTCGCCTATGGGATAGTGAAGCTAGAGAAGAGAGTCTCTAGTTAAGGGCTAGCTCCCTTTGATGTATTGTTGTTTGTTCTAGCAAGTGCAAAATATAGGTATAGATAGATAGATATAATGGGGGGGATGAAAAGGGACATGAAATGCATGGAAAACAAACTAACTACTCTAAAAGAGGTGATGAACTAAAATAAAGGTTGACCTTCACACATCCACTCTCAGAATCAGACAAATACATACATACACTATGCACTTGGCAGAAGGACTAGGCTGCTAAAACTGGTAGGGAGGCTTTCATGAAGGCACAAGAGATAGAAAATCACTGAGGCATTATGGAATGCACATTATAAGTAACTCATGTCTATTCTAGTCTTCTCAAATGTTAGCTCTTCTCTTTTTAGCTGCACTAATGGCACCTTGTAGATAACAGGTCTGCTGGTATTGAACCTATGAGAGCATCAAAAGACAATGACTTGACACAAGCAAACATTCAATGCATACATGGAAATGTCTATCCAAATGGAGGTAAAAAACTACATTTGTATTGATCTAGGTGAAATTTCATAGAGCTGCACCCTTTACAAATGTGGAAGATTATTACAAATGAGCAATTCACAATGTTATATGGAAAAAACATGGAGACTCCTTTGGTGCTTTGCTTGCAAGTGGCCTATCGCGTCTTCATTGGGAAGAAGAAAAACACTATTGGTGTGTCATCCTTCTAGAAGAGGCCTACTGGAACCATGCTGGTCACTTGTCATTTTTCATTTTTTGTCTTATCTGCTTACTTAGCCCCTGGGGTGAACCTCTTGGTGGGTTGCTTCAATTTTGGCTCCTGGTTAACATTCTCCTTGTTTTAAAACCAATGGCCACCCCACTTTGCTCAAACTTTGACATCCTCCCTAGACATCCTCATGCCTTTGTTTTGTCAATGGATTGCTTTATCACCCTCCCAAGTAGCTCCTCTACCTACACACTTTGATGGCTCTTTTCTCTTTTGTATGGACTACCCCTCAGCTTATATGTTTTGTGTCGGGCTTTTGAAAGTCCTATAGACTTCATATGCTCTGCGGACTTTGTGTGGGATTTGAATGTTCTGCAGATAATTTCCCCATGGACCATTGTCTATGGATGTTTTCTTGTGGACAAAAAGTCCATGGAAATTCTATCCATGTTTGCTTTTGTTTTAAGCCATAAGCCTTTGTGTTTTTTACTGATCCTGACCCCTTTACTTTTGTGCTAAGTCATGGGCTTTGGTTTTACTGTGCCCAGATTTTGATTCTTTCCTTTGTATTTGAAGTGGCCCAAATTCCTTGAAATTGTTGAAGTATCTACCCTCTGAAAGGGAACTTTGGACTTGGACTTCCCCTTCAGCCAAAGGGCATGCCTTTGAACTAAACCCGTTGAACTAAAATTTAGTTCAACAATTTAAGGTTCAACCATTACACATTGATTTCATTTAAACTAAAGCCAATGAACTTTTCCATTGAACTTAACCCATTAAACTGAACCTGTTGAACCAAAACTAGTTCAATGGTTCAATTAAGCACATCGATGAACCACGGCCAAGCTCGATGAACTATTTGCATTGAACCAAATGTTGAACTTAAGCCGTTGAACCAAGTAAGTTGAACCAAGTCCATTGAACCAAGAATTTGGTTTAATGGTACAAAGGTTCAACACTATTGCATTGAGGTGTTTAAATCGAGATGTTGAATTGAGATGAACCAGGCCAAACCAATGAACCGAGCTCGAACTGAGCATGAATCTGAAGATGGACCTGCAACCTGAAATTGATTGGTTTTAAAATGCAAGGGAAAGAAGTTGACCACAATTTTGTCTGTGGATAGAAATTGGTCAACATGAAGCTAACGTAGTTTCTTGCCTGACCTCACAGGATGTCAAATTAAAGTTATGGTTTATGATGCCTCATAGGATGTCATAGTTTAGACTATGGCCTAAAACAACATATGTACACCTCATCAAGCCTCACAACATCTTAAGGATTTTTCACATCTGACACAAGACACCTAGAGCAAATCTACTAAGTTTGTGAGCTACATGGCCTCATCTAGAGGGATCACAAGCAGCTAGCCATTGGAATTCAAATCCTAGGGATATATGTTAAAATATTATCCCTCATGAGGAATCCCATCTAATCCAATCCACCATGCATCCCCCACATGTCCTATCATAGTGCATAATCATGTGAGATTCTAACATGTATTACAATGACAACTAACAAAACCTAAGAAGCCTTATGATATGATGCATGTCTTCCTTGGGTTCATCCAAGGTCACCACATGTCCACACCACATTACATGCATCTAAATATCATGAGAGATCATGAGGTAGATAGTATTTCTACCCAATCCATTTAATAAATGTTTGATGGTATATAGTTATCTGAGGTGCCTTTCAAGAAAGACACTTCATAGAAGAAGAAATAATATTCCACAAGAATGGCATGTGCCCCCTTTGGGCCTACACAATGATAGCATGTGTCATTCCCATGTTATTTATATTTGAGATCCATGAGATCACATCTAAGATGGATTCATGTCTCCACTCAAGCCATTTTATTAGCACCAATTTATCAACATTTATCCAAAATTATTTTAAAAGACCCACCTAATAAGGAAAGATATGAATACCCATGAGAGAACTGCATGTCATTCCTATGACCAATCAAAATTGAATAGCATGACCTAAAAGATCACTAAGAATTTAAATAAACCACATCGTTAGATAAAAATGAGTCATCATGTAAATATACATTCTGAGAGTTTGTGAGGCAATCAAAAGGTGCCATTTGTCTAGAAAATAAGGCAACTAGGAAGCTTAGTCATATTCAAGCCACATGAGTACTTAGATGGATCTGAGGTCAAAACCACATGTCAAAAGGTTTAGATATTTATATTTAAATCTAAAATTTATGTCAAATCAATGAAAGTTAAATTTAAATTGAATTTTAGTGTAATTAATTTTTAGAGTCAATAGTCTAAAGTTCTTTCAAATATATGCAAGGTTCACAAGATTGTCATTAATATTGCATGAAATAGGATCACCATCAATATTATGTTAATTAGAGAAGTCATTCAAAAGGATACACAATCAAGGATATTTTCATTTTCATTTTGAATCTATATAAGTTTGCTTTCTCTATTGTCTACACTATCATAATTCAACAAAGCTCAAGTTGTTAGAAAATTGCACTCCCAACTGCCATTATTGGAGATTGAAAATTGAATAAGGATACAAATAGACATTGATTACTACCTAAATTATTGAAAAATATAGAACCAAGAGGTCCTTCTACTCTAGGTCAGGGAAATTCCTCTAGGAATGATGACTTTATATTTTAGAATGGTTCTTTAGTCATCTTTAAAGATACTAAATTTACTCTAGAAGCCATAACATCTAATGACTTGAATTACAATACCATATATTAATGTATAACTAGCTATGGATATTGATGAGAATGAGAAAATGCCTCATGAAATCTAACTAGCTTCTAGTATCCTTACCATTAATTTAGTTGGTCTCCACAAGGTTGCAACTAAGCCATAGGTCATGCCATGCATTGACCTAGTTTAAAATATTTTTGGGAGGTCAAAGTATGAAGATGGGTTAGTTAAATCAATGTCCCTAAAGATCCATATTACTTTCATAGTAGGACTGAGCTTCAAAAAATCCTATGAACTTCCCTCACTATAAATAGAATATAACTAGGTTATCATCAATAATTGGTATGAAGTGCACTCCCAAAAAAAATTCATGGCTTCATGGGTGACTGACCCACTAAGAACTATTTTCATAGATGATCAAAGAAACTTACCCATCTAATTATTTAGACAAGGAGTCAAAATTATCCTATCCCTACTGAATAGAATATCTAGTAGTCCACACGTTACGTATGTAGACATAAGGACTATTCCATTACTACAAATAATCCTAGAAGACTAGCAGATTACCCCACTTGGGGACATTATTAGTAATAACTTCGTGTATGCAATATATGACACTTGAAATAATGGTGCCCCTTATTTATGATGAGCTACCTATTATATTCAATCTATGTAACAAATCAACTAGGTTGAAACTCATGGTCTATTGAGCATCTATAAATTTTACCTCAACTCTTTTATTTAATGCATATTCATAGATTCAAATTCAATGTGATAGTTATTATATAATGGTTTTACCTAGTGGTCTACTAATAGATCAATCAATTTTAGATGTAAAGGGTTTCCCCTAAAATTAGGAAAACCTTTAAATACATGGGTAGCTATTGGTTATACACAGAATGCATTGTTATCAGAATAAAAGGATTGATGGTAGCCTCTCTTATACTACCAAGGTTTCTCCTAATGAAGCTAGCTGAAGAATAAATGACCTATCAAATTCTACATGGAGTTTATGGAATCCTTAAAAACAAGAATAAATTGGTCCCCCATAAGGTTCCTTCCAAACTAGAGAGAACCAATATTACCAAGTGGTATGATATTATTGTAGATATTAGGCAAAAAGATTTGTACCTATTGCCTAATGATGAATTTAGATCATGGGAACCCAATAATTTCATTTCTAAGCATCTATGAATATTTAGGAAAGATGTAAAAATAGAATACAATAATAAAGAAGAAATAAATGAGTGGATACATAGAGATGGTTTGAATAATGAGGTGGTACTCCAGAATGCAATAATGATAAAACTAGAGATGAGACTAGATAGGGAGAAGAAAAAGCATGATATTTCTATGTATCGGCCACCAATAGCACATGGGAACATGTTTGATGCTAACTAAGAGGAAGAGAAAAATGAATAAGATGAAGACAATGTTCCAATAAACCTCCACAACTTACCACTTCAAGAATTCAAAACTTACCTCTAGGATCTGAGAAAGGAGGATCTAGTAGTCAGCTTGACCCCTCCCAAGGCCCATAATAATCTCTACATCTATTATGGGAACCATTACAAAAAGCCTAGATCAACCTAACCCTATTACTATTGACCTTGAGGAATTGTAATAATGTATTGAGCTCTCCATGGAATAAGTACATGCACTAGTTGACAGAAACATTGAGAAAGTCTACAAGAGGAAAATGGATCCTAAGACCTCTATGAGAGGAGCAATAACTGCTCCACAAAATTCTTAAGTGATTGTAGAGTCTATAATCCAAGTAACTCTTTCTCTCACCCATGTTGTGTAAAAACAAGCAACTACTCCCTCTCTAAGAGCTAATTTATCTACTACTATTGTTTCCACTAGCACACCATAGGCTACCTTTGGTGCATAAGATCCCAATATAAGTACCTCACCAATAAATTATTTTATAATTGCAAGAATGTCTCACACTAATTCCACTTTTGTATTTTATCCTCCTATAATTTCTCCCCAATCAATTAACATAATGTAAACTAACATCCCACTTATAATTGTTCCTATTGTCACTTCCATAATTATCACATCCATTATTATTCCCCCATTGGCTTTAGTATCATCTCCAATTACATCTACCACTACTCAATCCTTAGGTGATACTAGCCTAGGCCAGACTAGTGGTTCCTTGGGATTTACCATCCACCATTTTATTTCTCATGCCACTCCAAATATTTCATCTTCATCAAGCACTAATGCTAGTCAAATTATTAGTTCAACTTTTTGCCAGGTAGAAATAACTAGTGTAACACTTTTTATTAGTTCCCTAACATTGGTAAGTCCATTAAGGCCCATTTAAAAACCTCATAAATTTCTAAAGCCACCTTTTCCTATATCTCCATTTAATTTTTCTATGGTTGAAAAAGTGAGTGTGCCCCCAAAATTGACTTTGTTTATTCTAAATGTGTGCCCTACAAGAACTCTATTTAGCATACTTGGTTAGATAGACCCATCAAACTTAACACACATTCTTGTTGTAGCTCTAGCCTCTGTCCTAGCTACACCACCTCTAATTCAACCTATAGAAAATCCAATTCCTATTGTTGTCCTAAATTGGCTCATAGATATTATAATAGTTACAAGACAACAGAGACCTCAAGTCATCCTCTTTGTACCACAATTAGCATGAAATTTGATGCTTATATAAGTACCATGCAAAGAGTGGTGAGGAGGTACGTTGAATATCCCAAATCTAGCTTAGTTGTACCTCATGAAAGTGAAGAGTCCCTCTTTACATTAGCAAAGAAGAGGAAGTTTGGCCTAGGTGAATTACATGAGTAAATAGAGGAACCTATGTCCATGGTCCAAGCCAATGCAGAATCCACAGTGGCCTTAATGAAATGTTTGTAGTAAGAGGTGAATAGATTGAGGGAGCAAGCATTACCTATAGTGCCAAACAATATTATAGTCCAAATAACAAATGCAATCATCAATGTCTTCAGTTTATATAAGGTTATGAATGTAAGGCAAGAGGATGGGGCTCTACAATTTAACGTGGTCATTAAATATGAACAAAGACTTGTATTCTATGGTTCCAAGTTGTAAACTTGGCTAGACTTTCAAGGAATAACAAGTTCCTAGACCTTAAGACATTTACAATTAAATACATTATCCTAATACAGACTATAATGATGAATAAAAGGAAAATATTAAAAAGGTGGCTGGAACAAATTAAGAACATAATTGCATCCTTATAAAAAAATAGAGTTTAGGATTACCCTATTACTAAAGGATATTATTTTCACTAGGGTGACCAAACCTTATCACAAATTTATGGATGACTAGGAGTTTAGAGCTCAAATGAAAGTATTTGTTGAAAATTTCCAATAGGACATAACTAATGCCAAGATTGCCACTGAAGTGATGAACATTATGGATTTTGCTAACCAAAGTATAGAGAGATTTAAGTCCATTGAAGAAGGTCTAAGACCTATACATAAATATCATGGTAGGCTTATACAATAAATTCCTGACCAATTTTTGTTTATGATTCTAAATTTCAATCAAATTGACTAAGACTACTTAGCATGCTATGAAGTTTTGAAAAGGGGAGAGGTATATAAACAAAGATTTCAACAAAAAGCTATTTAGTAAGTATCTAACCAATATCCCCTTCCATGATAACAACTATCACCTTAGCAACATCATCTAGGTCAACATTAAGTGGAATTACAACAACAAGTTTCCCTTCAAGCACAATGATCAGAGCTAGCTCAGCGAAGATAACTAGGGCCTTGAGGAATATTCACATTTGCTTTGTAAATTCAAATTTGTATTATTCCCTTATAATATGTGGCATTTTAGTTATTGTTATTCAAAATCTAAAATCCACTTGGATATATTTGGGCATAATTTAATGGGTCCACTTGAACTTTCATAGGCAATTTTAGGTCTATATATAGGGGTATTCCCCCTCATTGTAATCTTTAGGAGTAGTTATTAGAGGATTAATGCAAAAGAGATAATAATTCATGAGATTTTATGAATGATTTGTTGTGTGTTTTTTATTTTATACTTATCATTATTTTAGATAATTAATGGTTTTTTCTACTGAATAATTTGGCAATAATATAAATGTATGCATCTATTGGTTTGAGTTTAACATTAGGGTAACAGGTCTACTAATTTATGTGTTCTATTTCATCTTATTTACATTTTAATGTGCTTATGCAATTTGATATGAATAGATAACTTTCATGAAACATATGCTTTCAAATATATGTAGCTCCTTTCCTTTGAAGTCTCAACTACATTCATTTGGATTTGACTATTACACTAGGGTTGGTGAATGATAGTTTTAAATGTTGTTATCATATAGGTTAGAATAATTGACTCCACTAACCATCTAAATAAAAATTTCTCTTTTTCCCTACCCTACATACCTTTGGATTAACCCCATAAATCACTTTAGTTTAGCTCATTCTATAAAGATTCATGGTTTGTTTGTGCTTGGGCAATAATTGGCAATGTTTAAAACAATTTTACAAAGATTAGCAATAAATAAAATGTCACTATTGTATAATCTATTTTCCCTATAGTAGGGTCTACTTGTAGTCTTATAAATGGTGACCATATTTTTATTATTTTAATATTTTCAGTATTAGTTGTGTAAATAACTCAATCCTTGAGTCTTTAAGGACTTAAAATTGAGTTTATTACTTTCCTTGCATTCCATAGTGATAGAGGAAACACATTAAGTGAATCAAAAATATTATTCAATTATAATTCTAGTGTGTGCTTCATTAATACATCTAGTTAGTCATGATAATTACATTCCTTACACTACATATGTTACATACATTCCTTGATTGATATATACAATATTATGATGACATATTCTCCACACATATATATGATGCTATGTTTATACATGGTACGATATAGTTAACTCTTCTTTTCATATGAGTGACTTATAGGATACATCCCTTATATCAAAATCAGAGGATTATAATGTGCTTATCATATAAACATAAGCCTCATAAACATAGATCACACACACACACACACACACACACACACACACACACACACACACACACACACACACACACACACATTCAAAGATTCAAAATGGTTCAAATATCAGAAGGTTTAGAGACATGAGATATATTGACATGTTGATACAAATTATAGGGGTATATGCACTCAATTTAAAGACACTTGAAAGCATATTCTTACACACTTGGGTTCATATGCATGGACATATGCACAAAATTTATAAGAACAATAATTAAATTTTCCATATACACATTTTAATTCAAGAGGCATGATTCTAATTTATACACATGTGCAACAACATAGATTATAATTGAATGAAAAATGGTTGTCAAACAACTTCATACATATCAGATTTGTAGTCATGATGATGGTATAACATTATCCATTATATTTAAATCATGTATTTTATTATACATTAACTGAAACTACATTATCTGAATTCATCATGATGGGAGGGCATGGAAATTTCTCATTACCTTTTGATCATGCTTTTTGTTTACATGGTATGAGCTTGAGAAAAACATTACAAATGAACCTATAATCCATTCATAATGGTTGATTCACTTTCTTTGAGAAAATAGTAATTGATGTTTTTTCTAATTTATTTGAGTAGATATTTGGGTTAGTGCATTACATACTTATCTCCACATTCATGAGGGTTGGGGCATGTTATCTTCCCAACCCAAGATCCTACATAGTTATAAAAATTTGGGACATGATCACCCCAGCTCTCCATATGATTTAGTAAATGTTTAATGGTTATTTTGATTTAAAAATTAAATGAAATAAACACTAAAATATTTGAATATGATTTATATTATATAATATATAAAATATGAATGTAAAATATAGTAAATTAAAAAATTGAAATGAGCTATAAATAGTAACTTTTAATAAAATATGCAAAACTATCTTAAATCTTATATATATATATATGTAATATATATATATATATATATATATATATATATGTAATATATATATATATATATCTGTGTATATATATATATATATATATATATATATATATATATATATATATATATATGTATATATGTATGTATGTATATATTCAAAGATTCAAAATGGTTCAAAATCAGATGGTTTAGAGACATGACATATATTGACATGTTGATACAAATTATAGGGGTCTATGCAATCACTTTACAGACACTTGAAAACATATTCTTACACACTTGGGTTCATATGCATGGACATATGCACAAAATTTATAGGAACAAAAATTACATGTGCCATATACACATTTCAGATTCAAGAGTCATGATTCTAATTTATAGATGTGTGCAATAATATAGTTTATAATTGAATGGAAACTGGTTGTCAACCCACTTCATACATATCAAATTTGTAGTCATGATGAGGGGATAACATTGTCCATCATATTTCAATCATGTTTTTTATTCCACATTAACTAAAACTACATTATCTAACTTCATCATGATGGGAGGGCATGGACATTTCTCATTCCCTTTTGATCATGCTTTTTTTTTACATGGTGTGAGCTTGAGAAAAACATTACAAATGAATTTATAAGCCATATGTAATGGTTGATTCACTTTCTTTGAGAAAATAGTAGTTGATGTTTTTCTAATTTATTTGAGTGGATATTTAGGTTAGTGCATTACATACTTATCTCCACATTCATTAAGGTTGGGGCATGTTGTCTTCCCAACCCAATATCCTACATAGTTACAAAAATTTGGGACACAATCACCCCAACTCTACATATGATTTAGTACACGTTTAATGGTTATTTTGTTTTAAAAAAGAAATGAAATAAACATTAAACTATTTGAATATGATATGTATTATATAATATATAAAATATGAATGTAAAATATAGTAAATTAAAAAATTGAAATGATCTATAAATAATAACTTTTAATAAAATATTCAAACCTATCTTAAATCTAATTTGTGATGACTATGTATGCAAACCATTGAATATAAAACTAGCTGGGAGGATATCTAAATTATGTTACACCTAAACAATAATTTATAAATGAATTGGGATAGGGTTGCACTAGGGTAGACAAGGGTGAATTTTGCCCTTGTTTATTTGGCTAAAATAATTTATCACCAAGATAAATGAAATGGAGGAATCTAAGGAACCATCTACTGAATATTTCCCTTTTGTTAGGAATTTTCATGATGTGTTTCTAAAGGAATTTCTAGGATTTCCTCTTAAATGAGAGTTTGATTTCTCAATTGATATCATGCTAGGATCAAAACCTCAGTCTAAGGCACTAAATATATTGATAACCACTAAATTGGTTGAATTTAAGGCTTAAATATAGAATTTATTCTCCAAAAAATTAATCAAACCAAGTGTGTCACCATGGGGTGCACTAGTTATTTTTATCAAGGATAAGGACGGTAATCTTTGACTTTACATTGAATATAAAATGTTGAATAAAATAAGTATAAAAAAAAATATCCAATACCTCAAATAGATGATATTTTTGATCAAATAATTGGATAAAAAACTTTTGTAAGATTGATCTTAGATCAACATATCATTAGTTTAGGATAAAAGATGAGGATATTCCAAAAATGACATTTAGAACTCAATATGGGCATTATGAGTTTACAGTCTTACCATTTGGGTTGACAAATGTTCCTATATCATTCATGAATATCATGAATAGTGTGTTTAGATATTATATAGGTCATTTTGTTTTGGTCCTTTTTGATGACATTCTAATATATTGTAAGGATTAATAATAGAATCTTCAACATCTGGAACTAGTTTTGCAATGTTTATAAAAGCACAAGTTATACAACAAGTTATTCAAGTGTGTATTTTTTAAAATAAAATGCAATATCTAAGACATATTATCTCTATAGATGGTATTTTAGTAGATCCAACAAAGATAAGAGCCGTTATGGAGTGGCCAAATCCAAATAATGTCCATGAGATAAGGAATTTCACGGGGATAACAAGTTATTACATGAAATTCATTCCAAGTTTTCCTAAGATAGCTAATCTGATTACCTCTCTATAGTGTAAGAATCAAAGTTTTATCTATTCAAGTCAAATAAGTGTGAAGTATATTTTTTGGAATTGAAAATAAGGATTACTTCAACACTATTGATAAGAGTTATTGATCCTAATGGTCAATTTTTAGTGATCACAGATGCATCAAGGGATGGATTAAGAGGATTCCTTATGCAAGATGGTATAGTGGTAGTGTATGAATGAAGGAAGTTGAAACCTTATGAGGTGAAATATTCCCTTCATGAATTAGTATTTTTAGTAATTATGCGTGCTTTGTAAGTTTGGATGCATTATTTGTTGGGAAAACTATTTAATCTCAAGACTAATAACTTGGGACTCTAGTAGAGCTTCACCCAACCAAATCTGAATGTTCATCAGAGATGTTGGTTAGATTTTTTATCTAACTATGATTTTGGTATCAATTATATGAAAGGAAAGGAAAATATAGTAGTTGATGCCTTAAGTTGTAGGAGGTACATAATAGTCATAACTACTATCAGGAGTAATTTTAGAGATTGAGTGATCAAATTCTTTCTAGGAGATGAATTCTATGATCATGTTAGAAACATATTATCTAAGAATGATCATAATCATAGGTATAAAAGATACATAATAAATAATGATGGTGTTATGTGATACAATAAAAGGATATATATGCTAGATCAAGAGAATCTAAGGAGCATAGTTCTAAAGGAACTACACAATGCCCCATATTCAGGACATCTAAGAGTAACCAAGTTTATAGTGGAGCTTAGACACTCTATTTTTGGAAGGGAATAAAGAAATATATAACAAACTTTGTTTCATGTTGTCTAGAATGTCAACCAATGAAATCTAAATATGTCCATCCAAATGGATTTTTGTATCCACATGACATAACAAAATGGAAATGGTAGGTGATCAATATCGACTTTGTCCAAGGTTTAACATTTTCATGGTACATGCATGACATGATCTTGTTTTTAGTTTATAAATTAACCAAGGTATCTCATTTTATAAAAGGTGATTTGATAGATGATGCACCTAATCTTGCAAAGGAATTCATAAAGGCAGTGTATTGATTGTATGTATTTATATACAAGATCATTTTAGATCATGCTTATAGGATGACTTCTATATTTTAGTTAACTCTAAGTTTAACCTAGGGTATGAAACTAAACTTTAGTAATGCATATCACCCACATAGTGATCGTCAAACTAATTGAGTTAATTAGATGTTAGAGGATATCCTTTAGATGTATTGTATAATGTAGAGCATAGATTATTGATCAACTTCATTACTTTATTCAATAATGATAGGATTATATATACAAAATAGTGTCCTATTTTATAGGAAACCAACCTTATATCTAGCTTTCATTCCTATCTCTACTACTATTTTCTTCCCCATAATCTCTAAATATACTAACTTGATCTTCTTTAGTGAGTGAGTTACATGCATACATAAATAAATAGTCATATAACTACTCATGTAAAATATACAAATAAAAAATTATTTATCTTCATTAATAAATGTGAGATTTAATATAATTATTTTTGAACATTCCCCCCTTTACTACTCACATAGGGAAAGGAATCACATAGACTAAATTTATTTATATTACCCCACCTAAATTTTAACTTGTATACGTCGAGTTCACCTGATAATGCATGTGTCACATTAATGAGAAAATTATTTTAAGAGGATCATATATTTTTTTCATAAAAAATTTGGCTTGCACCAAAAAAATAATTTTATATATTTTGACCAAAAAAGAACTTGTCAACAAAAAAAATTAGATAATAAAAATTAATAATAAAAAGCAAAATAACTTGAAAAAATAAAACCTAATTACTATTGGATTGAATAAACATAAAATGAAATACTAGACTCAAAAATTATGAATAAAAAAAATGTATGATTTAAATACAAAAAAAATATAAATAATAAAGAAATCAAAACATTAAAAAACATGAAAGAACCTAAAAAATATAATAAATCTAAAACTTAAAAATCATAAACCTAAAATACTAAACAAATATAGATTTTAAAAAATATCATAAAAAATTAAAACTAATAAAAAAACTTTAATCCTAAACCAAAACTTACTGCCACTTAACCAATAAAAAAATATCAATCTATAAATTAAATCAAAGACCTTAATAAAACCACAAAATGTCTATTAAAAACCAAAACCATGAATCATAAAATGAAAATACTAAATAAAAATTGATTCCATGAATTTATAAAGTAAAATTACTTACCATTAAAAAACTATAAATCTTAAAAAAAACAAAAATCAAAACCTAAAATCATTAATAAACTATCAAAACTATGTAATGAGAAAAAATAAAAACTATGATGGTTGTTGTTTTGGAGTTGAGATGAATTAGAGGATTGATGTTGTGAGTGTGTGGAAACTAGGATGAGTTCTGTTTAGAGAAAAATGTCACTAAAGAAATTCAAGTAGCTACCAATCCATGGAGTGAGATCATCTAGTCTATAGAGGGAGGAGGGCATTGATGTAGATGGATTGGGGATGACTACATCAGAAAAATAGGTCTACATTGGATACAAATCAATAAATCAATACATGTAGTAGTCATGGACTGAAAGGTTGAGTAGAGGGTCAATCTGATGGAGGATATATTCACCCATTACAATCCTCAAACTATAATAGACGTGTCTCAAATCCATATTCAAATCACATATTAAAAATATATAGCTTTATTGGTCTTCTACAAAATACCAGAGACCCCTAATCTGCAATACAAGTATTGGTTAAGTATCAAGACCATAGACTTGTGAAAATAATGGGATTAATATAAATCCCTAATTTTTATATTGTTAATGCAAAAATTTTAGTGCAATACAATAATGTGTTAGAGATGGATCATCATGCTTCAACTTGAATGTGAGTTTGGAGGTGGATAAGTCTCAGTTGAGGTGAAGCTGAAATGAGTAGAGTGACACCATAGTGAGCTAAATCAAATTAAAATAAAATTCAACCAATGTAGAAAATATATGATGTGAAAATATTTATTGCCTTTAAAATAATATCAAAACACAAATCTACACATATGGCCTAGTCCAAAAATAAAACTACAATATATATGAATATATATTTAATATACTACCAATAACGTTTATATTGGTCTACAATGTATATCTATTGAAAAACTAATAGCCTATTAAATTATAGAAGCAATTAACGTGGTACGAAATCAAAATATTCTATAAAAAATAAGGCTATGAATTATAGAGAGGTTCAGGGAACCTACTCTAATACCAGATAATGTAGAGCACAAATTGTTAATCAACTTCATTACTTTATTCAATAATGATAAGAATATTTATATAAAATAGTTGGTCATATGTTATAAGAAACCAACCTTATATATAAATTTCATTCCTATCTTCACTCCTATTTTATTCCCTATAATCTCTAAATACACTCACTTTATCTTCTTTACTGAGTGAGTTACGTACATACATAAGTAAATAGTTATATGACTACCCATATAAAATCTACTCATACAATATTATTGCTCATCATTGATAAATGTGATAACTAATATAATTATTTTCTAACATTGCATGGATTAACAATAAAAGTGGGAGGAATACCTTCCATTGGTTGAATTTGATTGCAATAACTCATACCAATCTACTTTGAACATGGCACTATTTGAAGTGCTATATGGAAGAAGGTACATGACACTAGTCAGTTGGGATAGGTTGGAAAATAAGGTAGTCTTCGTCATGAGATGCTTTTAGAAATGGAAGATCAATTCATATCAATTACGCATAAATTAGTTGAGGCTAATGATATGCATAATAGTTATGTTGATATGAAGAGAATAGATAAGAATTTTTTAGTAGGTGATAAAGTGTTCTTATGGCTTAAGCTGCAATAGAGATCAATTAAATTTTGGAATTCAAAAAAACTTTTTAAAAGATATGTGAGACCCTTAAGGGTTTTATAAGTGGTTAATCCTATAGCATATAGGCTTGCATTTCCACCATCCCTAGATCTATTTCATAATGTCTTCCATGTATCTTATCTTAAAAGGTATATAGTTGATACTTCACATTTGTTATATTGGAATGCTTAATAGGTTTTAGATCCTTGGGTGGTCATTAAAAACCAATAAGAGTAATTGACACTAAATTTTTTTATTTGTATTATAGAGAGGTGTCATAGTTCAAGGTCTTTTAGGACTAATATTCTAATGATAGTGCTACTTGAGAGTACTATGATGAGTTTTATAGGCTATTTCTACATTTGTTGCTTGATTTGATTCATCATACTATGTTATTTTTGTGTTAATTAATGTTTTTATTCAAAACTAGTATTTGAATAAGTGTCATCAAGATGATGACCAACTTTGGGGGGAAGGATGACACATCCTAATTTCTCATTAAGTTAGTTTACATGATTATTCATGGAATATTATAGTTGTTAAATTGATTAATTACTTTTTAACAAAGTTGTAAGTCATATGGTGGTATAGGATAGTTGTATGTTACTTTTATTACATGATTACATTATTATTAAGCTACATTGTATATTATTTACATTATGATGATGTTGATTCATTGTTCCATAAGTGTTTTATGATATATATCATGACGTTACAGGTTAACTACCTTATTTTTATGAGATGTATGCAAGAGGGATTCATCTCTTAGAGCATGATGGAGGATGAGCATCATCAAAGAGGATGGCATAGACGAAGGTGTGAGGGGATGACAAAGGAATAAATATAACCAATGCACACACCACATTAGATAATACATATTATATGCATTATTTGAAGTATTAGCATTAGTACATTTTTGAAGTTATCTACATTTAGATAATTGATTAATGTGCTATTTGTGTGTAGCTCAGTTTAATGGTTATGTGGAATTAATCTTGTGTAATTACATTGTGGCTATTATACACTAATTTAGTGTATAATGTTAGTGTATGGCTATGTCATGTTAGTGTATTCATGATGGTTAATGATTAAGATAATGTAAATCTACATTAATATTATCTAGTTACTATTATCTATAGACAAACCATAATATTTTTATAATGTTTTAAAACATTAGGTGGCTATCATTATGATATTCATGAACTATCATTATATGTCTTAATACCTTTTATATATATATATATATATATATATATATATATATATATATATATATATATATATAACAAAAGATATTACATAGTCTATATAAAATAGTAATAAAAATGATTACATTGTTAAAATACTATTGTGTTTGGTAAAATAATTATTCAATTTACCATTATAGTTAAATGAATATCATCAACTTTGTATTAGTAACATAGTTATCTAAACAGATGAGGTTTATTGTCTTTTATAGGTTATTAACAAAATTTTATATTATCCTAAGACTATTATAAAAAATAAACCTAGTCATCTTTCAGATGCATAAACCATGGTAATGTTTTAATTTTTAGTTATCATTGTTAATTATGTTAAAAGTCAAATTTTGTTAGGTGATACATGGGCATGTAACATAGATTGATCATGTATGGATCTAAGATATTAAAATAATGATTAATGAATTTGGGTAAATTTTAATTGAAATTATGTATTTTCATGGTTGAGTCAAGATGAAGTTAATTTGGATTAGTTTTGATTTTAATGGATAATTTGTATTATGCATAGATAACTATGAGCTATGAGATAATAGTTGAGTGCAAGGTCATATTGGAAAATAGAGGTAGAAAAAATATGATAAAAGGAGAGTGGGGGAAGACAATGGATGGCATGAAAAGGAGAAGAGAGAGATTAGAGTGAAGGAGAAGGATTTTTTTGTTCAAACAAATTAAATTTCAAGGCTTTGATAAGGATAGTAATGTTATTTAATTATTATGTGGAAAAATTAAAATCTAGGTGTTCAAATTGTCTCTCAGGGTTTTTGGAATTTATCTACATTTTTAGATTGGTATAGGTTTAGACATGTGGATGGATCATCCATATACATAATCAAACCTCTATTCCCTAAATCCTTATGAAAAGGAAAGCAAATTTTGTGTGTATATCCAATATGGTTTAATGGAATTATTGTTGAAATGTCTAATTCCATAGATTAGAAAATTTATAACCTAGGTAGATGGTTTGATATATACAAAGTTTAAGTTTTATTATAGAAACTGTATTATATATATATATATATATATATATATATATATATATATACATAGTTAGATGGTTGACTCAATTCTGAGTATGTAGATATAATACAAAGTTCTTGTGTATATTTTGATTTAAAAAAATTGAGTTGAATTGATGTTTGAATGGATTTATAAAGAAATTTTGAGTAGTGTTAGTTCTGAAGTCAACTATGGTTAGCATATATATATATATATATATATATATATATATATATATGTATATATATGTATATATATATATATATATATGTATATATATATATGTATATATATATATATATTATGACTATGTGATTTTATAATTTAAAATAGTGAAATTATATATGATGAACTGAGCTTATTTTTTATTCATATCAGTTGTGTATTCTTGTCATTTTAAACATTAAATATATATATATATATATATATATATATATGTATGTATGTATGTATGTATGTATGTATGTATGTATGTATGCATGTATGTATGGACTATGTAATTCTTGTCATTTGAAATAGTGAATATATATATGGATTGTATGTATTTATCAATCAAAACCTATGAGTATATATATTAATGAACTAAGGTTAGTTGTCTTAAAAATTATGAAGACACACACACACACACATAAAGACACACACATAATATGTATATAAAGATGCACACACACACACCACATATTGTGCACTTTTTTTTTATAAACTATGAGAACATATATGTATGAACAGATTATGTATTCATTACATAAAAAAATGAGGATATATTAACTATGTTTGTTTGACATTCAAATACTTAGGATATATAAATTATGTGTGTATTGATCTTTAAAAATCATGAACATATGTATGAGGTCTATATACACATATAATTTATAATGTGAAAGATAATTCTATATATATTAGTTATTCTTGGGTCAAAGGAAAAGATATGAAACTATCTTTGAATGGAAATAGTGAGTGGATAAGTTCTATACCAAATTTGTATTCTTAGTAAATAATTTTATTTTATAAGAAGCATTTGATACAATATATTTTTATAGTTAATATCATATACATTTAGTGATTAATAGTGTCGAATTATGAAATAGAATAATAGGATTTTCACATACATATTTATACAGGGAGTATAGCTTGTATACCATTTATGTCAAAATATATTAGGTACAAGTTATATATGCATAAGAGTTTTTAATATGTTTAGAAGTTGACAAGGTTGAAATTGGATTGACACTCATGTTAATATAATGTACTAAGCATAGGATGTTTAAATGATTAATAGACTATGTAAGGGTTTTGTGTTATACAGTTCAAATAAATATTATATATGATGTTTGTTTGATTTTATAAATATTGATAGTTATTTCATGATTAGTTAAAAATGTTTCTTTGAAATACATGAAGTTCTATAAAAAAGGGAAGTTACTATTAGTGGATAGAAAAATATTTTTATATTAAAACATATACATTACATGGTACATATTATTCAATGTGCACAAATATATGAAATATATCTATATGAGAACTTAGGTACTCGTAGACATATATATCTTATATCTTCACATTGGGATGCATGCCTATAATTATAATTTATTGATTATCAAATTAATTCACAAAATCCTAAGGGATAGGAAACTATAACTATATGCATATAGCCTCCTAAAATTATAAAAAGTTATATAAATTAAATATTATGTTTTTATTTATGAGTTAATCGATCTATGAAATAATTATGACTGGTTGTTTATAATTAAGTAATGTCTACATAAAAAAAGATCAGACTATGATATTGTTGTTTATCCTAAAATGTACTACATTTATATTTTCTTACAAAAATTAGAAACACGAAATCTAAATATATTATATACCCAGTTGGTATAAATTCTACTTGTTATACTTATTATTTATATGATAAATAATACTATTAAGATTCATTGCATACGTTTGATGACCTAAATGTATGTATCATTAATTATTCCTATATATGACATCTTTTTATACATTCTAGTAGGAAGTAATCTATTTGAATCTATTCATTATATATAATATTAACCAAATCTCACATTGCTGGTACTAAGTAAGTAGTGAGATGGACTTCACTATCTTACTTAACATCACTAATTCTAGATGAAGGTAACCTGATGAAGTGGTGTGTATTAATTTTATTTATTATAGAGATCAATAACTATTTTTAAAATTTATACAAATAATTATTTAGTTAAACATTATCATTTCATATATATGATTTACATGTTTGTGTGATATCATGTTAGAACATATTTTATGTATGGTATACATCAAGTATTATAAATCTTACAACACATGGGTAGTCACTTCTCTCTTTGGATTCCCATAATATCAATATCTACACATATTTTTGGGATGTTCATTCCCTAATTAGGGGATTGATGAGCTATGATTGGTGTGTTAAAAGTCTTGGATGATTCTCTCCCTCTCCATAGTAGTACTTATTTGGAGACTATACTTGATATTAGCAGAGATTTTAGAGTTCATGAGATTCATGCTCCATGGAGCCTTCCATATTATATTATATTTATTATTAAAACATTATGCTAGTTGGAAAAATAATTTATTACTCATTGTACATTGAAAAAAGTGTTTGTATCATTGTACCAGACATGGATATAAATATGTAACTACTCTCTATATATAGTTATGTTACATTTCGTGTGATGCTAGTAATTAGTACGTAATAGATGTTACATGTTTATTTTATGGTTAACATAGTTAGTGTTTTATACTAGGATCTATAATTATATTATCATGGTGTAATCTAATGAAAGAATACGTGGAATATAATTTAAAAAATTATTTTTTTATTTGAGAAAATATAAATGGGGATGTTACACCTTATCTATTAAGTGTGAACACAACATGTTAGATGATAACCTCTTTCATATATTCACCTACAACCTCTATCCTAATTTACAATATAAATTCTTGACTTTCTCTCTATGAACTTTGGAAAAGGCCATCAACCAATCCAGGCTCCAATATTTCTTGATGCATTACTTTGAGACATCTCAACCTCCTATGGGCACTCGCATGCTCATCAAAAATAAAAAACATCATGATACGAATGATGATGTCATTTATTTCTATGATAACATTCATAATATTCAATCCATTACTCTTGACCATGATTCAAAATAAGCTTCTACTCTTAAACACATCCCTAATCCTCCCTTTTCTCCAACAAAAAACATCAATGTTCATAAGCCTATATCCTTAGCATAACACCAAAAGCATCTACCAAAGCATATTCCATGAGATCTTGATCCCACTCATCTTATGAAATCATGGTATGATCTAAATAAACTATGTTGGTTTCATGTGAGTTAGGGTCAATCTCATGAAACTTATAGGTAATTGTGTAATTTAGCTATGGATTTCCTCCTTGCTCCTAATTTAGACCATGATTCCCTCATTAGTAAATGTCAACAAGCCTATGACATTTCGTTAAAATCATGAAACACAAAGTATAAATCAATATTTAAACTAGAATAATGCTCATCTAGCTATATACAAAGACCCTCTTCCAAATCACCAAGACAATAATGATAAGCTTACCCATTCCACCAATAATGTTGACAATCTTCTTGACCCAACTCCTAAAGAAAATGTTCTCAATATGACTAATATGTGAAGGATATTTTCCTTCATTAATTCTCATCCCACCAACACACCAATTGTCTCACACTGTCCATGTTATCCAATATTTTTACCTAACTCACCTAACATAGTTGAGGCAGGAGGACCTTACTCTTTTAATGAACCAATTCTAACACCTCCATTAGATATGACCTCTCATACCATTTATACAATTTCTATAACCTATTTACTCATCACCAATGATATTCAAGTTTATAACACTACTTCATCAAATATATCATAAAATAAACTTGTATCTACTACCTTATACTCTCATAATAATCAACCAAATTGTCCCCCAATTAAACCTCCCACATCCTATCAAAACAAATTTACATGCACTTCTACTCTTCCTTTCTAGGAACTCCTCCAACACTAAATACCTCTATCCAATAATGCAATCATGTGTTAAAATTAATGCGATCCTTTCATGGAACTTACTAATCTCACATCTCAAATTCCATTTATTTAACTCATGCAAACTTCTATGCATCATCATAACTAGCTTATGCAACTCCTATTCAAAATGAACATCCCTCATCCTCCCCTAGTAAGAAGTGAATCTATCTTGTCTAGGTAAGAAGGTATCATATTAAAACTATGTGAATAAATGTTTATACACATTGACAAAACAATGGCTACTTATTTTTCTCTCAAATTCCCCATTTCTTCTAGGATTATACATAAGATTTTGCTTCAATCAGATAATCCTCCCCTCTTTATAATCATCCAAATCAGTGACATCCAAGTCAATCATACCTTTATTGAGAAGGATTCATGTACCTATTTTTCCTTCCTCAACTTCATTAAAACCCTTGGATATTTTGAATGTAATATTAAGTCCACATGAAACACATGTTAAGGTTATGATCAAAGGCAAATTCCTCCATTAGGTTATGTGTGGATACCTATCACCATCCCACCTATCATTGTTTGAGTGAAAGATATGATATTCAATTTTCAACTCTCATATAATATCTTTCTTAGAAGACCATGGACTCATTGCATGAGGGTTGTGACCTCTTCTACCTACTAATGTGTCGATTTTCCTCACAATGGTGCAATCTATAAGATTTAAGGTGACACTAACCTTTAAATTTTGAACAATTCCAAGACTATGGTGTATTAAATCTAAACCCTTAAACCCTTATCAAGTGTTCCATTCCAATAATATCAACATTTCAATTTCCCTATCAGCTCTACATTAGGTTACCATGGTTACCCCAAACTCATTATGAATATACCACCTAACCTCTTAGATTCCAACAATGATGAGTCTAATGAGATCAATCTCAACATTAAAACTTTTTATCTCTCTCCTCATCTCATTTCCTAGCTTCCACCTTATATGGAGCTGCATTCCCATTAACTACCTAGTGATGATATACCTATAGTTATAACTAAGACTTAACACTCTATTCGTCATGTCACCTTTGATGATAAGGTCATCCCTACTTACATAATTTATATTCATACACTTGACTGTGATGATGGTTATACCTTAGATGACCCATTTATAAGAGGTATTGTTTAAGCTTGAGATGTTGATATCATTCATTATTGTTCTTATTTGTTTAAATATTTACATTTATGTTATCTTATTTCATCTTATATAATACCTAATTTTATTACTATTACTATTGTTTGTAGGGTAGATATGGTGTATACACCTCTAGTTTCTAAAGAATCTCTTAGTATCATGTTTATGGATCATGTTATGACTAGTCCCTATTGCTTTGCTATATACCAAAATCCCTATAGCTAGATTTCTCTTGATATGCTTGATACCATACTTCAACCCTCTATGCATCATGCTCCTCCCTCAGTTGAGCCTAGTTTAGATCTTATTCCTACTCTCCCTTTAGTTGAGTCTCTTTTTGATTCTGATCCTATTTTTCATTCAATCAACCCTCATCTAGTATATCCACCAACCCCACCTCCCCTTGGTGATTGATTTCTTCCTTTATCATAGATTGATCCTTTTCCCACCTAATGGGCTGATCAATTGTACTATGACATTCATAGTGTTTCTAGTCATTAGACTAGAGATTATAAATTATACTGTGCTTCCCTAAATTTTGCTTCCTTTCCCTTTGTTAGTACACCCACAAAGCCTACTAAAAAGCATATTTTTTTATTCCATGACATAGATAATCATTCCTCAACTTATTTTCATAAGATTTGACATTATATAAACACCTTGTATCCTACTTTTCCTTAGCCTAAAGAAAATGCTATACTTCTCCCAAAATTATTACCTTAGTATATCCCCAAATATTGAGACATATATTATATATGGAACCAATGTGGTACCCACCATATAGATCATTTTTGCATCCTCAAATAGCATATCCATGATCATCTTATGACCATTCTTGTACCTATTATCCCTAATCTCATAGGTCACCCATGCAAGAAACCTCACCTCCTTCCCCTATGGTTTCCCCTCCTATGGCACGTTTTCCATTTGTGGTTCATCCACTTGTGTTTCATCCACCTATGTTTCCTCATTCACTTTTGTCCCTTTATCCACCAATGACTCATTCATGTCACACAAATTCCACTCCTATTCCTTCTCCTAAGTATCTTATGCATGATGGCCCTGATTAGCATGATCCTTTATGCATGCCTACATTTTTTGTCTAGGATATTTGATGAGAGGTATTTTCCCAACTTTCTCTAAAGATAGATGAGACCCTAGCTATAGTTAGAGTCCAGATTTATAGATATTTATCAAATGTTATGAATGATGTTTATGCACAACTTTACCAGTCTTTATGAACAAAACATGGTGTTCCTTCACTTTCTTATTCATTTTAAATTGGACATGCACTCCATGATTTTATATACTATATATCATATGAGATTGTGTCAGTTTATTATCTATCTTATATAATATGTATATATCACATTCTATGCTATCTATGGTTTCATTTTCTTTTCATATGCTCTTTTCACGGATTATTTTCATGACCAAATGCTTTGTTTTCTGTGAATTCATTTTTTATGGATGTCTTGTATCTTTCTCATGATTTTTTGATACCTTATCCATATAAAATGGATAATCATTATTTTGACTTAGCTAGATAAACCTTGTTCCCCTTGGTCCTCTTTCTTCACCATGTGATTAGTTAGAAAATAAGTCATCTCATTATAATCTCATTTTATTGGTCCATATTATATTTCCTTTTGTTCCCCTTATTTCCTTTCTCAAACTAAGAATATACATGGTTGAAAATTGAGATAATATGTTGGTTCATAGGTAAGCCTAAGGTTTTTAGTCAGTGTTGTCATTGGATACTTAGCTTAGTTTAAGCCAAATTCTAATTCTCATTTGTGTGTATCACTCTCATGATTTATCATTCCAAGTCCATATGGAGGAGGAATCTTAAAGGCCATAAAAATTTAAAAGATAAATAATTTTAGAAGAAGGAAATGATAACAAAGGTAACATTAAAAATTCCAAAAGTCAAAAATCACACTAAAATGCATGATTCAAACCACATCTCTTTTTTTGTAATCAAAGTTCAAACTCCAAATTTAGCATCATGATAGAGTCGAGGTCCATTGGAGTGTAGTTAGAGAATTAACCTTAATTTGTGTCCTTCCTAAGTTTATAGGCTTATCCTAATTCTTGCTTATGTATGCATTTGTTATATTTGTAAATACATTTTATTCCTACCTTTATGAGGTGTCATTAACCTCCCGAATCCACTTGTTGGATTTAGAGTTACTTGCATGTAACTCTCCCTTTTCCACATAGCACACACTTCCATATCTTTTTAAATGATTAGGACATAAGTGGAATACACTTAGAGGGATTTTAAGGTCAAAATGGGGTTATATCTAACTCGCATTTTCCTCATCTAGCTCTATAAAAGAATCCTTTCTCTCCTCTTTTCCTCACTAGATTCTTTATCTCTCTCTCTCTCTCTCTTCTTCTCTTGTGCTCTTAATTCAATCTTGTAATTGTAAGAGATTTTGGTTGCAAGTATTCTAATAATATCATGTGGGTTTTTCTTTGATGCATTTGGTTTCCCACTTTAAAATTTTTGTCCCAACATTGTGGCTTGATCTTTTTAAGGTGATGTTATTCATTTATATTTATTTGATCATTTATTTCAATATTTAAATCTACCTTTGGAAATATTTATATTATGGTGTAAGATCCATTGGTCTTTTAACATTGATTCATAAGTTTTTTTCAAGTCTTTCTTAAATAAATCTCATAACTTGTAGCTTTCTAACTTCATGTTGTAAGATTTTTGGTGTTGGATAAACGATTTTTTTTACTAATTCATAATATTTAAGTGACTATATCCTTTTATTGACAATTATTATGATCTAAAATTTAATGGGATTATTTTTTTTATAATTAAAATCAACTTATCAAAATTTTACAAAAACCTAGATCATGGTTTGAGATAAATCTTCAAAACTGTGACTATATTTTTTAGAAAAACATGTTTGTAAATTGTTTTAAAAACTAAAATCTAACTCTGAATTTATATTTTAAATATATTTTTTAGGATTCCTCTTTTCTAATATGGCACTCTGATTTGAGTGAGTTTGCTTGATTTTTCAACTAATTTTTTGGTTATTCTATTTTTTTCAAATCTTTGGGTCCTCTTGGTCCCAACCGTATGCTTCTAGTACAAGTTCTAAAAGAATTATAATTTTGTAGCTATATAAAGCTCATCATTTTATTTTTTTAGAGTTTCTTTCTTTTTTGACTCTATCTATACTATAAATCATTAAACGATGTGTTATAATTTTTTCCAACTATGGCATATCCCTCTAATTGTTATTTTTTATTGAGTGTCATTATAAAAATGGTGAAGATCATTATGAGTATTTATTAACTTCTACAGGTGCAAGTCTTTCTTCTATCCAGTTGAATGTTAACTTACATATCTATGACATTTATCCTGTGTGGTGCTTCATAATGGATTCATAATGATTGGTAAATTTTTAACTGTTATTCACTTACCTAGTATGTCAACTTATCTTTTTTTATTGCATTTATGGTTTCAAAATCATGCTATTTAATTCTTAATAAAAAAATGTTAAACAATAAAATAATCTCTTTAAAAAGTGTTTTTTTTCAAAAAAAATCTTTTAAAAGAATCGTGGGATTTCCACTCATTCAAATATCATTTGATAATATTAGAAAGTAAAAAAATCTTTCTTTATAATATCTTGATTCTTTAATGAGTGGCATTTAAAAAATAGAATTGTTTTGTTTTGATATATTAAAATTTTTGCAAAAATTAAAATTTTAAATTCATGTTTAAAATTTTGACATGTGTGTATGGCATGTTATTTCCCAAACAAAAAAGGAATTTATATTTTTTTATTCTCATTAAACCAAGAAAAAGAGAGAATTTTTTTAAAATTTAAATAAAATAAAAATTAATTCTCTTTCATGCAGGGATTTTTTTTTTCAAAAACAAGATTAATGTTTTCTTTTTACTTTATATTTGTTGCATAATAAGAATGAAATTCATTCTTTCAATGTAAAGTTGATGTTTTGGTTAGTATTTATAAATCTAATTTGACCAATTTTAAACTCTTAAAGTAATTATTTTTTGTGTGATCTTACATTTACAAGTTAATTGATAATTTTATGTAAGTTCATTTTTTAAGTTTTATTGGATTTTCTTAGATATTATAAATAAAATTATAGAGAATTATTGTATTAAACAAGTTTTAAAATGGCTTTCGAAATTGTAACTTTTTTCATTTCAACATGATTCACATCAACTTAATTTGAAAAATGATGAGATTATTTCTCTTAAGACACAAATTACAAGTCAAAATGTTACAATTATTGCTTTGTAAAACTCCCTTAATGTTCATGTAGACAAAATGCAATAATATATTGGCACTCTTAATGAAAAATTTGCATTTTATGATAATACTCATATCTCTAAAGTTGATGAAACTTTTTATGCTTCTAAAACACCTAAAATACCTATGTGCATATCTTTTACCAACCTTGGATTAAAAATTATGAAAAATATGGGATATTTAGGTGGTGTACTTGGTAACTGTCAAGATGGTATTCTTTAACCTATTTTTCCTACTTATAATGCACATTCTAAAGGTTTTAGTTATGATTCAAATGCTTATAATGTGCATTCAAAATATTATTGTATTCCACATTTAAGGACTTATAATAAAACCTATTTTGATTATATTAATTTTAATGCTCATGCTTTGGTTAAAAATGTTAATCCTTGTGTGCATTGTAGAAAAAATGAGCATCAAATATCTAAATGTTGGAAATTTCATCCTTATAAATCTTATGGTAAATCAATGCATGATACATTACATTGTTGAAAAATGACTAAATCTCCTAATTTTAAGGGTAAAGTTGTTTGGATTCCTAAAACTAATGAATCTTCTAAAGACATTGATATATTTTCTTGTGATAATTATTCTAATGTTTCATGTAGAATATCTTTTTCAATTGACACATCTTCTTTGTCTCCATTTTTATTATAATCAATCTTTTATGTATTCCTTCATTTTTATTATAATGGATATATTTTTTATTTAGACCTTTTGTGACCAATTTATTTTCATGCAGGTTTATGAACTTTATGATGGAAGTTGTCTTTGCTCAAATTTACCTCTACATCTACTTTTATTACATTATGTATGTGGATTATATTTCTATAATACTGGTTACATAACTTGAAAGATTGGTATTAGCTTACTTATTTTATAGGTTTATGGATCATTAATCCTTTTGGATGCTATTTATTCCATGGTCGATTGACCACCTTCTCGAATGTGAATTCTTCCCAGAGATTTTTAGTGATCACACTTTCTTCCTTGTGATATTTTACGACACCTTCTCTTCTATTTTTCATAATAATTTTTAATTCCTCTTGAAGGAAGTTTCTTTTAAGCTGGAATATTATGTAAATTCAACTCCCTTATTTGTTTTTAAAGGTTATCTCCACTTTTGTAACCCTAAATTTAAGCTTAAGGGGGAGTGTTGGAGAATTAACCCTAATTTGGGTCCCTCCTAAGTTTATAGGCTTATCCTAAGTATTAATTATGTGTATTTATTATATTTGTAAATGTATTTGATTCCTTCTTTTATTAGGTTTCATTCACCTCCCTAATGCACTTATTGGATTTAGAGTTACTTGCATGTAACTCTCCCTTATCCACATGGCACACACTTCCATCTCTTTGTAAGGAATTAAAACACAAGTGGAATAAACTTGGAGGGTTTGTAAGGTCATAATGGGGTTTTACGTAACTCCCATTTTCCTCCTCTAGCTCTATAAAAGAGTCATTCCTCTCCTCTTTTCCTCAGTAGAATATTTATCTCTCTTTCTCTCTCTCTCTCTCTCTCTCTCTCTCTTTCTCTCTCTCTCTCTCTCTCTCTCTCTCTCTCCTCTCTCTCTCTCTCTCTCTCTCTCTCTCTCTCTCTCTCTCTCTCTCTCTCTCTCTCTTCTTATTTTGTGTTCTTGATTCAATATTTTACTTGTTAAAGATTTTTGTTGCAAGTCTTCTAATAATATCATTTGGGTTTTTCTTAGATGAGTTTGCTTTCCCACTTTAAAATCTTTGTCTCAACATTATGGCTTGATATTTTCAATGTGATGTTATTCTTATGCATTTATTTTCTCATTTATTTCAATGTTTAAATCAATCTTTGATAATATTTATATTAAGTAGGTTAGTAGATTGGAAAAGAAGAGTTACCAAAAAAATTTAATGCTACGTAATTTCTCACAGAAGTACCCAATCTTTGTAGTAGACTGACGAATCTATAAGAGGTCCTAAGGAATACGGAAAACATTATGAAAAGGTAGGTCCATTTTAATTTTTCTTGTTCAAATAACCAACCCAATTCAATCTTTATATAGCTTTATGCTTACTGTGAATGAGTATCCTTTGTATATTGATGATCACTAGTCACTTATTGTATTTTTATGTCATTAGTGTCCCTCATATTTCCTAAATGTATTCTCATAGACTAAATTATGTTTTTTTAAATTCACTTTTTAATTTCTCACAACCCTAATATTTTCCCTTTAGAAATGTTATTTTGTTCATTGATAACTCCCCCTAGGGATTCTATCTATCATTTTCAGTGTAAGAGCTTGGATAGGAATAGGCCTTCCTCATAAATTACCAAATGACCATTTCAAAAATTCCCTTTAACATATTTTTTTTGTTTTTTTCCACCTCATTGGTGTTCCTTTTGTGAGTTTTAGTGTAATACCATAGATAGGACATGGCCTTCCTCAAAAAACTTTCTAATATAAGTCATGATTGATCATGAGTTACATGTCATTGACATGCTTCACATCTTGATTTAATATGTTTTATGCTTAATTTATTGATTATTCATTTTTTATATTCTTATTTTTTGATTTCATGTAAGAATAGAAACATTTTTATTAAGTTTTCATACTTCTCAACTTGAACTAGTGTGAACAATTTAAATTCATTTGCAATTTTGTTTCTCTTTTATACTTCCAAATGTGATTTAGTATGATTGATTTAATTAATCATTTTGATTTTAAATCATTTGGTTTTATTATGCCTTACATTTTATTACATTATTATCATACTTCCCAACATTATATGTTGTGTTTTTACTTATTTTAATTTGGTAGAAATATTTTTCATGGTTTAAAAACATTTTTTTTATCCTTTTTACCAGCTCTAGTTTATTATACTTAGTCGTCTTTTTTTATTACAAATATCCCATCATGATATAGTGTGTAGTAAATTTTTTTTATTAATTATAATTTCTATGTAATTTTTGGCTTTTTATTTTTAAAGATGCATGTGTATCACACAATACTATAAAATAAAACACTCTGCACATATATTTCCCATAACATATATAATAAAATCAAAATACATGTGCTACAAATAAATATATCCATGTATCAATATCAATAATTAAATACAATTCATGACATAAAATCCAACTATCATAATCAATATCTATATATATCATGTGTTTTATACAATAGAAGGTATAAAAACAAAACACATAGCTCTTGCTTTATGACTAGGCTCCATCATGGCTATGTTGTGACCTAGCCATACTACCCATAGATGTTTGGGACTATCCACTCTACATGGTAAATTGTAATAAAGAAATCTAAGGTCTCAATCCTACTACCTATCTATGTAGCTTGGCCACCTAGGCCTATACCTATCCAATATGGACAATGGTAGACATGTACACTATTATCTCCTAAGCGAAGGCCTACTAGGCATGTACCTCTCTTGATACCATCCTTATCAATGGCTATAATCCATCCACATATGTCTAAAACCACCTCACATCATCCCCCACCAATATAAACTAGCCTGACTTGTTGGGGTAGATGGTACTAGAGGATCATCAAGCATGGTTGGGTTATATGGCACCATCACCCTGTCCAAAATATCATGGTGTACATCCGTAACTAGGGATCCCCATCTGACCTCTTTTATTGATTGATATATAAAAAAACCTAGATATATATTAGATCACATGTATATCTCAAAATATAACTATCTTTTATAATCACATGTAACTAGTATTCTATATCCAATCCTAAAATCAAAATTATAACATTTATCACTAGTATTGATACCATCAATCATTATCTCTCCATCTACATATCCCCTAATCATATCCTCTATATATCACCTCCATAGTAGTTTTAATCCAAGATTCACCACTTGTGCAGACTATGACTCTCTCCTAAGAAGTGACTCTATTGACTAACTTTATCTTTGACCAACTGCTAGGTTATCTTGTGTTGTCACTGTAACCTGTACCTACTCTCAACGATGGTGTCTTCATCTATGATGTATCCAAGGTGGTCATTGATCTTATTAATATGGTTCTTTTTATGATTCATGATGTACCCCCATATCCACATCCATGTCTTCTCCTCCTTTGGTCATCTGTTACCTTACTTGACAAGTCCATGGTCTCATACATTATGGTCTAATCTCAGGTCTCTTAATTGGTAATCCTCCTCTCCCCTTTAGATATCTAGCATGCCATGACTAAAAAGTGTAAACTACTAAAGGATATGTTGGGTAAGAGATTCAAAACTAACCTAACAAGTATGCCACCAATTGCAACTCTACCCACTAGGTATAGTTGCCCATGATTTGCACTCAAGATAGCCCTATCACCATGGTCAACCAATTAGTACAAATAGTAGTAATATTTTATAAGGATACCACATTATCTCCCCTCATGTGATCATTTATAAAGCTAGCACATGGGGAAAGACCCATGCTACCTAGTCTTGCTACCATTTGATCACCTAAGGTAATTATCATCCACCATATGGGGTAACCTAGTTGGTTGATACATAGGGAACCTCTCATATATATAACCACTCAATAACACCATCAATCCCATGGTGTTTTTCACTCCAGATAACATCCCATACATATCATGCATGAATTGGACCTAGATGATAGACCCAAATTCATATAGTGATCCTTTATCCAAAATGAATTGACATAAGGATATCACATATAATAGTACCTTGTCATCTGACTTATGACACAACACTCATGATGTCACAACTCTGATCATGGCCTTCTAAATGTATATAATATTCATGATATAAAAATAAAAAATATTGACCTACAAACCTAGGTATATCTTATTTGAGCATGTCACCCACTTAGCTATTACCCATCTCTCCTCAATATCATTGATGTCCAAACTATAGATAGTCTAAGTAAATCATGGGAATCCTCTATGGTATCCCCATCCACCATCCATTAAAAAGTGTTGGTCAACCGTTCCCATAATCTAAGGAACATGACAACAAGATCAACACTTAGTGAGATACACATCATCTCCATAACACCTGCAAGGCCTAACGTAACTAGATGCACTCTATCCATGTTTATCAATAACTCTAGTAGATATAGTAGCCATGATGTATAGATCAGATGCCAATAACTCTAACATATCTAAAAAATGTCAAACAATAAATGATGTATTAGATATCCATGTCATTCATAATCAAAGTACATTCTTAAAATTTCATGAAATTGAGCTAGTTTTATTTAGTTTTTCCATTTTCTATAGAATTGGCCTATTCAAATTAAATGAGACCTATGATTTATTTGGGATACTAAATCAACCATATCAAATTCCTACTAAATCGATCTATCCAATACTAAATCAAACACCTTCTTATCTTGTGATACTATACCAACCTTGTTTTACATAGTTGACCTCTGTTATCAATACTACATTAGCCATTTTAAACTAGACTAAGTCAACCCACTACTACATAGTTCATCCCCCTCTTATAAAACTAAATAGACCCACTACTACATGTTTGGCATTATTTTTATCCCTCTCCTTATGTAATAAGTCAACTAGGTTGACTCTATTTGCCCAAAAAAATGACTTTTTGACCATTTACCATAAATGCCTTGGGCATTTATTGGTCTAACTTTTTCCTACCCAATACATGAATACACCGCTAGTTTACCTAAAATTTCCTATGGTTATTTTAGTTCCTATATTTTTCTTAACAGTCAATTTTATATATTTAGCTCAATTACAAATCAAAATATTCAAAAATTTGAAACTTATAATTACTTATCTATGATGCAGTCACTGCAGCCATTATGCACCCTTCATGTCTTAGTTTTCATCTCCTCACCATAATGGATTTATGGTCTCCAACTAGGTCTCTTGGATATCTATTTTATTAAAATAATAAAAATGACAAATGAATTATTTTTCACCCTATTTATTTTACTATTCATAATTATTTACCTTTCAAATATTTACCTTCAAATTTCATATTTTGATCACATATTTATCTTTACTATCTCTTTTTCTAAATCATACAATTTTATGTAATATTGACATCATATATAATCTCTTCACCTATTATATGTCTAGTTTTAAAAAATCTTAAACTTTCACTATTTTTCACTAATTTATATAGGTTCACCTAATGTTTTCTACATTGGACACCTTCACATTTCTTGCATTTCCTTATTTATGTACAACACTAAGGTAAGTAAAGGTATGTGCTTTTCAATTTTTTTTAGTTCATTTATCTTATTTTATCCTTACTAAAATATTTTTTAGCTTCAACATTGTGTTTCGCTATGTTCTTTTCTCAAAGCACCATCTTGTGCTTTACCTACATAAAACGTGATGAGCTTTGATTGGGGCATATATATACACATAATATTTTCAAATTTTATCAATTACTTATGCTTTTTATCTTAAAAGAAACCATCAAGTCTCAATCTCTCTGAGTGCATGCCTTAATAGGTATACCAAAAAAGGGGTGGGTAGACCATTGGTACTTATTAGGATTATTGTCCCTATACTACCACTTATTATCAATTAAACTGTTTCCTAAAATTATTATTGTAAGATTTGTATCCTCTTTGGTACCCTATTATAAGTCATTTTCCACTTTCATTATCCCTTCCCTAGCCTAAAACCCATTTTGATGGTTTACATTACACTATCAGCCCCATCCACCTTGTACTCTAATTGATAAAACTTATTTAATTTCTAGGTTGATCCCTGATTAACCTATAGCAAGACCTAATTTTTTTTGTCAATAATGATACAAGGTGTATTGGGTCGACCTTTTTAGCCTAAACTTTTAGAAAGGACTAGGGTTACATTTGTCTATATAAACACATCCATTTTTCCATTTCTAAGAGAAGAAAAGAAGAGATATATATTTTACATCTACTTATCCACCATTATGCTTGAATATCATAGATTAAGGTTTCATACTTTTTTTTTAGATATGATTATTTTCTTATGGATAAATATTTTAGATGTGTTGATAGGTTGCGTATCTTATATCTGATTTATCCTTGTCATTCTTACACACCATAACAACCTATTTTTAATCACCTTTGCCAAGGAAGAGATTTAGGTTTGATGGGTTTGTATTCAAAGGTAAGAATTCCTAACTTTTTTCCTATTTTATAAGAGTAGATAGATATGCATTTTTTATTCTATCCCATACATTAGGATTCCATATACATTGACATGAGTATATGTATCCTATGCATGTTTACATATTATGTTCACTACTCCCATTTTCTGCCACAATATTTGTTGAGAAATATATTTGATTTTACCTTACTTTTTATTGGTTTAGTGAATATGAAAAAATAGGAATTATATAGGTTTATTTCATAGTTTTGCTTGACTTGAAGCTTTAGAATGCTCCATAGTGAGTTTATTGTATTAAGAGATCCATTGGATAGGTCTAGCAAATCCATCTTGGTCATGACCCAAAATATCTAGTGTTTCTACAATCACAAGTGTAAGTAGGATTTATATTATTTGAGTAAAGATTGATTTATAGTTTTTTTATAGTTCCCATTGCATATAGTTTGTAAATTGGCAAATCTTGTTTTGTGAAAGGTGGGTTCACTTATAATAAATAAGTTGAAGTTCTAACTCATCTTACATATTAGTTACATTTTTATAAAATAACTAATATGCTATACATAAATCCATTATGTGAAAAAAAAAGAAATATAAAGGAAAATATCTTTGTCACCACAAATAAGATCTCATCAAGCCTATAATATCCACAAAAATGAAGCCTTTCAAGGTATTGGATTCAAACCATCTAGTGTGAGGTTATAAAAATATGATAGTGACTCTTATACCACATTTGGGTAATCCTCTTCGATCATTGAAATAAGTTCCATTTATAGCTAATTAGAGAACCTATCAATCCCAAATTTATTTCATGACACCACCATTTTTAACGTCAAACTAATGTTTCCATAATTTATCCTATGGAACCAATAACAACCACCCTCACTTGATCATTTTTAAAATGATGAGGCCATATCTAAGTTTTTGATACTATATCATATCTACTAGGATATCACAATAAGATATTTTTAATTCATTTGGATTATTTTTCATAGTTTGAAGAGATTTTAGACTCAAATCATTGACAAAAAATAGAGCTATGTGATTACATCTTATACAATACCAGATGAAGACTTTCCCAATAAAAAATAATTTTATGAATAACTTTATATTCTTGCATCTCCAACAAAGTTACAATAAAAACCCACTTAATTAATTAAAAATACTATCAATAACAATATTGAAATCAAAAAAAATCTTATGATTATGAAACTTGTTGTTTCCCTTGATCTAGAGGAACAATCTACATTGACTATACTTTTCAAGGAATTTTTAGATGTATTTTCATGGTAATATGAAGACATTCCAAGGTTGGATCTTTCCCTAGTTTTTCATCACATCATTGTACATAAAGATTTAAAACCAGTCAAATGAAACTAAAAAAAATGCATCCAAAAGTGGCACTAATCATGAAGGAGGAGTTCAAAAAATAGTTAGAATTTGTCTTCATACAACCAATAGAATTTTTAGAGTGATATTTAATATTATAATAATCAATAAAAAACCAAAAATGATCAATGTCTACATATATCTATGGGATAACAGTAAATAATGTCCTAAATATGACTTCCATTTACCAAAAATAGAAATGATTGTTGATTCCACAATAATTCATCAGATGTTATCTTTAATAGATGGTTATTTAAGGTAAAATAAAATAAAAATATATCCTAAATACCAGTATAAGACAAAATTTACCACATTTTTCCATGTCTTTTTATAAATTAATGCCATTTAGCCTTGATAATGCCATAGCCACCTATCAACATGAAATGACAATTATCTTTCATGATATAATTCATGGTATTATTGAATATTTTGTAGATGATATTTTGTAAAAATATAGAACTCGATAAAATTATCCCATGGTAATGTGCAATTTTTTTTAAGTTAAAGGAATATAAGGTTCATTTTAATCTAGAGAAATGTGTGTTTGGGGTTACTCATAGTAAACTTTTGGAATTTATAATATCAAAACAAGGTTTAGAAGTGGATCTTCCAAAGGTCACAACTATCAAATAAATTCCTCCACCTAAAAAGTTCAATTAAATTCATAATTTAGGCAAATCATAGATTCATATCACATCTTGTAGACATATGTTATCCTTTCATTTTTCTTATACAAAAGAACACTACTTTTTAATTGAATGAAGAATGTAAATAAGTGTTTTCAAATCCTAAACACCATATAGGAAACACACCAATTTTAATGCCACCAAATCCAAAGAAACCTATATTGCTATATATTTTAAGAACATAATATGCATTGGGTGCATTATTAGTACAATATGATACATAGGGAACAAAAAGGGTAGTTTACTATATGATTAGAACCTTGGTATCCTATGAACTAAAGTATCATAACATCAAGAAAGCATGTATAAAAGATGTTTTTTTTCCAAAACTTCACCATTACATTCTGCATAATCAAATGAGAATTATTTCAAGAAAATATTCACTTAAATATCTCCTTTCAAAATCAGATTTAATAGGGAGAATCACTCTGTGGGTCACGTGTCTAAGTGATATTGATATATACTATGTTAAGAAAAAGATATCAAAGTAAATGTTATTTTAGATACCTTGGTAAAATCACCACTAATGTATATAAAACCTCTAATCAAAGAATTTAATAAATGAAGCTATCATTTCCTTGAATAAATCAATATAGTGGTAGTTGTACTTTGACGGATCTTTCACAGGCCATGTTTTGTGGGGGGAGTTATTTATCTCATCACTCCATAAGGTGATATCATTCTAAAATAATTTCAGATAGGATTTCATAGTAATAAAACATATCATAATATGAAACTCTTATTTTTGGTCTCAATCTCATAATTCAATGGGACATTCAACATTTCCTAGTTTTTAAGGATTCATAATTAATAATTAAATAACTAATGAATACCAAGATAAAAATGATAATCTAATTCCTTATAAATAGATTGTGGATAGTCTTATATAGCATTTTTATTCCATAAATTTTGATCAAGTTCCTAGAGTAAAAAATAGGGAAATTGATGTTATGGCCATGATTGGTATATTCCTTGACATGCATCTAGATGATAGTCACAATAATTTTTCTATTGAGACATTGATGTATCCAACATAAGATACTCATGAATTTCAAATGGTATATAAATTTGTTACCCCTACTTCGCCTTGGTACTAATTTATATAGACATACCTTCATGATAATGAGATCCCTCCCAGATTATCTCACAATCATAGGAAATCATTAATATAGTAGGCTTGTCACTTTACCATCCATGGAAATATATTATACAGAAGGGTTATGAAAGAACTTTATTACAGTGTTTAAAATCTAAAGAGCTAGCTTTAATTATATGGAAGTTCATGAAGGTGTTTTTAGTGTTCATACTAGAGGCATGGTCATTGTAAATAAAATTATTTGTATATGATATTATTACATAATGATGGAAACCAATTCATTCTAATATGTGAATATATGTGTCACATGAAAAAAACATGGTAACCTAATCCATATTCCATAAAAATAAATTCAACTGATTACCATACCATGGACCTTCTCGATATAGGGACTATACCTCATTGTAAAAATCAATCCCATTTATCCTAATGGTTATAATAACATAATCATTAACATTGAATACTTTACTAAGTGGGTCAAAGCCATTATTCTAACCTACATAACTGACAAATAGATTTCTAAATTCATTTTGAACCATATAATTTAAGTTTATGGTATTCTTTCTACCATCATATTAGGTATGATAAATTCCTATAAAAAAATATGTCAAGGACCTTTTCCAAGAATAACACATCAAGCATAAATGGTCCACACCATGCCATCTCTAAGGCAATGGTCAAACAAAAGCATAAAAAAAATCCCCAAAATCCTTAATTGCATTGTCAATGATGTTGAACATGATTGGAATTTATAGCTTTACCATACTTTATGGGCTTACTATACTAGTATTCACACACCCACAATGGAAACCTTATATTCCCTTATTTACAACACTGAGTCCATCTTACCTATTAAAATTAAGATTCCATCATTAATCATTTATTTTAAAAATATCATTGATGATGAAACATATTGAATCTCAAGGATATATGAGCTCGATCTCCTAGATGAGTAATGTCTTAATTCACTTAACCATCTACAAGCCTATCAAAATTATCTATATCATGACTATAATAAGAAAATTGAGGCTAAAGAGTTTGAAATCAGAGACCTTGTTATAAATTAAAATCAATGGAACACCAACGCTAATTGAGAAAATAAAGGGAAATTTGAATATAACTAGTTAGGTCTATACCTCGTCATTCCAAAAAATGGATTGCGTGACTATAAGATAGAAATATATGAAGGTGAATATCTTGATGAACTAATAAACACCATGTACCTCAATTGCTTTCATACACAATCTACTCTAATTATTATGTATCTATGTAAAAAAATTATCCATATGTGAAAACCATTTTTATGTTGCTTTGAACAAATACCATGGGTAAAACTAGTTTTTGGAACCATGTTTAAGCCATTTTATATATAAAACCTAGTTACTTGGGAGTATCCCATGACATCTATCCATCCATACAATAACCACTTATACATAACCCATTTTGTTTTTATCCTGGTTACTTATGACATTTTAGTTAAAGGCTTAATCTTGGTGATTATAATAGATTCCTCCCTTGATCATGTTTCAGAAATGTCTTGTATATAATCTTTAACTAATCATTCACTCATCCAACATAAATAAATAATTCATAATAAGAAACCTCTATTTATTCCAACCATCTAAAGTTGTTTCTCCTTGATGTATATAATATAGTCATCCATTTCTAAAAATCCCTAAAAGTACCCAAAAAAATACAAAAAACAATTAAAAAACCCTTATGAGTTATTAAACGTACCCTAAAAATTCCTTATATGGGTTAGTCATCATATGGTTACCATTGTCAAACATCTCATATGAGAAAGGGTTATAATATAACTAAGGACATCCAAGACAATAATTTTGTATTTGCTTGTATTTACCATTTGTTTGTTTTCTTGTTTATACAAATTATGTGTTTTACTTTCTTATACAATTATGTCTATGCAATCTATTTGATTTCCTTGGTTTCATTGTTGAACACTTTTTTTAATCTTGGTTTCATTGTTGTGTTTTTGAGTCTATATCACTATGTGCATTAAAAATGGTGTTATTATGATCTTCCATATCATGATGCATTAAGTCTTGTAGTTGTGAATCTATCAATCCCTATGCATATAGTAAAAATAAACATCATGGTTTTTCAATACCATTGGTGCATATTATCTTGTGAAACATAGAAATAAAGGTTACTCAATTAAATTTGGAGCATAATGATGAAACTCCAATAAAAATATACAACACATAACTATTAACCCATCTCACCTTCACAAATACATTTCCATAAACACTTTTGACAACCATCATAATGCTAAAAACAAAATACGAACATGTGACAAATATTAAAATGTAGAAGAGAGGAAATCATAAATACATCTATCCATCTATCCAAATGAAATATCCATAGAAATAAACCAATAAATAACACAATCACATGCCCAAATAAACTATGTCTATATATATATATATATATATATATATATATATATATATAGTCAAGATCACCCCTACAAAGGGATAGAGTGAAAGATAAATGATATATGATGTATATATATTATATATATGTACATGTGATGTATTTTTTGTATTTATGGACACATGTTATATGTGTGTGTGTGTGTGTGTGTGTGTGTGTGTGTGTGTATAACATGTGTCCATAAATACAAAAAATACATCACATGTACATATATATACATATATATAATTTATATACATCATATATCCTTTAGCTTTCACTCTATCCCTTTGTAGGGGTGATCTTGACCACTATGGTACTCCATGGATGTTACATGGCATGGTGAGATGACTAGACTATAAAAAATCTAATATTGTCAATTGTGTTGTCCTCATACCTAGACTATATCTCCTACTACTTGCATACTCTCTAAATGAAGGTGATTACTTCTCTAGTGGCATTACTCATTCAAAGAGACTTGTAGTATCTCATATGATTCATCTCCCTCAAACATATCATGTGGAATTTAGTTGGAATGACAAAATAAATATCTATTTCACCCTCTATAGATCTATCCACAAGGCATATCACTCTATGTTGTATATTTATACAATACATGCATCATCCTCTATCTATGAACCAACATCAAAAGTCACCAAAACCTCCTCTCTACTCCTCACCTCTATTTTTTTCTATCAAACCTAGCCTATAATATCACTATATTTTTTTCTATGTAAATCCATATATCCACTCTATCCCCCTAAAATATTGTAATCTCCACATGTCTCACATTAATCTCTTTATGTATCCTCTTAATCAAAACTTCATCCTCCATTGATCGGGTTGGAGCCGATGACCTAGATTCATCATCGCCTATAGTATGGATATTTTGTGCCACATGAATCCTTGTGTCCTCTCTATCTCCATCCTCATCATTATGAATCACAAAGATATGTTTATCCCCTCCTACTTTATACCCCTCAACCAACACAACCTCTAACTCCTCCACTTGTACATATTCAATGTGAACCTACTCACCACCAATTTATCCTCCACATCCTATGGAAACTACCTAAATAGGTACCATCTATTTTCCACTCCTTCATGGTTGTATCTTAAAGATCATATGAAACATCAGCCTCCTTGTAATCAACCTCTAGTAAGGAACTAACAATCTAATGAGTTGCATATACTCCCACCATGTACTATAATCCTCAATCACCATTACATTTACTATATCCCTCCTCGGTTGATAACATAAATTAAGCATATAAACCCAAATATACTCAACTATCCTACAGTATATTTCTAGTCCCCATTAGAGTATATCTTTAACTTCCCACATAAACACATGCAACCCTTTTGATACATCCTTTCATGTATAAGAGTACTTCATAACCCTGTTTGGCCTATAACACTCTATAATATACTCATATATTCCAATAATGTAACAAGGTGTCAAAATGTAGTACATGTATCCTATATCTTATGCCCACTATGGATCTACCTCCATATAAGGTCTATTTATAATATCTATAGGCCCCAGATCATCTAATTCCTCTCAAATGTAATGTGATCCCATGCCCACATTTTTAGTAGTGTGGGCATGTCTATGTTAGTTTCTCCATTTTACATGACTTTATGTAAGTCTATGCACAAGTGTACTAGAACACATGGTCACCATGAAAAATATATCACACTCTAAAAAAATATCCATAACAACATCCAATAAGCCCATGGAAAATAGACTTTGACTCTTGTTTGGAAGTATTAGCCACCAATAAGATCCATAAAAATCAAGGCTAGTGCATATGTTTCCTCTAATACCATATAAGCATCCAAATCTATCCCATATTATATCTTACAGATAATTTTTTATAAACACACTAGATAATGATACTACACATGGATTATCTCTATAAATAAACCTTCACACCCTATATTGGGATACAAATTATACTCCATATGTATATTGATTGGTTTCTTAGAACACCAACTTAGGAGGGATGTGGGGTATCCAGCATCTCTCGAAAATATATCTAAAAATATCTCGAAGTTCTATATCTACCAAGTCTTGGTGGACTAGATATTATTGAGTTGGTTTGTTATAAACTATTTAATATAAGGCACTTTTACTAACTATATAATATTTTGACAATATTTTGGTACTTAAACAAGTTAGAGGAAAATTAGTATTTTTTTGGTTTTTTTGTGGATTTTGAATATATTTAGAAATGATAACATATGTATTCATTCACAAATAAGTAAATGGATCTCATGTAACAAAAAACCTTGCATTTTTAATTTCCAATGTGAATATAATTCAATTTTGATGAGAGTTTCAACTTGAAAGGAAAATAAATTATTTAAGTATGTTCATTCCATTGCATTTAGAGATTCAATAATGCCATAATAAACAATTAATAAATTATTTACAATCAAAATTGACATTAAAGTGAATTATATTTAAGATTTACATATGTGTTTATAATCAACTTTAAAAGGGTTTTCAAATGACAAGAATACATCTAATTTGCTTTCTCATTAATTTCATTATATTTTAGTTGATGAGGTTAAAAAGCGAGAATAGGGTCACATAACCTTACAATAATTAAGAGACCTTATATAGAGGTTATCATTGTAAAGTATCTCATTCGATGAAGGATTATAATATATTCAAGGACATCCAAAATAATAATTTTGTATCTGTTTGTATTGACCATTTATTTATTTATGCAAATTATGTATTTTAATTGCTTGTACAATTATTTTTTAACTAATTTTTTTTATTTCCTTAATTTTATTGTTGAACACTTTTTTTAATATTGGTTTCATTGTTGCATTTTTGATTCTATATCACTATGTGCACTAAAGATTATGTTATTATGATCTTCCATATCATGATGCATTAAGTCTTGTACTTATGACTCTATCAGTACCTATAACATTGGTGCATATTATCTTGTGTAACATAAAAATAAACACAAATAACACAAATAAACATAATGGTTTTTTCATACCATTGGTGCATATTATCTTGTGTAACATAAAAATAAAGGTTGCTCAATTCAAATTGAAACATAATGATGGAAATTCAAGAAAATTATATAGCATGAAATTATTAACCCATTTCACTTTGACAAATACATTTTCATAAACATTTTTGACATCCATCATAATGCTAAAAATAAAATACTAACATGTATTAAATATAAAAAGTAGAAGAGATTAAATCATATATACATATATCCATGTATCCAAATGAAATATCAATAAATATAAACCAATCCATAACATAATCACATGCTTAAATAAACTCTATGTGTGTTTGTGTGTGTGTGTGTGTGTGTGTGTGTGTGTGTGTGTGTGTGTGTGTGTGTGTGTGTGTGTGTGTGTGTGTGTGTGTGTGTGTGTGTGTGTGTGTGTGTGTGTGTGTGTGTGTGTGTGTGTGTGTGTGTGTGTGTGTGTGTGTCGTGTGTCCATAAATACACCAAATACATCATATATACATATACAAAATGTATATACATCATATATCCATTACATCTCACTCTATACCTATATATATATATATATATATATATATATATATCATGTGTCAATAAATACACCAAATACATCATATGTATGTATACATAATGTATATACATCATATAACCATTATATGTCACTCTATCCCTCTATAGGGGTAATCTTGACCACTATGGTGTATTCCATGGATGTTACATGACATGGTAAGATGACTAAACTATAGAGCACTCTAATGTTATCATATATTTTATCCTTGTACCTAATCTATATCTCATATTAATTAAATACTCTCTAAATGAAGGTGATAACTTATATAATGGCATTACTCATTCATAGAGAGTTTTGGTCATTCATATTCTCCATCTCCATTAAACATATAATAGGGTGTTCAGATGGAATGATTTGATCAATATCTATTTTACCCTTTATATCTCTATCCACAAGGAATCTCACTCTATTTGGTGAATTTTCACAAGCCATGCATCATATTCCATCTATGTTTCTACATCAAAATTCACCAAACCCTCCTCTCTAATCCTCACCTATACTTTAAACCTATCAAGCTCAGCTTACAATCTCACTATATTTATGTCTCTATAAATACATGTATCCACTCTATCCCCTTATAAACTATAATCTTCACATCTCTCATTATTTTGTATCCTCCTAATCAAAGCTTCATCCTCCATTAATTGTGTTGGCCCTAATGACCTAACATCATCATCTCCTCTAATGTTGATATCTTATTCTACATACATCACCATATCCTCTCCATATCCATAATCATCACTTTCAATCACAATCATATATTTATCCCTTCCCACTTTGTTTACTTCAATCTACTCAAAATCTACCTCCTCCACTTACACCTCCTCAATCTGAAACTCCTCATCTCCAACCTATCCTCCACCTCCTAGGAAAATTATCTAAATAGCTACCATCTATTATCCTTTCTTCCTTAGCTCTCTAACCTCCCAATCTCTTGAAAAATATTTTGAAATGGTAAAGTTAGAATTGATAACCCTTACCATGAAGTTTGTGACTCCCCATTTATAAAGTTTCTTCCATAGATCAGGATCTTCATTGGATTTAGAGAGTTAGATGGTTTCTATCTTATCACAGTCACCCCTATGCTTATATTTTTTTTCCCTTCAAGATCTTTCTAAAGATATAAATCTTAATTGGTTAAATTTGACATGACCATGACAATAATATTTTAATTGATATCAAAAATCTTGTGCTTCAAAATTATTTCCTTCACCTTGTAATGATTATTGACATCCTTGCTTACAAATTCACCTATTATGAAGTGTGTCATTTACTATTTGGTCATGATCAGATTTACCTCTTTCATAGGGGTAGTATAATTAACCATGTTTTAACTAGTAATCATGTTCACTCCATTAAGTGGATTTGGTATTTATCCAATGTTGGAAAGAAGAGATGAGGAGTCCTATGTTTTCCATGCCATCTACACCCCTATATCCTTCCCTATAAATTTTAAAAATTATGACACCCATGAATTGTTGAATAATTATTTATATATCATCCATTTATTTTTATAGACCACAAGGGATTCATTTTTTACAATAAATAGTTTATGTTTAAAGAGTCTCCTTCTACTGAGATGTATCCAATCCTCAAATTGGCCACCAATTTGATGCCCCAGAATTCCATCAAGTATTTGGCAACATGGTTAGTTTGAATCCTCAAGGAACCTACATAGGAAGCCAAGACATAACCATCTACATCCTTGATGATACCACCTCATTTGTCTAGACCTATGTTACCTTTATCAAATCCATTACAATTCATCTTAAGCCATGGTCTAGGTGGTTTCATTCACTTCACTTTTTTATCTAACCATCTTCTGGGCCTATATGTACTCAAGTGCTGAGAACTTTTAGTTTGATAATAAGGTGGTTAGAGGTAAATGGAGAGGTTATTTGTTCTTATTAGGAAATAATGACAAGTTTTATTTAATGGAAAAAAATACTTTGGGTAGTTTTGGTAAGACAAGGAATCTTATAGTTAAAAATGTAAGAGTTTCTACACTTACAAATTCACTAGAAGATGTGCATTTGAAATAATGGAAAATATCTTGAAAATAGGATAAAATAATAATAATAATAATAATAATAATAATAATAATGATAATAATAATAATAATAGATTACATACAAACCCTAGATCTATAAACTAATAAAAAAATAACAAAAGATAGGGTAATAGTAAATAAAATTCTTGTGATATTGGAGAAAACATTGATCCACTTAATGTAAATAATCCAAAATACTAATCCTTGTATTAGTGAGTATTCACACAACCATGCAAAAGGTGTAAGATTATGAGGAGATAAAAATTTGAAAGAGAAACAAAAATACACCATATTACATGTGTAGTAAATGATAATCTTATTCCTCGACTTCAATTAGAATCCATATATCCACTTTAGTATCACAATAATAAAAATTTTTACAATCTAAATAAAACCAAAATTTTATAGCATAACAGTAGGGCAATAAAATGAGAGGGAGAAATTACAATAAAATTACATAAAAATATAGAATACTTTAATTATTTTGGAGTAAAATAATTCTAATACTTATAATTATTAGGATTAGCCCATTTATAGACTTTATAATTATTCATTTCCCTCTAAAATCGGTCCTTCACTTTTATAATCCTACCATTTTTTTCCATTTTAGCCTACAAACATATAAAAAAATAAGTGATTTAGCTTTTAAGGGAATTATGGAATGTAAAACCCTAGTTTGATAAAGTGATGTAATAATAAATTAGGGAGTAAATATTTAATAATTATAACTTATAATTTTATAATAAACTTTTATAATTATTTTATAAATATAAAATGAACTATAAGAGATATAATTAGATGGAAACTAACTGAGATGGATGAATTAAAGGCTGGAAAATGGTATGAAGACTATGTAGAGTGTCATAAACTAGAAACATGAGTCAAAACCCCTCCTAAGTAGTAACAAAACCCTTGGAAAATATTGAACTATGCTAGTGTCCCATTTTTAGTGGAATTATCCTTTTACAAGAAGTAGAAGTGATCTTCTGGGAGGAGCTTTGCTTGGTCCTGAGATGCTTGTGCCTGAGTGGATGAATGTTGGTTTACTATCTATTAATTATTTTTGATTGATTTTCATGTGAAACCATTGGTGTCCATGTTTATTATGTTATTTTATTATCATAATTAAAATATAGTATTTTTATCAAAGTAGACTAAATTTGACCTCAACACTCCATATGTTAAGCATTGCCTACATATCAATACCTTAAAAGGGGATAAAGCTAGATGTAATTCTCCTAATATAAGTATTGGTGTAAGTGTAAGTGAATGCTATTATTAGTGTCAATTTAAATTATTTGAGTTTGACTTGAGACTATAAATCTGAGTATTCTAAGATTTGGGCTACTATAGATGAGTGTATATATAAGTAGGTTGAATAGGGATCAATGCACTTGATTTGCATAATTATTTGTGAGTTTTTTATGATTATTTTCATCTAATTTTAATCTAGTGGATAAGTGATTGAAATTTGTCTATATATAGCTTTATGGTGCTTTTCAATAAGTTAAATAGGTCTAGGTTGACCCTATGACAGCCTTAGGAAATGAAAATATATCTATTAGGATATTAAGGAGAAAAATGATATTAACACACTCCATAGGTCAATAGTGCATCACACTAGTTTCCAAAGGGACCTGATACTATCAAAGTGGTTTAATATGGTGAAAATGGGTCTTAGATTCCTAGGGGATGGGTTAATTCTACTTTTTGTGTATTTGGAAATAGGCTAGACTCAAATAAATGTTAGAAAATTATCAAGGGAGGCCTTAATATAAGTCTAGGGCTAAGCTACGACAAAGTGGTCTCAAGTGACACTCATTTCATTTAAATGGAATATAATATGACTACATCTACCCCTCCCCTTTCTATTCTAAAAATTTAGAAAAATGAAATGACTAGGACAAAATAAAAGAAACGTACCTAGACTTACCTAAGAGGTGAAGCCTATGATCTAGGTTTGAGTATATATTGAAAATGAAACATAAAGCAATAAATATTTACTAAATAAAAATTAAAATAGAATTAAAAACTAAGTAAGGATATGAGATGAATATGAAATGAATGAATATCCCTGATTTGGTATGCGAACTAATGCTAAAACTTGGTGACATCCTATGTTTGTATAGTTGATGATAAAATGGTGAATAACCTAGACTGAGTTGATGGATTTCTCAATGCTCATGTGTGGGTGGCTCAATAACTCAATATAGCCTTCAATTCATCACTACCCACCCCTTCATGGTGTATTTTAATCTATGAATAACTTGGATTGAACTAATGTCTTGTCCAACCATCCTATTAAGGTGGCTCAAAAAATCAAGTAGGCTATGACTCCATCATTGGCTAGCCATGTGTAATAGATGTATATGATATTGAAAGTATGAAATGTAAATGAATATATGTGATGTAAATAGAAATATGTAGGATGGATCTGGGCCCACATGGAAATTGTGAAATGTAAATCAACTCATGGGCCACTCAAGCACTCAAAAATGTAACTCAAGGACTACTCAGTAATGCCAACTATTAAAGATGGAATAAGGCATAAATATGGTGAAAAAATAGCGTAAATGGTGTATATATTAATAATGTGGAGAATCATATGTATCTACCATTCCATATGAGAGTACTATTGTCAAATTAAACATATGGGAACAATGTGCCATGCACATACCCCCAAATTTGATATTTATGCATATGGATTATGGATTGAGTCATTATAATCTATGTCTTAGTATCTAAAAGTTAAATGAGAGTGACCATGCCATGTAATATGCCCCAAATTTAATAAAAATATATGTAATTTATGTGAAAACTTAGAATATAATTCACCTGTCTAATAAGTTATGACTAAAAAATGTACAAACCTTAACTATAACTATTGTACCATTTTGGAAATTCTAAAATTTTGTACTTATAGGGATACTTGATAGTATCATAGTACCTTAGATAGTATTTCATGATATTAGTGTCCTCTATTTCGTGTTATTTGCTAATTGTGTTATTTATATGTAAAACTGAGACTAATCTATATGTGACTATTTTCACTATATTTCCTATATCTAAGCTCTGTAATATATGTTCGCATGATAAATTTTTTGTTATAGGTGAATTAATATGAAATAATATTTATGATAAACCCCTATGAATTCCCCCTATTTTTATCAAAGTTATCAAACCCCTATAATATCTATCCTTAAAATATAATCTATGCATCCTATGTTTTGGACCAAAAACATATGATATATGCATGATAAACCAATGTAATGTGTATTAATGATATTATAATGTAAAAATAATATAATAATAAGTTGGTAATATATGATATATATTAAATATAGAATTCACAAGGTTTTCAAGATATATAGAGCAATGTAAGCATGTATATGAACAACAAATATCGAGAATAATATGAGTAACTACCTAGGGAATGGGGCATGATGTCCATCAAGGCAACTAAGGAGGAAGGGGAGATGTATGAGATATATCATGGCATAAAAAATTGAGTGTGTATGAAAAAATCAATATAAAAGTGTCATGGCCATGATGCATACATTAAAACATACATATAAACACATGAGGCACACAAAGTAGGCCAAGTGGCCATAATACAATAGACATGGACACATGTCACTAAGTCTAAGAAAGAGAATACATACAAGGACATATTAAAATTTCCACATACACATAGATAAATTAATTTTGGCTCAGAGACACATGTAAGGACATGTTCAAATGTCTGCATACATAATCAAGAAGGCACACAACATTACATTGGCACATGTCCAAAACATACACATAATGAAATAAGTGGATTAGATTTGTCGAACAATGGCATATTCAAATGCCTTTGAATATATATATATATATATATATATATATATATATATATATATATATATATATATATATATATATATATATATATATACATATATATATATATATATATATATAATCAAGGAGATATAATAAAATATAAACTAGGAAATCTATAAATTAAATTATGCATGAACATGTGGTACAAATCCATATAAGAGTAAAGATGTACATACATTGAGTCTATAGTGGTGGTATTCAAAAAAATATATGTTTAGTATAGGATGATGAATATAAAGATATAATAAATGATAAATATGTGATAATAATTATATTATAATATAACTTGAAAAATTAGAATCTATGTAGTATGATGCCCCCAACAGATGAATGCATTAATACTGAATCTATATATCTTTGTATGTGCCCCTAGTGGGTAGATAGTATAAAATATGGTTCTACATAAAGGACTTGAGTCTTGTATAGATCTATAAAAACTCTAAGAGAATAATTCAAACATGGATGTATGATAAAATTAGATATACTAACATAAATATCATATTTAGTACCTAGAAAATATAAGGAATGTAAACATGGAAATGTATATAATCTAAAATTTTGTATTTTTTGAGTAAATATTTGAATATTTTATATTCTTAGAATTGTTTTATTATTTTTGTGTTTTCTAAGTATAATATATGCATAATAAACATGAAAATAAAAATATATAAATGATAAAATTAAGATATAATATGTACAAGTGGAGAGGAACATATTAACAAATGAGTCTCATAAAAGACTCACTATCAAGTTGTCTTATATCAAATAAAGGAAGAGTGAAACCCTTATTTTATGAGTATGTATATGAGATATATGAATTGGATGTATTGAGTAATATGTATCTGAAATTTCATGTGGATTGGGGTGGCTATGAATCTATAGAGCTGACTGAATAGGCCTGTAACTGATGGGGTTTATAGGGAACCATTTGGTAAAAGAAAATATGATTTACATGGGGGCTCTAGGTTATAATATTGATTTGGATGATAATGGGGTAGAGAGAGTCTCTCTAGAATCCACATGTCTCTAATGCATGGGTCTCTTTAATATAGGTCTTCATGGGAGAGTATGTGTATGTGGTAATGCTATATGATTATACCTTACCTACATTAGTGGCTCAATTGAAATCAGAAGCATGATAATAAAATATATATTTAGAGTTATAACTAGTGTCTAATATGTAATTATTTGTGTAATAGTTATTAGATACTCATATGGTATTCCCTCAACTATAACCATTTGATTAGGATTTATATATTAAAGGCATCTATGTACAATGGATGGAATGGATCTAACATACTATATCCAGGGCCTATCCAATAACATGTCAAATGTGAAAGCACTAGGTACCAATAAGAATAAAGTAGACACATGTGTGGTAACAACCTATAATGGAATTTCTATCTCCCAAATGGACCTCTAAACATGGCCATTGAAACCATGAATAAGTTTATGTATCTAAGAAATATCCTACTCTAAATATCCCAAGTGTTGTAGAAGTGTGATAGTACACATGTTATTGTCTAACCCATTAACAACCATGACACTCTAAATAAGATGATAACCAATGTAGGCTCATATGAAGAGTGGATATAAATCTGATTCATCATCGACGATATGTTACTCTATAAAAATGATGAGAGGTCTAGCTAGCACTGTAGTATGGTGCACATTAATTATATTATTTAGAGGGTGTTTGTCCATCATATGAGTATGGTAAGATGATTGTGGTGGGTTTTCCTGATAGGTATAATGAGCATTGAAAGTGACTATTTTCTTATTTTTCATATGCTTTAGAAATGAATCTAAAAATATTTTTAATGCTTTTACTTCCATTGGTTGTGTTCTATGTGCCTTTATAGGAGTGTCGGTATCAATGATATTAACATCTATAAAATCTTGTATCTTATGTTGTAAACTGATGCATCTATTCTTATTATGGCTTGGTACATTTTTATAGTCAATAAATGCATTATAATCATCTCTTTGGAAGATGCTTAGTTGTATCAACCTCTTTGATGGGAGGGAGAGATATGATGTTGTATTCCAAAAGTTACTAGAGATTCAGGAAGATTTGTGAAAGATCTCTTTGGAGGAGCTAATAAAACCATGTGAGGAGATGATTTTGAGGTTGTATTGACCATTTTATTTTGATATTTCTTTTTTTAGTGGACTTCAAATTATATGGGGGCTTATTATAACTATTATTAGTTGAATTTGATCTAGTTGTGTACTTTAATTGTCCCATGGAGATAAGCTTGAGTTCTTAGTCTTTCACTGTATGGCATAAACTTATGATTGATTAAAACTTTATGAATAATAAGGATTGATTTAATGTCGATAATAGAATCTTTTTGAATATTTCCTAGAGTTCTCTATTTTCCATGGGGCTAGTCATTTTTTCAAATATAGTTTTATATCACAAGACATATTTAGTTATTGGGTTATTGCATTTCTCTTGAGTTATGCAACTTGATAGTATGAAACCTTATCACTGATATTGATTGAAAAGTGTGGAAAAACATATCTATAATTGGGTTAAGTGATGTGATTGACTGACTAGAAATATAATAGAACCAATGTAATACATAGTCTTTTAAACTATAATTATAATTATAATCCAACATGATACATGAAATATGCATAGATGATGGTTTATATCACCCTTACCATCATACATAGTAATATTGGGTACCAAAAATATAGAAGGTAAAGGATTTGATTCTATATGTTGTCCCAAAGGTGTATGTAGGAGCATATGAGAATCCAAGTCATAATATGGTCTAATAACACCCTGTAAAAGATGTAACACCTTAGATTGAAGATAATTGATCTCATATCAAAGGTATTATACATTTTAATAAGAGGGATGTCTAATAGCCCTAATAGGTTGTACCACTAGTGAGGGTTAACTAGTATATGATTATTCAAGAGTCTGAGTTATCCCAATAGTAGGTGTAACAATATTAGTATATGTGGGATTGGATGATAATCCAAGTCATGTGTTATTCATTTCAAATATATATTTTAAAATATATGCATGATCATGGGGTTGTTCCTAAATTATATCTCTAAAACTTTGTAATTCCTCATCTTTATTAATTATTAGATTATAGTTATTGAAGGAGGGGAGTGTGTTCTGAGTCTTATCTTTTGTATCATCAATATCTTGATTGTATTACTCATTTTATAGTGCATTATCATTAAATTCCATATAATAAAGATGTGAAAGATCAATGACAGGGGTTGTAACTAGTCATGTATCCAATGCTATAGGTTTGAATTGAAGGAATCTAGGTATGATAAATAAGGTTATTGTAGAGATGGATTATAAAGAGGCTTAGTTCAAGCATTAGTCATTAAAAAACAAAAGAATTCATAAGAAATAACAATCTAGGCCAACCTATTCAACAAGGTTTAAAAATGACAATAAGAAGTAATTTAAAGGAAGAACATATGCCTATTACCTTCCCAAGATCATTACACCATCCAAATGTGGCTCCAAACATGTTTTCCCTCTTGATTTGGTGTTCTTGTCTTTGTCAACAATGAATTCCAAGCTCCTCCATAATCTCAAGATTGTCATGCATAATCTAGGCTCATGATATGAAATCACTAATATGCCTATCAAATGAAGATATCCTACTACTAATAAAGCATTATCAAACTACAAAAATTACTTGTGGAGATAATCCTACATTATAAGTTTGTATAATTTAAGCTTTAAAATGTGAGTGGGAGGCCTTCTATTTATAGATTTTTCAAATGGGTCAAGATCAACCATGGCCATAAATCTCAATATTTAGATGTGTGGACATGAATTAATCTAATATTTTATAATAAATCCATAAATATTTGGGAGGAAGAGGTATTAATTAGGCATGGGTGCCTATAAACTTGATATTTGTTATATTTATGGGTTGTGGATTCCACCCCATTGATCATGTTATTAGGTAATGCAGATATTCAAAATAAGTTTCCAATAAATAAATATTTAATTTGCTCTATATAATTCTTAGTTAATCTTATAATTTGGTCTAATTTTCCTGAGTAAAGATTAATCAATTTTAGTACAACTCTTTAGAAATTGTTGTATAATTATTGAAAATAGTCAAATAGTCATATTATTGGGTTATAATTTACCCAAGAATAATTAGAAGGTGATTTTAAATTCTTATAGACCATTATACCATTTAACATGTTTTTAATACAACATAATATAGGCACATGACATGTATATAAAAACTATAATAAAAGAGTGATCTAGAGCACCAAAATGTAAAATCATCATTTGAACTCAAAATGATATAAGAAAAGTTAAGAATCACATAAAATGCATTACCTCATTTATGGATATGTTAGCCTAAAATTAAAATTGTATACGATAAGATTGAACCATTTAGTACATTTAAGTGATTTTGGACTAAACTAGGCATTTGTGTGCAATTCGAGTAAGATAGATAATTTCAACATAAATGATGTTACGAATTGGGTGTCTACATTTTCCCCCTATTTGAGAATATGTAGAAAAACATTCAAATGAAGCAACATATTTTAAAAGAAAAGAGTTTGTTAATAATAAATTGTAAATGACCCATGATGCCTCCTTTAGAGAACTTACTAGGATGAAAGAGAAGGATGGAATCTCAAAAACAAAGAGAAAGTGATATTAACCTATAAAACATATAAAATCCTAATGAGTTAATACTTGCATGCATTGGTTTTATCAGTGATAAAAATATAATTATAATAAAATGGGCCCCAAATATGGGGGGAATGGGAAAGATACAATCCAAAAATAGAAGCCACACACTTTGAACACACCCAAAGCTAGGGTGTATGTTGTGTGCTTTAGAACTGATCAATCTTGAGACACGTCTCACAATAAAATATTGATATAAAAAGGGAAAAAGTCTATAGAGATTGGAATTAGAATAAAAGGAGAAATTTTTCTCTACAGAAAGAATAAATAATAATGCACTCCTTTAGAGAAATATGATCATATGATAAATAAGTTTTTCCTAGTATGGTATATTTTGATCATTGATAAAGAATAGTCTCCCCTATAGGGCTAATTTGATTCTTAAAAAAGGCTCAAATGTTGTGTCTTAGCATGGGAAATTTTTCAAGAAATAGCTCAAATATTTAACCTATGACATATATTAATGATGAGTGGGTACAAACATAGATGTTATGGTAGAACAGCTAGAAAATCCATGAAAGACCAAACATGCAAGAATGTAAAAAGTGATGAAAGAGATGAAAAGAGAAGTGAAGGTGGCTAAGCTAACTTGATATACATCATGTATCCAAGTTCTACCTACATAGTCCAAATGGACCTCAAACCAATGTAGTTCACCCAAAAGTGGGAGAGAATGGAATGAGGGATGATGACAATTAAGCAATTATTTGATTAGACTCATAATGTATACCAAGAGATGCACATCTAAGCATAGAGTTAGAGTGATAAACCTATTTATCCTAGTTTATACATGATGATATTGAGAAATTTTCATCATAGATGCATTACTGTTGAGACTTGAATCCAAAACACAAAGTTATTTCTATATAAAAAGAAATTAGGCATCATAAGTATGAGTAACTTATAATGACATGGAATTTTAATTGCATGGAGATGGTTCAAATGTGAATACCTATGACTAAAGATAATGATAAAAATGACCAAGACCAAAGTTACAATTATTTACATTTAAACAAAAAATAAATAAAAATAAAACATTTATAAACCTACATTAACATCGAGATATGAACAAGTAAGAGTCAAGTAGGAATAAGAATGTATAAAAACAAAGAAATAAAATCTTAACAACATGAGATAAGGATACGAATAATCAAGATCCATGTGGACCAGCAAGATGTATGCAGAAAAATAAACAAAGAAATACCATATAGTAAATCAAAAGACTAGAACAAACAAACAACAATCAAATAAACATGCACACAATACAAAATAGTTTGGATTTTTGGAATTTTATAAGTATCTCAACTTGATTTATGATTAATATACATATAATACACCAACTCATGAAATGGTGGGAGAAAGCTAAATTAAAATTCTCAAAAGATGATGAGACCATGGCTTACGTTGCTCGTAAAATGGAGAGTGTGACTTAGGTTTCTCACAAAATGGTGAGAGCATGGCTTAGGTTACTTATAAAATGGAGAGAGAATAAAATCATAATTAATTTATCATAAAATGGTGAGTACATGGTTAATGTGATTCAGATGAACTCAATATAATTTGAGTGCTACCTACATAGCCCCAAAAGACGTCAAGTTAATGTAGTTCAAATAGTATAATAAATGGAACATAATGGTATATTATGCATAGAATAAAATGGTATATAGGGTGGGACCTAAGAGATAAGTCAAGGAAAATGTAAGGATAAATGGTATATGAAAAATGGTTTTGTTGCTCTTGAAGACATGGAGATACACATCTTAATCAATATATGAGATAACACAAATGATTAATTATAATAATTACTACCCAACACCCTTTCAATATATTTTCTCTATTAAGAACGTATTTTATATCTAGATTTTAATAATGTGTTTGTGATCTTTGTTGGTCACTAATGCTACTTCTTTCAAATGTCAAGACAAGGTATCCTTATAGCCTCTACAAAGGAAAATGTTGCCAGGTATGGTAAATAATATTAGGCACAAGATACATTGTATTAATGGGTAATGAAAATGTGGATGATAATGGAATATATAATGAATGGGAAACAAATTAATATTAGTATTTTTAGGCATAAATAATGTTTATAATTATATATTTGACATAAATTTGGTTGTGGTGAGGTTGAATTCCTTTGAATATTCTCTTGATATGACCACCATTTTTTTCTATTGTTTGAGCTTGAGAGTAGCTACCATCTAATTATGTTATAGATTGGAAGCTATATTGATTTTTTATTTGATAACATATTAATTAAATAATGAATAAATTTTGTTCTCAATTTTTGATGCCTTGATGAGGTTTTCACCAATGAATTTGTCTTGACTATCCCATAGTGCATCCAAGAAGGCTTCATAAAGAGATGTTAACATTTGACTTTAATTGTCTTTTAGTGCCTTCAAAAATGTTTCACTAAAATATTTTTATTTTGATATTTGATCATCCCCTATCACCTTCAAGAGGGTTTTTATATAAGAGTGTTCTTTTGCTGAATGAATTTGGTCTTGATTCCCATGATATTATGCAAATGGTATATTACCATGGATACAATTCAATAAAGTGGGACCTTGTTGGTCCAAATCAATGTTTGTGGGAGGTGGAATGTTAATATACTTTTTATGTTGGGTGGGGATAATGAAATGATGAAAGGTAACACAATCCTTGTACAAGATACTAGGATAGTTTATGTCAATGCTAAAGTAATCATCCTAAAAAACTATAGAAGGATCACAAATATATTGAAATTGATCTATAAGGAAATTTTAACCAATTTTGTAAAAACCACAAATTTACTCTATTTTTGAAGTTGAGTTCATGTAAAGGAACTCTGAATCTGATATTAAGGCTGATAGTGATTCTACCTCTGATGCTAAATTTGATGTCAGTTATGAAAGGGAACTTGACTCTAATGTCATTTTTCCATCTGATGTGGTTGTTTCTACAATGATGTCATGTTAAATTCTTGGTATAAAATAAGTAATGTCTTATTATGGCATAATGGGCTTAATAAATATTGATTCATCTAGGATGGGTTCAACATAGACTAGCTCATCTAAGTCAATCCCCTCAAGAGAGGACAGCACATGAGGGATGACTCAATAGAATATTATCTATCAAAATAATACTCCTCAAAGAGTGGAAAAAGATCAAGAGACAACTCTACAAAGCCTAACTTGTCAAAGATAGTAGTCTCTTTAAAAATAGGTAAAATATGAATAGGTAACTCATCATAAGTTGACTAATCACAAATGGGTGTTTAAACATTAACATCATGATTTGGTTCACAATTGGTTGTAAAATATCAATAATAAATGCATTATGGTCATCATAATATGGATCTTGAAGAGGTAGTGGTTCTTGTTGATGCTCAAAGATCGGCATGGATTTTATAAAGTGGGGAATAACTGGATTAGGGTGAATAATTGTTTGTGGTTCAATAATGGGATCTCAAAAAATTAAACTATTGAAGAAAGGATCAACAAAATCAACTTCATCATATGAACATTCTTCAATAATAGGTTTAATAGATACCAATGATGGGCCAAGAATGGTAATGACTAGAGGCTACGTAGTTTGGTTGTTTGCATAAACCAAAGGAGGAGCTCTGAAAATGGTAACCTTTACATGTTTTAGAGTTTGATTACTTGCATAAGTTGAAGGAGGAGAGCCTAAAATATTAAACTTTGCATTTTATGGAGCTTGATCTCTCATACAACCCTAAGGGGGATAATCTATAATGGTAATCTTTGAATGTAGTGCACAAATCAAAGGAGGATATTCTAAAATACTAACCTTCAATCATGGTACAAAAATTAAAGGGTCAGGATGAGGATGACATAAAATAATTGGCATACATTTAATTGGATTTCAATAAGTAGGTTTTAAGAGAGTGACATAGTTAAACAATATGGATTGTTCATATCCAACATAAAAATTCTCTACCTTGTAACTAGGGCCACAAGAGACCATATTATGAGTGTACTCTAGAGTCATCTCTTAAAGATTTTTCTCTATGTTTGTCAATATTTGGATAATTTTTTTCAAATGTTTGAATAAGGTATGTGTTTTAATCTTTTCTAAACAAGGTGATACGGTACCAAAGATACTATAATAAAAGGGAGTGTGGCATAGTACCACACACAATTAGAATAATGATGTTCATTAATTTACTCAAACTTGGGTAGATTGAAATCATATGAATTAGAAGAGGGTATGATAACTCCAAAATCCAAAGTGTAAACTAGTACACCAAATCCTATGTTTTAAAGATACATCAATACCATAAAAGACTAGCTCAAATTTGACAAGTTTCTAATTGAAAACTAGAATAAATCCCTTCAAATTAGGAAGGATACAATGTAAACCATGAAACTCAAGATGTGGCAACATGAAAGAATTCCTAAGTATAAATCTAGAACCAAATGGGTAGTATGATGCCACCACATGGTAATAGGAAGGTAGTATAAAATGTTGTTAAACTTAGAGTGTGAGTGATACACTTGATGACCTAATTTCACAATGATGAGATGATAATTATTATATAAAAAACCTTCAATCCAAACATGAAATTGAACCTAAACTACAAAAGTCAAGTGCAAATGGAAAATTGAACCCAATTTAACACATAACCAAGTATCTTAGAAAGGTGTAATTTTGAATTTGAACTATTAATTAATGACTTTAAAGATAATTAATAAATTGGTTTAGACTCAAATTGGAAGCACAAATGCATAGTTATACAAGACAAAACACAATGTTTAAGATGACAAATTTGAACAAGGTAAAGATGATTTGGATTTGACCAGCATAACTCATACTTATTCAAAAAATTGTGAATAATGTGTTTGGTTATGACATGTGTTTACAAGAAAATTTTGATTCAATTCAAGACCAAGTAAGCTAAGACAAAAATACAAATGCAACTAAGTGATCATCCTAATCCCTAAACATATAAGGTTTGCTTTGTATTGTTGAAATACATCTATATAAATGCACTCGGGAAGAAATTAAATGTTTATCCAAAATAAAAGTGTATTAATTGGTAGGGTATTTTAAACCCATCTTCTCCTAAGAGACAATACAGTGACATGGACCTTTGGGCACACCTTGCTTCAAAAATACTCCATGGAAAGTGGGGATTTCTAAAAATTACAATTTATAATTATCTAGAAGGTCCCAAGTGTGGTTAACAAAAGAGATGTAACATGTCAATTGAGTTCATATCGATCAAATTATCTTGCAAGGGTCTATTCATTTGCATGATGATTCCATCCATGGAATACTTAGTGAAATCCCTTGGTTAACTAGACTTGACTCAAGCCTTCATTACAAAAGGAGAGGTTAGCTTTTCAACCCCCTAGTTCTCATAGTATGTTTACCCTAGTTCGTATACCCCCATCATGGAGTAGGGTTGAAACATTGCCTGGAGATGAAGCCCTGGGTCAATTCTTCTCAAGATAAATTATGAGAGGTAATGACATCCCCTTTGGAAATAAAATGTATGCAAAAAGGATTTAGGTTTGTTTTTAGATCACCCAAGCCATATGGGTTTTGGTGAGAGCCTAGGTAGCTTCCTTTTTATAACTTGGACAAAGGCACAATTATAATGAAAAGGATCTTTTGATCACCCAAGTTCCCTATAAGGGATGGGGGAGAGAATACACATACAATTACTTTTTTATAAAAAATATAACAAGCAAGTGATATATGAATTACATAAAGTAACTTCAAGAAAAATTGAAATTTTTAGTGAAATTTGAGTTTTATAAACACCAAATTAAAATGTGAAGTAAAGTGCTTGGCCCCTTGGCCTTAGTTTGAAAAAAATTTAAAAACATCCACAAAAACATTCAATCAAACTATATAATTTATTTTTAACACTAAAGGTAATGTTCCTAACTCATTTTAAATACCAAATGGTTATTTAAAAGACATAATTATGCTAAAAATAAACACTTTTCCTCATAGGTGTTTTTTATGCACCTATTATGCTTCATGTGTCACTAGAGAACAAGGGAAAAGTAAGAATCTCAATTATAAGTCCTATAATACCAAGGGATTTATTTGTTCACATAATAACTACTGGAAATAACATAGCAAAGATGTGGTCACCACTTAGAAAGTCTACAAGCAGACCTTGCTATAGGAAAAGTAGATGTTATGCAGTGACACTACTTCTTGCTAATCTTTGTGAACTATTTCTCTTTGCCAATTATTGCCCAAAATATAAAGATACAATGAATATTTACAAAATGAACTAAGCTAAAGTGATTCATGGGTTGATCTAAGAGTTGTAAGAGTAAGTAGGGTAAAGCATAAAAGAGAATATGTTTAAGATAACCAAAAATATCTATTCTACTAACTTCTAAGGAAAAAACACATGAAACTAGCATCTACCAACTCTAGCATAATGATCAAAGATAAATAAATGCATTTGAAGCTTTATAGGAAAAAAAATCATATGTCTAATAGTATACTTTGCATAAAATTACTCACTCAATATAAATTACATAGCACATTCAGTTGTGAATGAGAAAAAAATAAAGCATATATACTATCAAACTTGTGAGCCTAGTCTCAAACTCAAACTAACAGATGCATATATAAAATGAAATTTCCAAATTATCTTACAAAGAAAAAACTATTATTCATCTAGAAGCATGATAATTTATAAATAGCAAAACACATAGAGAATAACACTATAGACAAACTCTCAAATTCTTTGTTTCTTTGCATTAATTATGGTAACAACTATTTTTTGATTACAAATGAGCGAAAAACTCTATTATATAATTAAAAATGGCTAAGACAAGTGTAAGTGGGACCACAAAAGGCACCCAAATACAAGAAGTTATCTTAGAATTTCACATTACACTGGAATATTCTACATTTGAATTTACAAGATGAAACAAAATATTTTGAGGGACGGCAGGTGGCTATTACAATGCTTTTTATTGTTTTTGTCACTACTTCTTTGATTCTTCTTTGGTCCATAACTATGCATAGGCTAATTAGTCTTAGTTTATTTGATAAAAAATCAAGATCATGGGCCAAAAAAAGGTAGGTATCTCTTGGATGAGATTCCCATGTTGTGCTAGTACTGACCTTAGTGAATATTAAAATTGACTCTACCTTTTCTAACCTTTGATTAGAAAATGCCACAATATTTATCACCTATATAGTAGTCTTTGCATTTTCTACATCATACTATAATTAAGAAAAAAAATGCCTTCATCTACATTCTAAACCCTTGATCATCCATGAAGGATCCATCAAGCTTGTCACTCTAGTGATCTTGACATCCTTCAGTAACAAGGCAATCTTGAATTCAATTTTATGAAAGGATGCATTTGTATCCTTGATCTGATATATCCATCCCTTCAAAATCCTCATCCTATTCATTATGATGGCTTGTGTAATAATTATGTCTTTGAGTGGAAAAATTTTTAAGTCAGGGAATTTATTGTTCCTTTCCACTATGGCCAAGTTTTCTAACTTGGTGTCATATAGTGTAAGCTTTTGGTTAAGTTTAATGACCACCTTGAATTTTTGTATCACATCTTCCTAACTCTTCTTCATCACTTTGTATAAGTGTAATACATTGATTAAAACATTTATTATTGAAATTATAGTGCCATCTGCCACTATTTGCAATGTTTATTCTTTCAACCTTTATAATTCTTATTACATCCCCTTCATCAAGGCAATAGTGGACTCTGCTTGTGCCTAAACTGTAGATACTAGGTCCTCTACATACTCTTATACCTATCTAGGGATATATTTCCTCTTTATATTCAATATGAATAGTTATTATTCACTCTCATGGACCACAACTGAGATTAACTATGGTTGTTCCACTTATCTTCAAGCCACCCTCTTCATGATGTTAGTGGCAGGGTCAAACCTAATTCTAATTTGAGGTGCTGAGAAGACCATCTCAAGCCTTTCCTACCTTGTTGCCTATATGATATCTCTCACCTAATTTATGTAAGATGCATATGGTGGTTGTGTGGGATGTGGCTACAATTGGCATTCCTAGGTTGAGGATGAAGCTAAGGCTATAACAGGGATGTACAATTTTTTTGGGTTCATTTGCCTAGTGGATCAAATAAAGATTTAGTAGAGCCCATGTTGAGAATGAATGAAGGAAAATTAGAGGAAACATTCACCTTAATAACTATAATAATGTTGAGTGACATTTTCCAGGTAAATGGCTTTCGAATGGTTTTCAATGGCTTAGTGAATATAGGGGAGCCAAGGATGAGTCATGCTCTAGTAGTGGTTACTCGAGAATGAGTAGAACCCATAGCCTAGCTAGTAGTAATGATTTGTGATATTGATGGAGGTATATTTTTTGTATTGAAATGGGAGATAAATTTGGTGATGTTTCCCCCAAAGGATGTAATTTTAGGAGATGTAAACATGGGAGTGGGAGCAGAAATAGATGCAGGAATAGTTATAAATGTAATAACAACTAGGAAGATAGGAAAAGGTGTAGTACTTATAGTGGGATTTTTGGGATTTGATAGAGGAGGAAATTTCACCCTCATAGGGGTTATGGGATCCCTCTTCCTTGTGTAAAATTTCTATATATTACTGCCATCTAGGGTGTGTAGCTTTTTCATTAATAACTTAATGCCCTGCTATATAATATTTTAACATTGATGACATCAAGATCAAGTTAGATTATACTATTTATGGAAAATTCCATACAGGATGAAGAGATTAGTGTATGTCCCTGGGAGGGACCTAGTTGGTTTCATGATTTTCCTTGCTTAGATCTTAGAGGTAAGTTTTGTCCACTTGGAGTGGCTTGTAGTGCAGGTCTTCAGGGTCTATTTCTAACAAGAACAATATCCTCTTCCTCCTCTTCTTCTTTCTCCTCATAGTCTATATCAAACATACTTCCATGAGTTGGTGGAAGTTGAGGCCTTATGATGTCTTCCTTATTCCTCTCCCTATCAAGCCTTATTCCAAGCTTTATGTTCTTTCCTACAACATTTCTATGGACTACTTCATCATTAATTACATCCTTGTAAACCCATTCATACACCTCCTATTGTTTCTAATATTACATGTCCACATCCTTTTTAAACTTGATTAGGTGACTTTAAATGACATTATTTGGGTCCCATGCCCACAATCAATCCTTGGGCAATAGGTAGGAGTCCCTATGCCTTGCATCTACTAAAATGTCCTACCACTTTGTGATTTTAGTTTTCCCTAGATTATAAGGAGTTTTTTAGGGGATAGTCTTATTTTTATTTATAAAGATATTGTCAACTCCATGGAGTAGTTGGTAGGAAATTTATTCCTCATCCAATTTCATGGGTACATACTTTGGTATCTTTAGGGGATCTACCCTTACTCCCACCACTTCAATGACCATGCAATCAGAGTAGAGAAAGAAGCTACCCATTTCTCCCAATGTATGTTTAACTTTTAGGAGAACTCTTAGAATTTTAAATTTAGTGATGGACTTGTAAGTAGGTGGGTATAAGACCTCTAAAATCACCTTGATATTATTATTTAAGTGATGGATATGCAATACATAGAATAATCAGGGTACAACTTCTTTTTGAGTAGGAGACCATGAGTTTAGTCCTAATTATAGAGTTACACGTAGATAATCTAACATATAAATCATCATGTATAATGGATCCCCATTATATAAATTATCATGCATAATAGAGACCAATTTATTGCTAATTATGTCCTAAAGTGACATTTTTTTTATCTTCAAAGATTATCTATAGCAATAAGATAGTTCTTATATCCACATAACTGATATGTGCATTGAAAAAAAATCTATAAAGAGGGCAAGGAAAATCCTAAACCCTTATCTTAACTAATGAATGTTTATGTTCCCTAATTCATCCATGAAAATAACCCCAATTAGGTTAGCCACCCATGATGCCAAGACTATCTTTGGTTTATGTGCCTCATTCTAGTTGTTAATGATGCTCTAGTTATAGTCAAGTTATGATAGAGGTAGGTCATAGTATTTTTAAAATTTAGGCCCCATGATGAAATTAATTGGGATCCCTTGGTTCATGGATTTTAACAACCCATCCTTACATCTTGTCCTACCAAAGATTCCATATACTAGGTTTGCATAGGGTATAACCTCTAGTATTGTTGTGACTTTATGAAGACATGTAGATTGGATTAATAGGATGTATAAATCTAGTTAAATAAAATGGGGTATGGTATTGGTCTTATTAATATTACTAACCCCTTAAAAAATGTAATAAACACTACTATAATGCTTGTCACCTAATTTTATGGCCTCAATGATGAGCTCAATGTCCTTGAAAACTATTGAATTACATTATTGAAATAGAAAACCATCATTCCCAAAAGAAACTTTCTTAATCAAAGTGAAGGGTCCTACATGTGCCATCTCTATATTATCTTGTGTATAGATTAACATCCTCTTGTATTTTTGTACAACCTTAGAGCTTTAACAATGGCAGTTTGGGTGTAACTTGTGAGTACCTCAAGCTTTATTGTATTGAGAACATAGATAGTAGGGAGGGCTATATCTTAAGATGTAAATTTAGGTAACAATAGTCAAGGTAAGTATATTTTTTAAGAATGATTTGATTAATGTTAGGTTTGATAGCGATTCTAGTTCATGTTGTATTAATGGTAAACTCATCACCTTTGCATATTTCTTAACTATTGACTTTTTGGTATTTAATTGATTTAGAATTCAAATTTAACATTCATGTACCTTTGATCCACCATAAATTTTATATTTGAAGATAAATATTTCCCCATTTGACATGTGGTATGCCATATTCAATCCAACTAAGCACTCACAGAGCTTGGATGTGACTAAGTTGCTTAGTCAACTTAAATCTAGGCATGTGGTACCTTCTAATTATTCCTAGGATCTTGAGATGCATCCTATTGTGATGATTCATTTTTACCCTACCATATGGCATCCTTATATTAATGGAGATATATTGAGTGGGGCCCTTCATCATTGGTTTATTGTGGGAGTGCCACATGTCACTTTATAGGTGATTAAAGTTTCTTCTTTAACAGGTGGCTCTCTAGTTGGCCATCATGGATTTAATTTGTTAGGTGGCTCTTTTATAAGGCTCTAAAAACATCCCTTTACTAGGTTTCACATTTTATATACTTCTATACAATTGTTGACAACTTATTGTTAATCGTGTGGCTTAGGTGGAGTCATGCATCACTCTTAGAGGTGACCTACTTAATCTTAGGATGAAGCTTAATAAGAATGACAAGTGAAATCATCTTGCAGGTCTAGTGGGTACATACATCACTTTGGTGGGCCTTCATAGGTGTCTTAGTGGATATTCTGATAGAAGTAGTTAGGTAATGACATGTGACATCATCACATGGGTCCAAAGGGGACACATATTTCTTTGGTGAATTTCTTTTCATTCTCTTACCACTTATCATTCTCAAAGGGAATTTTGGACAATTATATACCAATGAGCCTTGATAAAATGGGTTGGGTGATACCAAATGTCTTAGTTGAGGCTTTTTGTGAGCTTTAGATGGATGTAATGTGGTGTGGACACATTTTTATCTCAAATGTACCTTTGGGGGACATGCATCACTTTGAAAGGGTGCATAGTTTTATATGGTCATGATTGAGACATACAACAACATCTTGTAATTCTATGGATTATAGTGGGATACATGGTGGCTTTGGATTGAATGGGTTTGCTCCTAAGACCAATATCTCAACCCATAGCTTATGGATTTGAAATCCAATGGCTAATTTCTTTGTGATCTCTTAAGATGATGCCTTGTGGTTTGTGAGCTTCATAGATTTTCCCCTAGTGTCCTACATGTGGTGTAATGAATAGCTAAGGCATTGTAAATTCTAGTGAGGTGGGCACCTATCCTCTTTAGGTTAGAATATTTAATTTGACATCCCATAAGGCATCAAAAACTACTATTTTAACTTTAACATCATGTAAAGCCAAGTGAGAAGTTAAGTTAGACTTATAAAAATGTCAAATTCTCATCACAAACAAATTAAAATAAGTTTAAAGCAACTTTTGCAAGTTCTTTAAATAAAGTATGAGGTTAGTCCAGTGAGATTGGGTAGAGTTTATTATGTTCATATTGATTGGAAAATCAGATAGAAAATCCTTAGTGAAGGCCTTTCTACACATTTTTGAAGCATTCATGGTTAATAATCCATTTTTTAATAAAAATTTGATGAAAACATGCATTAACCTAAATAGATGTAAGTATTCATCATTTGTACAAAATATATTATTGACCAAATATTTCTAGGAAGTATTAAATCAATTCTCTTATGAAACAAAATTACTTAGCAAGCCTAGCATTTTAGGCATTTGGAAAATTTAGAAAGGAGGGTCCCTATTGTGGGAATAGGGGGTAGTTGAGCATCGACAAATGGTTACCTCTATGGGGAAACATTTAAAAATGTTAGAATCCATATTTTATATTCAAAGATGAATTAAAAATTAGTCATCTCACTATAATTTTTAGTCAGTATCAAAACTACTTTTTAGAAGCAAATGAAATTTCATAGGTTGGAAATAGATATTAAATATTGTAGACAATCATACTATGTGTGTGCTTTGAATTTCATTAACCATTGTCATTGGGTTCAAAAATGATACCTTTTGAGCTTCAATACATCCAATATGAAATGACTTAATAATTATTTAGATTTTGTATCATTATCCTTAGCTTATTTAGGGATGGATTGGACATTTCTCTACTACTGACCAAGTATCCATAGCGCTGACAGAGATACATTTGGCTCCACTCTAGGCCTTTCTCTACTACTATCCAAGCATCCATAGTCCTCGTATAGATTGCCTAAATCACCATTCAAGGAATATGAAGTATTTTATGATATCAATTCATTGGTGTATCATATTGATTTATTTACCTTTTATACATGTATTCATGGATTAGAATGGTTAGGAACCAAAATTAAAAAGGTGTAAGGATTGTGTCAAGACATAGTATAAATGTTATTCACTCTCAACTAGAAAGTTCTACCCAACCAATTCATTTAGTGAATCTAAGTGATAATAAGATGGTCCACATAGATTCAAACTCTTCTTTAATTAAATGATCAGTCATCTGAACTATATTACAACCATAAAATAACTTAGGATTTTCATGAGAAAACCAATTTATGATTAACACTACCTATCTTTTCTAAATTGGAATGATGCTAGAGGCTTCCAAACTTTTGAATACCAATGTTTAAAACAATAAATACCTTGTTCCAATTTTTGGACTAGGTTAATATAGATTGAGCCAATGGATTGTTGTCTAGAATACTTATTACTAAGCTACAACAAATAAAATAAAACTAACATAGCAAAATAGGAAAGTGAAACAAGAAAGGAAACAATAGGAGAACAATAAAGAAAGAAAACAATAGGAAATTAAGTTAATAAATCAAACTAGAAAGGAGACAACATGAAAGTAAAGTGAGAAAGAAAATAATATGAAAGCAAAGTGAGCAATAAAATAATAGGAAAACAAAGTAGGAAAGTAAACTACCCTACTCTTACTTACTCTAACTTTAAAAAAGCCTACTCTCCTTTTATAATTTGTGATAGATCAGTAGAGATGTAATTCTTCATGTATTTTCCATTGAATAGTAAGGTTAAGTCATTTCCTTAAAGGTCCTTGAGTCTGAATGTATTTTCACTGAGTATCTCTACTACTTGATAGGGTTCAATCCAAAGAGGAGTGAACTTGTCATGTTATCCTTTTTTATCATGGGCCTTGTACCATGGTAGGACAAATTCTAAGATTCAAAATGCTTTAAATTTGTATCTCTTGTCAAACCATATTTTCAGAACATTCTAATGCTTTCTAACATTTTGAAATGCTTCATCTCTACCATCCTCCATTCATATGATCTTTAGTATCCTAGATTGTAGTCTTTCATCATCTTCCATGTACTCACAGATGAACTCATAAGTGGGAAATTTCAATGTGATTATAAATATAGGTTATTAACTATAAACTAGAGGGAATTAGGATGCCTTGATCATCTATTTGTAGATGTTTCTATTTGCCCATAGATCAAACTTTAGTAGGGATTACCATTCTCTTTGTTTCTTTTTTATAGACTTCTTAATGGTGTTCATCAGGTTTTTGTTAGTGGATTATTCAACTCGATTAACCTAAAGGTAATAATTTGAGGTGTACTTGATGATTATTTGATTGTCATATGCCCATTCAATTAATTATACTGATGTAAATGTTGTCTTGTTATTACATACTAAAGATAGGGGTGTCCCAAACTGAGTAATGATGTTTTCTTCTAAGAATTTGATGACATTAATTATTATACTATTCTTGGTAACCATTTATTCAATCTAGCTTGTATACTAATATGTGGTAGTGAATATAAATTTGTGTCCTACCAAGGAGTTAGGATTAATTAATCCTAAAAATTTGAGGCCCCATTGTGTAAATGGTTTCGATTTGATTACTAGTTGTAAAGGCATGGCTACCTTTCCTTTTATTTGATCAAACACCTAAAATTGGTAGCATTTTAACACATGATCATGTGTGCCCTTGAATATGGTTGACCAATAATATCCATCCCTCAATATCTTATGTGTTATGGTATGCTCTAAAGGTTAACCACTTCCCAATCTATCATGGAAGTTGTCCATGATCTTGGTGGCTTTAGCTTTGGAAACACACCTTACATAAATTATTTCATATTTTTTAATAAAGGACTCTTCTTTTGATCATAAAGTGGGATGATCATAGATTAAGACCCTTTTCTATTCTCTCTTAAGGTGTGAGGGACACACTCCATGTAGAAAGTAATGAACAATGTATTTTTACCAATATACACTAGGTACTTGACTCACTTCAACCTATAAAACATTAATACGACTATTAGTTTTTGTAACTAGTTGGATTAAAACTTGACCTCTTACTAACTTAACTTATTTTATTTCTAATTCATATTCTTGATGTTTGGTCATCCACTTCCCTCTTCTATCCTTGAGTTTATTCTATCCCAACATTAACTTAACCACTAGATCATACACTATAGCATAGGCCTTATTCTTCAGTATGAAGTGTCTAAAAATCTTGATAGTCTTTACCAGTGTGTATGCCTAATTATATATAATAGGATGATTCAGCTTGTCATTTTTAAAATTAGTGCTCATGAAGGCTATGGGGTGATCTTTGTCATCCTCCTTTTGTGTTAAGATAACAATAATAGTATGATAAAGTATAGATAGAAGTATTTATTGAAATTAATACTTATTAGGATAGGAGATTGAACAATAACATCCTTGATGTCTTAAAAGGACTTCTTCACTTCAATCATCCATTCTATCTTGACATATTTATTTATCATGGCATTGACAGGTCTCACAATCTCTACAAAACTAGAGATAAATTTTCTCACAAAATTAATATTGCCAAACAAAGATTTTAACTCTTTTTTGCTATTGGGAACTTATACCATTGAAATTTCATTGATGCTATTAGGGTCAATGGTCATACCATCTTGAGTGATTACATGTCTAATATTTTATCTTCAGTCACATAGAATATGCTCTTCCTATGGTTCAAGGAAATTCCATACCTTCTACACTTCTTCACTACTTGTTCTAAATGCATCATGTGATCTTCCCTATTTATAGAAAAACTATTAGATCATCTATGTAAATAATAATGCATTTACCAATAAATCAATGAAATTCATAATTCATTTATCACTTGAAGGTTATTATTGCATTGATTAACCTAAATGACATTCTTTTGTAGGCAAACATTCTCCATTTAATGGTGAAGGTAGTCTTCATTATCTTTCTCTTATTTACTAGGACTTGGTTGTGGCCTAAATTTTTTTCTAAGAATGACATCATTCTAGATCCACTTACCAATTGTATGACTTCATCCAAATATGGAAAAGGATAATTATCCTTATTAGAAGATCTATTTAAATTTTATAAATCAATAGGAAGTCTGATTTCTCCATTCTTTTATTAGACTGGCAAAAGATTGACAACCCATGTCGAGTGCCGTATATGAAATATTATTCTTACATCATTAAATTTCTTCACTTATTTTTAAGTAAGTGGCTCTAGTACTAGATTTACTAGCCTCTATATTTACCTAAATTTTTACAGGCTTCCTTCAATGGAATAGTGTGAATAATCATACTAGTCTCAAATAACTATAGGTCATTATATGACTAGGAAATAACATCCTTAAACTTGGTCAGAAGGGTGGTGAATTTATTCAAGATTTCAAAGGTGAAAAATAAACTAATGTTAACACTTTGCTCATTCTTAGTACTTCCTAGGTTAATTTGATTGTAATCCTTTCCACTCACCTTGGGTTGTTTCTCTTCAATCCTTTGCTTATCTGGGTCAAACATTCTTTCTAGGCAGATCATACATTTAGTGATCTAATTCTCTTTGAGTTGAATCACCCCATCTTCATTTTCCTTCAAATCATGTATAGGAATTTTGTCCCATTCATCAATGATGTGGAACTCAAATACACCAACATTGCATAAGAACTCAATTATCTATTGATCATCATCAAAAACTTGGAAATGATTGATGTTGTCTAGTAGAGAGGGGCATGAAATTATCTCCATAGTGAAATCTACAATTTTAAAGCCTTTGAAGGCACCGAGTTTACTACAGTTGATGCTAGAGCATCTGCCAACTAGTTACATTCCCTAGCCAAGGAAATAATATTAAATGAGTCAAAGTACTCAATTACATCCCAATATGCAACTTTGTATTTCTTTAAAAAATAAAGTTTGCACTAATATATGATTCTAATTTGATTAAACACTAACTCAAAATATCCATAGAGTAACAATTATTTAACCTTAGGTTTAATTACAAATTAAAGTCCTAGAATAAGAGCTTCATATTATGCTAAATTGTTAGTGTAAGAAAATTGTAATCTATAAAAAGATAAATACTCTTTGCCTTCTAATTTTTTAGAATGATTTCCATGCTTGAACCTTGTTTCTCTCATGCACCATAAAAATGTAACATCCAAGAACCTTTGTTGCATTCTTCTATCTTATCATCTATCAAAATATCAGTGGTCTCTAAAGTATAAACACCCAAATCAAAGGACCAGTTGTTTATATTTTCAATCTTGGCATTGTATTTAATAATAATGCATTTCATCTTCAGTTCTCGATCAATATTGATCTGATTAGGGATCCCACACAAAGGTAGCCACATGTAAGAACAATCAATTGACATGTATCCATTCAAGGATTTAGTCTAGTCATGCCTCAGTAATAATCCATAAGATTTAGGTATATCAATGACTTGAATGTTGATGAACTATTGTATTTGATGCTTATGATCTAGCTACATATGAATATTCAACAATTATCCAATCACCTTCACCCTTGACTTGTGTAACTATACCACCACCTTCTCAAATTTGACTACTTTAACCCCAATTTTTCAAAAATTCCTAGAGGGATAATATTAGCTGAAGTACCAAAATCAAGTAAGAAATTATAGATATTATTACCAAAAAATTCTAATAGTTAATAGGAAAGGTGGAACCTCATGCTTACTCTTTTACATTATTGCATTGGAATGATATTTTTAATCCTCATTAGAGCTAGGATTTTCATTCAAGTATTTCAAAAACAAATCACACTATTTAATGATCTAGATAAGCTCATACAATGTTATATTCACCTTAATCTTCTTCATGTCTTCCACTATATTGTATCCACCTTGTGATTTTGTGTAAGGGGCCTCTATTATTAGCTAACTCTCCTTACATTTGGGGTGTGAATGATTATTTTATGTCCTAACATCAAAAAGTGTATCTAGCTTGTTAGGTGGGGTGGAGGTTGTCAAACGTAGGTTTTAACATTTTATTCTCAAGGTATAGTTGCTTTACTAATACTACTAGAAAGTGTGTAACTTCTTAACATTATCTTCAATTTAATTTTCATCTTGATTAGTAAAGTCATAAGTCTCAACCATGAGGACTGAATTAGGTGCTCTAAAAGCATCATTAGGGTTATCAGAGCCTTTAGTGTTGTTTTAATTAGTGGGATTCATATTGAATCCCTCTATTTCAATCTAGATAGATTCAAATAAATGTTAGAACTCAACATATTCCATCTATCCATGTCTAGCAGTGTTATCACCTCAACACCAATTAGGCATAGCCATCTCATAGATGTTATTCTGAGGAAATTTTCTCAAAGTAGGATCATTATTTCTATTAGACCTATTAAAAGGTCTATTGTATCTTTAGAAATTATAATTTGTATTATAACTCTCAGTAGTGTTTCCCTTATATTTCTTGAGATCCAAGAAATAATTAATGATTTTTTGGATGGTCCTTTGTATTGAGTCTAGTTCACCCTTGGGAGGTTCTTTATTCTTGATTTGGGTTATAGTTTTTATATTAGTATTGTTTACAAGCATCATTACTTGATTATTTTTGGGATGTGCCCCAACATTTACTTGGTTAAAAAATCTAAGTTGTTGGTTAGGTGCAACATGTCTCAAAGGCAACTACTTGATCATTGGTAATTGGTTTAATGCAAGGTGATTTTGGTTCATGTTAGGGATGACATTTAGAATAGGCATAGTTGGATCAAATTCTGGTATAGTAAAGCTGAAATGCCCTAGCAGGTGCATTTGATCATCAATATGGATAAAATTAGTATATGCTAAAGGCAACATATCAATACCCATGGCTCTTATTAGGAACCTATACATCATTAGATCTAAATCATTCATATATATCTCTAATGTCAAATCCTCTACTGGCTTATAGGGTGGAGATGTTAGGGTGTACATATTTTCGAACATGGCATTGAATATTCTAATTAGTTATTTTGGTTCCATTTTGAGGGTGGTAGATTATTGGTATAAAACTCCAAAAATAAATACCCTTACAAATTAGGCAATAAAGGTATATTTAAACTATCCCCACCCCATGATGGAATATTTGGGTAAGTTAAGGAGACAATAATAAGTTGCATCACTAAAGGGGAAGGTAAAAAGGAAATAGACCATGTCCTCATAGATCACATTGAGAAGCCTTAAATGAATTCACATGCTCTTCAATGGCCACTCTCCTAGTGGTGGGAAAGAGAGGTTGGTACTTTTTTGGATTCTTAAGGAGATCATGCACATGCCCAAGGACATTGATACATGATCCAACTAACCATGCCATGATTGGCATGAAAAGATAAAAATTTAGGTTAGATGGGGAATTTAGTTGGGTCTTAGATGTATTATGTCTACCTTTGTTTGCTCTCACCTTCCTATGGATTTCTTAAAAAGTTAAAGGGATATTGGGTTTATATCGAGACTTGGTTCTAATCTAAGGTAAATCTAGGATGTAAAATGGGTACTAATAGCAAAGGATCTCAAAAAATGACCTCAAAAGTGACAAATATTATAAATATTGGTTAGTATTTTATAGGAAAGGCCTCAAATCAAGTATCTTTATCTTGATCTTTGAGGATTTAAGCTTGGAAACCTTAGATTTCTTAGTATCTACATAAATTTTGTTAGCTTTGTAAATTAATTTTCAAATATCAATGTTAAACTAGTATTGAAATCACTTATACGTCTAGTTCAACAATCAAAGAGTGTTTAAGCACCTCAAAACATTCTTTAACACTAAGATACACAAAGTTTCACTAAATTCCAAATGAATTAGAGATATTATATGTCAAATATCTAGATCCAAAACAAATGAGGCCTTAGAGTTTACCTTTACACAAATCCTTACAAATACCAAGATCATATATAAAATTTACGTTAATATTTACAAAGAGGGTCAAAATAACCTTTTATATGCTTAAATAATTTGGTATTTCACCTATATTTTCATAAATTTAGACAAATATGTAGGTTATTTTTTATATTTCCATGAATGAACACCATTTTTGATGACATACTTTAAAGAATGAAAAGATTCCAACAAAGGATGAAAATATTCATGTAAATAATGCATATGCCTAGTGTTCTAAAAAAATATTTTCATATTTTGAAATAGATATGCATATATTTAATTAAATATGTTATAATTCTATAAAGCTGCATGAAAGTAATTGCATAAAGGCCCTCCTTCTAGAACTAGATTTTACCTTCCTATTGATTCATGTATTGTGTTTTCTGTGTCACTAGGGAATAAGGGGAAAATAAGACACTCAATTTTGAGTCTTGGAAGACTCAGGGCTTGAGTTGCTAACACAATTACTACTAGAAATAACTTAGATAGCAAAGATGTGGTCACTACTTACAAAGTCTGTAAGTAGACCCTAATGTAAAGACAACATATATTATGCAGCAACACTACTTGTTGCTAATATTTATTAATTATTTTAATATTTTCCAATTATTTCCCAAAATTTAAGAAAATAATCGATATTTAAACCATGGACTAAGCTACACTGATTCATTGTTGGATCCAAGAGTAAGTAGGGTAAAGTAGAAAAGATAACATGTTTAAGATGACCAAAGATATCGATTATACTAACTTCTAAGGCAAAAACACATGAAACTAGAATCCACCAATACTAATGTGATTCTCAAAGATTAATAAATGTAGTTAAAACTTCATATGAAAGAAACTGCATATATTTAATAGTATACTATTCATAAAATTTCTCACTCACAGTAAATTGCATACCACATTCAGTTGTGAATGATGAGAAAATAAATCATGTATATTATAAAAATTGTCATCCTAGTGTCAAAATAAAACTAACAGGTGAATATATAAAATGAAATTTCTAAATTGTCTTGCAAAAAGAAACTATTATTCATCTAGAAGCGTGAGAATTTATAAATCATATAAGACACATACAAGAACACTATAGAAAAACTCTTGAATTATTTGGATCTTTACATTAATTATGTAACAACTATTTTCTAATTACAAATGAGGGGAAACCCCCTATTTATAGGCTTTTTAATTCCTATGAAAAGTTTAGGTGGGCACACAAAATGTGCCCAAATATAGACAAGTGGATTAAAATGCTAGATTACAATTGAATGTTCTACATTTGAATTTACAAGATGAAACATAATATTTTAAGTGCCTCAAGGTCATTGGTACAATGCTTTTTACTATTATTGTTATTGTATATGCTTCTTTCTTGGTCCATACCTATGCATAGCCAAAGTATTCATAGTTTATCTAAGTAAAATATAGGATCATGAGCCAAAATAATTTGGGTATCTCTTAGATGCAGTTCCCATGTTCTGTTAGTATTGGTCTTAATGTCTCCTCAATTGTCTCTACCTTTTCTAGCCTTTGATTGGAAAATGTCAAAATATTTATAACCTCTATAGTAGTCTTTTCATGTGTTACATCATATTATAATTGAGAAATAAAAACCTTCATCTTCAATCTAAACTCTTGATCATCCATGAAGGAGCCATCAGGCTTAGTCACTCTATGATCATGGCATCCTTCAGTAACAAGCTAATCCTAAATTAAATTTTCTCAAAGGATGTATTTACATCCTTGATCTGATATATCCATCCCTTCAAAATCCTCATCCTATTCATTATGATGGCCTATGTAGTAATGATGTCTTTGAGTGGAAAAACATTGAGGTCAATGAATTTATTACTTCTTACCATTATGTCCAATTTTTCCAACTTGGTTTCATACAGTGCAATATTTAGGTCATGCTTAATGACCACCTTATTTTGCTAGATCCCATCTTCCTACCTATTATTCATCGTATTGTACAAGTTAAAGACATTTATAACAACATTTTTTATTGAAATTATAGTGTCATCTAGTACTTTTAGTAATGTGTATTCTTTCAACCTTTATAATTCTTGCTACATCCCTTTCATCAAGGCAATAATGAAATATAAATATGATTAGACTATAGATACTAGGTCCTCTATATACTCTTGTACCTTTATAGGGCCATTTTTCCTATTTCTAGTCAGGTTGTAGAGGGATTTTTCACTTTCATAGACATCATTCAAGCCTACTCCATTGATCTTCAAACCACCCTCTTCATGGTGCTCATGGTAGGGTCAAACCTCATTCTAATTTTAGGGGATGAGAAGACCATTTGATGCCTTTCCTACCTTTCTATCTATATGATATACCTCACCCAATTTAGACTAGTTGTAGATAGTGGCTATGTGGGAGGTGGATATAATGGGAGTGCTTAAGTTGAGGATGAAGACAAAGATGTAGCAGTGATGTTTAGGTTTATTGGGTCTAATTTCAAGTGGATCAAATAAATATCTAGTAGTTCCCATGTTGAGAATGAATTAATGCAATTTAGAGGGCACACACACTTTAGTAGCTTTAGTAATGTTGAGTTGTATTTTCTTGGTAAATGGATTTAGAATGGGATTCAATTTTTTAGTGAATACAAAAGAGTGAAGGGTGAGTGATTCACTAATAATGGTTGATTGAGAAAGAGTATAACCCATATCCTAGATATCACTAGTTCTTTGGGAGATTAATGGAAGTGTAATGTTGTTAGTGGCATGGGAGATGAAGCTAGGAATGGTGACCCTAAGGGAAGTAATTGTAAGGGATAAAAACATGAGAGTGAGAGTAGCAATAGAAGTAGGAGTAGTTGTAAATATACTAATAACTAAGAAGAGAGGTAAATGTCTAGTACATATAGTGGGATTTTGGGGAGTTAATGGAGGAGCCATTTCTCCTGTCATAGGGTTTTTAGTCTCCCTCTTCCTTATTTAAACTTTCTCTATATTCCTACCAAATAGGGTGTGTTGCTCTTCCAATGATAACTTAATGCCCTACTGTAATTCTTAAACATTGATGACGTCAAGTTCAAGTTGGATTATGCCTTATATGGAAGCCCCCACAGTGGATATAGATATAAATCTAGGTCATTGGGAGGGACCTAGTTGGCTACTTGATTCTCTTTGTTCTAATCTCAGAAGTAAGCTTTGTCCACTTGGAGTGGCTTGTAATGGAGGTCTGTAGGGTCTATTTTTAATGATATGAACATTATCCTCTTCCTCCTCTTCTTCTTTCTCATCATAGTCTACATTGAACATAATTCCATGAGTTGATGGAAGATGAGTCCTCATTCTATCTTCCTTCTTCCTCTCCCTGTCAAGCCTCATTTCAAGATATATGTTCTTTCTTACAACATTTATAAGGACTAATTTATAATTCATTTCCTTATAAACCCATTCATGCATCTCATCTTAGTTCTTACATTCTATGGCCACATCCTTTTTGAACTTGAGAAGGTGAGTTACAATGATATTGTTGGGGTCACATGCTCAAAAGTCATCCTTGGGTAATAGTAAGAATCCCTATACCTAACACCTAGTATATTGTCCTACCACTTTGTGATTTGATTTTTCCCTAGATTTTAAGGAGTTTTTTATGGGATAATATTCTTTTTATTTCTAAAGACACCATCAACTCCATGGAGTAGTTGATAGGCCATTTCTTTCTTGCCCAACTTCATGGGTACATACTTGGGTAGCCTAATGAGAGATACCATTACTCCCTCCACTTAGATGACCATTAAACTAGGGTAGATCCAAAAGCTACCCATTTATCTCAACTTATTTTAATTTTCAAGGGAACTCTTTGTATTTCAAATTCATTGATGGACCTGTAAATAGGTGGGTATAAGTCCTCTATAATCACCTTTATTTTTTTCATGAAGTAGTGGATATGAAACATAGAGATTAATTGGGGCACAAATTCATCTCAAGTAGGAGACCATGAGTTTGGTCTTAATTATGTAGTTGGATATATATCATACAACAAATATCTCATCATGTAGACTAGATCCTCATTCTGACATGTTTCATGCATAGTAGAGACTAGGTTATTCCTAATGATGTCCCCAAGTGACATAATTTTATGATATTTCAAGATTATCTGTATTAGTGGGATATTTATTATACATACATAATCAATGTGTGCATTAATAAAAAATTTGTTGAGGAGGGCAATGCCAATCCTACTTACCTTTATAAACTAGTGAATGGGTATGCTCTCTAGGTCATCCATGAAAGCAACCCTAGTTGGGTTAGTCACCCATGATGCCAAGACTATATCTCATTTGTGTGCATCATACCAGTCATTAATGATGCTCTGGTTATAGTCAATTTATAGTATAGGTAGGTTATATTATTGTTAAAATCTAGGCCCCATGATGAAAGTAATCATGAGCCCTTAGTTCATAGTTTTTAGCAACCCCTCCTCACATCTCATCCTATCTAAGATTTCATATACTAGGTCATTACATGGCATGAGCTTTGGTTTAGCTATGGCTTTGTGGAGATTGATATCTTGGATTGACATGATATCTTAAGATAGTTGAATAATGTGGGGCATGGTAATAGTCTCATCAAGATCCCTAACTCCTTCATTATAATAGACACTTCTATAATAAATGTCCCCTAAGTATATGTCCTTAGGGATAAACTTTATATCCTTGAAAACCACTCAATTTTCATATTGAAATAAAAAATAAGCATTCATAAATCAATGCTCTTACCCAAAGTGGAGGGTCCTACTTGTGCCATCTCTACAGTGTCTTGGGTAGAGATTAATGTCCTCTTGTATTTATCTACAAATTTAGAGCTCCAATAATGGTAGTCCAAGTGCAACTGATGAGTAGTTTAAGCTTTGTCATATTGAGGATATAGATAGCAGGGAGGGCAAACACTTAGAGCTTATAATTCAAATATATATAAAAATAGCCAAGTTGAGTAGCCTGTTGAATATTTATTTTATGGATGTGAGGTTTGATAGTGATTTTGGTTCATGCCATACTAATGGAAAGTTAGTCACCTTTGCATATTTTTGAATTATTACTTTTTAATAGCATTTATTTAATTTAGAATTCAAATTTAGCATTAATTTGACTTTTATCCACCATAAATTTTATCTTTGAAGCTAAATATTTCCCTTTTTTAACACATGGCATGCCACATCAGATCCATCAAGGCACTCATGGGTATTTGATGTGACTAAGTTGTTTAGTCAGTTTAAAAATAGACATGTGGCACCTTTTGATTGATATCAAAACTCTTAGGATGCATCCTAGTGTGATGATTCATTTTTAGCCTACCATGTGGCATCCTTATATTAGCGGCATGCTCTCAATTCATGCCATTTAACTTTGGTTGGATATGGGTGTGCCATGTGTTATTTTATAAGTGATCAAAGTTCTTCTTCATTAGGTGGATCTCTCACAGGCCATCATGGTTTTGATTTGACAAGTGTCTCCATTAGAGGGATCTCAAAGCTTCCCTTTGCTAGGTTTTGCCTTTATGAGACTTTTGGACAACTATCAATAATTTTGTGTAAAGTTTGTGGCTCAAGTGGAACCACACATCACTTTTAGAAGTGACCTAGTTGATCTCAAGATGAAGTTTCATGAGAATGACAAGTGGCATCATTTTATGGGTCTAGTATGGACATGCATCACTTTAACAAGCCTTTAAAGGTGTCATATTAGATCATATAATCAAATTAGTGTAGGCATGACATGTGTCATCATCATGTAGGTCAAAATGGGACATGCATTGGTTTGGTGGGATTTTCTTCATTCACCTACCACTTGTCATTCTTAAAGGTAATTTTGCATAGTTGTATGCTAATGAGCCATATTTATATGGCTGAAGTGATACAAAATTTATTGTTTGAGGGTTCTTGTGAGATTTAGATAGATGAAATATGATTTGGACATGCATTGATCTCAAGTGGATCTTTGGGGGACATACATCACTTCAAAAGGGTGCTCAAGTTTGGATGGTCACACTTGAGACATGAAACAACATATCATAATGATTTAGATTATAGTGGGATGTATGGTAGGTTAATATTAAATGGTTTTGATCATAGGTATTGGATCTCAACATGTATCTTACTCCTAATTTCTAACTCTTTCATAAGCTCTTAGGATGATGCCATGTGGTTTGTTGACTTTGTAGATTTACCCCAAGTGTCTTTTGCAGGGTGTGATGAATAGTTAAAGCATCATGAAGGATAGCAAGGTCGACACCTATCCTCTTTAGGTCATAGTATTTAATTTAACATCCTATGATGCATCACAAACTATTATTTTAATTTTGACATCATGTGAGGCCAAGTGATAAGTTAATTTAGACTTTTGAAAATGTCAAATGCTCTTCAAAAGTAAATTAAAACATGTTTAAAGAAAATTTTGAAAGTAAATGCTTTAGACAAAATATGAGGTTAGTCCATTTAAATAATGTGGAGCTTATTTTTTTAATTTTGATTGGAAAATTGGGTAGAACATCCTTAGTGAAGGCCTATCTACACATTTTTTTAAGCATTCATGGTTAATAATCCATTATTGTATTAAACTTCGAAGAAAACTTATAGTAACCCAAACATTTATAAGTATTACTCCTTATCACAAAATATATTATTGACCAAATATTGTTAGGAAGTATTAAATCAATTCTTTTATGTATCAAAATGACTTAACAAGCTTGGCATTTTAGGTAGTTTGGAAATTTATAAAGGAGGGTCCTTATTTTCAGAATAGGAGGTAGTTGAGCATCAAAATCTCCTATAATAAAAATTAGAGAGTTTTGTTTAGATTTAAAGAACAATTTAAAATGAGATAAACAACTTTGGATTTCATACTCTTGGGTTCTCTAATTTTTACACATAGAGATTGATGTCAGTCACCATTAATCGATGTCACTTCTTGTAAGACCAATGCGGATTAGAACTTAACCATTGTTAGTCAAAACTAATTGATAATGGTTACCTATGAACTATTAGGAAAAAAATCTTGTTATCTCTCTAAATTTAAACTTATAAATCAAGAAAACATTCATATCAGAGACTTATAAATCAAATTTTGATAACAACAAACTTAAATAAAGCTATTTAATGAAAATTTGTATATGTATTTTCCCCTAGAACCTAACTAATGCCAGTTAGCCTTAATTGATGTTGGCTATCCAAACTAGATGTCAGTCATTGTGTGACCTATGTAGGCACAAAAATGTCAAAAACATGTAAAAATGAGCATAAAAATTGATGTTAAAGGACTTTTTAATGACTTTAATGGAGATATGAGATTATAAAAATGTCTTCCTTCATTTAATGGATGTTATGATCCCAATAAGCAAGCCAAAATGTAGAGATGTATTATAAAGAGGATTAGTGTAAGCATTAGTCATGAAAAACATAATAGAATGCATAAGAACTAACAATCTAGGCCAACCTATTCAACAAGGTTTGAAAATGACAATAAAAAATAATTGAAAGAAATCACATATTATTATTACCTTCCCAAGAACATTCCACCATCTAAAAGTGGCTCAAAATGTGTTTTCCCCCTTGGTTTGGTGTTCTTGTCTTTGTCAACAATGAATGCTAAGCTCCTCCATCATCTCAAGATTGTCGTGCATAATCTAGGCTCATGATATGGAATCACTTATATGCATATCAAATGAAGATATTCTATTACAAATTAAGTGTTTATCAAACTACATAAATGACTTGTGGAGAGAATCCTACGTTATAAGTTTTCATAATTTAAGCTTAAAAATGTGAGTAGGAGGCCTTCTATTTATAGATTTTTCAAATGGGTCAAGATCAACCATGACCATCCATCTCAATATTGAGATGTGTGGCTATGAATTAATCTAATATTTCATAATAAATTTATAAATATCCTCATAAATATTTAGGAGGAAGAGTCATTAGGTTTGCATGGGTGCCCACAAACCTTATATTTATTGTATTTATAGCTTATAGATGCCACCCCATTGATCATGTTATTAGGTGATGTAGATAATCAAAATCAATTTCCAATAAAAAAATATTCAATTTTTTCTATGGAATTCTTACTTGAGCTCATAATTTGGTTTTATTTGCCTAAGTAATATTCATTAATTTTAGTGATACTCTTTGGAAATTGGTGCACAATTGATTAAAATGGGACTGTTATCCCATTTAGGATGTTTCCACCACAACATAACACAGGCACATGACATGTCCATATGAATTTAAAGAAAAGAGTGATCCAAAGCACCAAAATGTGAGATCATCATTTTCACTTGAAATGATTTAATAAAAGTTTGGAACCACATAAAAGTCATTTCCCCATTTAGGGATACATTAACCTAAATCATAACTTTTATATGATAAACTCAAACCATTTGGCATGTTTAAGTGATTTTGGCCTAAATTGGGAATTTGAGTGCAATTCGATTAAGATTGATAATTTAAACATAAATGGTATTAGGAATTGGATGTCTAAAGTTACCATTAAGCCTAAAAATCATTCATAAAGGAAGATATTTAACTCTTTTTACAGGGCATATAGTAAAAAACTATAGAGGAATGTTATAATAGAATATATGAAATTTAAAAATCCTAGCACAACAAATAGAAATAGGAAAAAAAGGATGCAAACCCTAAGAGCATCTAGGGCTAGGGTTTTTACACTATTTAAAGTACATCATCTTTACCAAATGATTTATATTTTAAGGGTATTATGGAATGCAAAACCTTCGTTTGATAAAGTGATAGAATAATAAATCATTGAATAAATATGAAATAATTATAGCCTATAATGTGTACAATAATTAAATTTTATTATTATTCTATAAATATAAAATAAACTAAAAGAGATTAAATTAACTGGAAACTTACTAAGATATATGAATTATAGGCTAGAAACTAGTACAGAGATTATGCAGAGTGTTATGAATCAAAAACATGACTTAAAATCCATCCTAGATAGTAGTGTGGACCATTGGATAGTAAAACATTATTATAGTGTCCTATGGGGTGTGAAATTTTTCTTTTGTAGGAAAGGGAAATGATATTCTAGGTGGAGCTTCACCTAGTCCTAAGATGCTTATGCATGAGTGGATGAATGTTAGTTCACTATTTATTCCCTATTTTTGACTGGTTTGAATGTGAAACCCTAGGCCTTCATGATTTTTGGTATATTTTATTATAAGTGTAAAATAGTATCATTATTAGGGTAATATGGACATGACCTCAACATCCCATGTTCTAAGTGTTACCTACACACCAATACCTTGAAAGGGGATCAATCTTGATGTAGTTCCCAATTTAAGTGTTTGTGGAAATACAAGTAAATAATAGTATGAATTCTAATTTCAATGCTTTGAGTTTGAATTAAGACTAAAATTTTGAGTAATATGAGCATTGGGTTACTATAGATGGGTATATGTAGAAGTAGGGTAGAATAGGTTCAATAACCTTGATTTTCACAACTATTTCTATGTTTGTTTATGCTTATTTGTATCCAATTTCCATCTAGTTGATAAGTGATTGCATTAGGTCTATATATAGCATTCTAGTACTTGTCAAGAAGTGAAATAGGTCTATGACAACCCTATGAGTGCTTTGCAATATATATATATATATATATATATATATATATATATATATATTTGGAGATAAAGGAGAAAAATGATAGTAGCATAATCCCTAGGTTAATAGTTTAGTGTGCTAGTGTCCAAAGGGCCACATTAATGTCCAAGTGGCTTAAGCTAGTGAATAAGGGCCCTGAGTTCCTAAGGGATATCTTAATTCTAATTTTATTATATTTGAGAATAGGCTAGACTTGCATACAAGCCATGAAATTATGAAAAGATGCCCTAAGATAAGTCTAAGGCTAAGCTAGGATAAGATGGTATCAAGTGACACTCATTGCATTGAAAGACAACTTAAATGACTAAAATAGGTTATTTTTTGTAATTAAAAGATATCAGGATTAGATATAAACTTAAAAAATTAAAAACACATTGATCAAGAGGAGTTTTTATAAGTGGGAGGCACTAAGACATCCATGTTGGAGTCAACTTTCTGATCACTCAAACACTTTTGAAAATGGGTTAATGAGGACCAATTTATCTTGAGTCAAAATATGCTCACAACTGAGTTTTGTGTATTCTAGCCAAATAGGTCTATTAGGTTCCCTTTTTATACCTCCCATTGATTTTGATGAGGGTTTCAACTTAAAGTAAAAATAATTTATTTAAGCGTGTTCACATGGGAAAGTAAAAGATGCAATTTTTTTTTTGCATGAGATCTATTCATTTATTGGTTAGTTAATGCATATGTTATCATTTCCAAAAAAATGTAAAACCCACAAAACAAACAACAAAATAAGAATTTTCCTTTTATTTTTTTAAGTACCAAAATACTATTAAAATATTCCATAGCTAGAAAAGTCTCCTTATATGTAACTATCTACAATGAACTAACTAAGTGAGATCTGCTCTACCACGACCTAGTAGATATATAACTTATAGATATTTTTATATCTCTTTTAAAGAGATATTGGTGGTCCCTATCCCTCTTAATTTTATGTGTTAAATAACCCATTAGAAATGTCCTCTAAGGTCACTATTATATCCACTGTCAGTAACTAGAATATGTTAGTATCTGAATGCCAAGGCTCTACCAAAGCCATAAATAGTGCCCTATCCTCATGGATTTCAAACATCTATGCAACATATAATAACCTTGCTACCTCTAAATCACCCACCTTGTAACCATTTAATCTCTATATCAATTGTAGCACACCCGACCACCTTTCCTATGTAGTAAGTATAGTTTGTCTCTACTACACACATACAAAAATCACATTCTTAGTCTTTTTCACATTAAAATATTATTTATCATATTCATTATTTCCATCAACATCCATTCAAGATGAAATCTCTATCTGACAAGCTAAAAATTAAAAATTCACCAAACTTTAACAAATTTATTACACCTTTAATATGAAATCATCATTCTAAAAAATTCCTTGTATGGTAAAACAAAATCACCACATGTTTTAACAAATTCATCAATGATTTTAACAAAATCACTACTCTTAAAATATCACCAATCTATCTCACAAAACCATTGTTATCACTAATAAAATCCACAAAGTTGATTTCAAAACAAGAATATAAAAGCATGACTTACCATATCCATGCTCCCATATGTCCTCTAGTACACTTTGACTCACTTATTGTGATGTCTATCAATTGGTATACACTCCATTTTCCTCTCAAAATCTATTGCAAAAACCAACACTAGATGGCTAATCAAATCAATCACACAAATGAAGTTCAAACAATGAAATTTATATTTCCCCATAACCCTATATAGTCACCCAACCCATTCATATCTCTCAACCCATTCCTAAGATTTCTTAGCATAATTTCCACCCTAACACCTCATTATCTCTTACAATCATACCACACATTTATTAGATTGCTTAATATATTTATTCTATATTGCAAATCCATTTAGTGAATATTATCACTCAACCCTGGAAGTTTTATTTCTAATTTTATGAAAAATAACCTACCAATGGCATATATAATTCCCACATCTACTACCATGTAATAATAATTCAGGGAACCAATCTAAGTGTAAAAATTACAACTATTTTTTTCAATCATCTCCCTAGCATTTCTATGCTTGGGGAGAATCATTTTAGATGATATTCAACTCATGGAAGTATTTTATTAAAAATTATACTTATGTTAAATGTTCATATTACCTCCATCATTTTTCATATTCCTTTTTCATTCATTTCGAGCATTCATCTACATCTATTCTTCCTACATAAACACTTGGGGTCTCATCATTCATAATCATCTAAAGCCACCTAGGCATCATCTTTATACATCCATTTTCACTCTATTTTTTATTTATTTTTTGAAAAAGAATTATTTATTCTAGTCACAAAACCATTTCAAAGATGGTAAAATGTAGAAACACAAATTACACCACATTTAGTGTCATAATTATATTTGATTAATATTTACCCACTAATTCAATTATCATTAAAAATTCAAATTTTATCCTACCATCACTCCTCTCTCCTTTTAAAATATTTAATTAATTGATATTAATTAATTAATCATGCACACATAATTACCCAAAAACTAATTTAAATATGGAATTTCAAAGTCATAAAACATATTCCACATTTTTATCAACTAAATATTGAGTCATCCAACTACCTCAACTTCCTCAACCAATTGTTGAGTCATCATTGAAAATTTCAACTAAATTGTTGAGTCATCCAATTACCCTAACTCATTCATGAGACATTTTCTACTACCAACTAATTTTACTATTTTATCTCTCACACATGAGTAATTGGAATCTTCCACTTGCATGAGGATTCAAATTTGATGGTCCATAATTATCATAATTAAATAAATTTGGATTTATCCCAACAGTCCATATTCTCACCTGATATCATAAAAGTGGAAATGTAATCCTCCATTTTCATCATCCACCTTAAATATATCAATTTATTCTATGTATCCATTGATAAATTTTACATCATATATCCATATGATATTTAATTTAACTTTTCTTGGATGATTTAGTTGATCATTCACATACCAAGAAAGAAGCAAAAAATCAAATTCAATCAATGGAAAAGGCAATGTAATTTATTTTCATGGTCGTATTTTAATTTTTAATTTGTTTTCCTTTATTTTAATAGTTAAATTTTAGGTTTTATTTTATATTTAGTAAATTACCCTTGAGGGAAAGAATAATATTATTTTATCACACCACTTCCTTTTGATGAACCACTTTAAGGGTCATAGGATTAGCCTTCCCTTATTTCTCCTAAAGTATTAGAAGAATATATGATGTCCTTCAAATCTAATCCTTCCTCTAACCCCATACATTAGGGTCCCATTCTCCTCATTATTCATAGAGGGGAACCACTTTGGTGAAAAGATGTAACTAAATCCATTTATGTCCATAATAGGGGTGAGGATTCCTATGAAAAAAGTGAAGAGAACCTGAATGAAGAGATTAGAAAAGAATCCCTAAATACAAGGGAGAAGAAAAAATTTATAAAATAACCTAAGAAAGTATCTCAAATGGAAACATTAAAGAGGTTAATCCAATGACAAGTATTTACCCCCATACCCTATGGAATAATAAGATAGCTGATGTAGAGAGGGTCCTAAAAAATATTTAGACCAAAGTGGCCATGTAAAATTTTCTTTGTATAGAATTGGTGGAAGAAATAAATAATTTGAAAATTATGTTCTCTCTAGATGAGGTTGGAAAGGGAAATGGTGAGGAATGGTGTTTAGAACTAAACATTTCAAGGAGATTGGCACTACTCTCCCCAACAAGAAGAAACATAAATAGTAGAGTAAAGAGAAGAAAAAGGAGGTGATGAAGAGATTCCTAGACAAAGAGGAGGAGTGTACTCCACCAAAAAAGGAAGAGCCTAACTAAAGAAATTTATAAATGACCGAGTAAAATAACAAGAGGAAAAGATAAATAAAAACAAAGTTTAGGAGCAATATGTTAGTCATATACTCTAGCTCCAAGGAGTCCAAATAGTATCTTCAACATTTCCCCTCTATGTGTCGTTATGGTTTATTTTTGTTATTATTTTGGATGAATTTTGGTTGGTAATATAAACTATTCATGGCCTATGCTTCCACTATCTTTTTTTTGTTCCTCTCACATTTAGTTGAACATCTTCATAGTATTTTGTAAGGGCATAGGACCATATTCTCACTATATTAACCATATATAATAAAAAATGAATAAGAATTTTCATTAATTTTTTCTCCTAATTTACACAATTCTAAAATTTAGCTATTATAATATTGATTTCACATCTTATGATTATTTTTTGAGATACATAAAATGACACATCAAACTCCTATAGTCAGATATTTGATGACATAAACTATATTCTTTTTATATATTGACATCTTAGGTTTTGTGTCCTATTGAATTAATGTTTTTATAGCTACTTGGATTATTTAAATTCATTTCCACAATCCATTTGATTTTCTATCCTTTTATAGGCACTTTTGTTAACTTTCTAAGGATGAAAATAGATGTATCAATACCTTGTGTCCTATCATGCATTGATTTTTTAGGGAAGTCATAGGATTTTTAAAGTCCTTATCTTATTATTTTCATTCATTTGGATTATATTTTCAATTGTGTAATCCTTAATTAATTATTATAATTTATATGGTTATCCCTTCATCTTCATCTATTTTATTTTAGAAAATTGTAAAATATAAAAAATTAATATAAAGTAAAAAAATATAATATATTTTTTTATAAATATACCTATGATTAAGGTTTTTATATCCTTGATTACACATGTTATTCAAGTGATTTTTATTTAATTATATTATATGGATATATACATGTTGCATATGAGTATTAATTACTCATATGTCATGTAGCTACATGGCCGACACACTAGACGGAATGATTACATTTTGGCATGCCTATGCTATGAACATATTTGAATAATACATTATCTTAGTGATATGTTTTTTTAATGAGTTAATTTACATAGATTAATACATATCATGATAGTATCAAGATATTTTTTATATATGGATATCTACATTGATGGGTTACATGTGTTTTTTACATTTTGGTTTAAGTTTGAGTCCTTTATTGTCTATGTGTATGTATCATTGTGTTTGTTTATGCATGTGTTGTACATAATTATGCATAGAGGATACTCAAGTTATGTTTCATGTCCTATTAACCTATTTCTCACTAAATTTATGTGATATTAACATGATTGTGATTGATTGTGATATGCTATTATTATTTTTTTATTCTTATTATGTGTTTATTATGTAATATTTTTGTAAACACCTAAATTTGATAATACACACTTGGAAACATTAGTTTTGACCTATATTTGAATACATGACTTGTGTGTACACATTTTTATTTTTTTACATTCTATCTTACTTTTTTATTTATCTATTGACTTGGCCAACCCAATCTTTTATCATTCATAAACAATATCTCCATAGTTTGTGACATAATGTTAGATAATTATATATTATATTTAAAACCTCAAATGAATATTATTAAAATTAAATTATTAACACTAATCTAATTTCAAATTTTCATGTTATCAAGAGTTAAAATCCAAAGAGTTACATTTCATTCTAATGGATCATTATTAATCGCACATACACATAGGTGGGAGAAATAATTAAAATATTATCCCTATTTAGAGTATGGTAATGTAGGTAAATCTCAACCAATAAATAGTGAGTGGTTAGGGATATTTAACCCATATTATAAACCATCTCATTTTAGGTCAATAAAGTGTCAAAAGTGGAGCTAACAGTTCAAGGAAAATGAAGACAAAATCATAATCTACACATGGGATTGACGTGTTTTTTTTAACAAAATTAATCTATATAGGCAAATACAATGATATGTGGCACAACAAATTGGAAAATTACATAGGGATAATTTTGATAGATAGTAGGTGGGATTTATTACTAGAATTATCTTTAATTAACTGACAGTGACTTTTCAAATTATGACATTTGATTTGTTGAGACATGAATTCATAGAGATATCACAAAGTATTTAGGTCACTTGCATTAGATAGAAAAATAGAATAGACCATCATATAAGTGACTTATCTATCAATCATTTATATATTTATTACATTTAATCTTATTATAGGTATAATCACCAAGAGGTAGGGTGAATTAGTGATGCTATATAATCCAATTCAATTCCAAAATCTTAAACATTCATCATAGATCAACTTGATCAAGAAATATAAACATGAAAGCACATATATCAAAAACATACACAAGAGTATAAATCACATGAACACATCATATATGTGGGAAACCTTCTTGGGGGATAAAACCCATCAAAACATGTAAGATAGACTATAGTCCTATAATAATAAGATACAACATTTAGACTAGAACCAACTCATCAAGGAATACCCATCCCTTAGTTTAGTGAGACACCAATCCCATAAGGAGTTACTACCCTTGTCTTTTTGATCACCCATAAAAGCTATAATTTTAGCAAGATTTACTTCACAAGGAGGAATAACTACCTAGGAAACCAAGAACCTAGTCATCTACCTTGAATAGATAACCTTGAACACCTATTTCTATTCTTCAATTGATGATGATAAACTTTGTTTGCACTCTTCTCTCTCAAACTACCTCTAGGGATAACTCACTCAAACTACCTCTTTTAGGCTCTTTAGGTCCAATGACCTATGTGTCTTCCTATATCAACTTAATCAGAAAAGCATGACTAATCCTCTTCACTCTTTTATGGTCATCACTAACATGTACCTTCTCTTTCAAATGTTCTTTCATTTAATTGAATCCACACATTCAGAACTACTCAACTCTACTCACACAAGTCTATAAACCGTTTCCTTGGTACCCACTCTTTATAGAGTCTTCATGAGTATTAAATTATTGGTTGGCCATGATACTTGTATTAACCATTGAGACATATATAATGCTAACACATAGCTCAATACCATCCTTAGAGGTCAGACATAGCATCCATGGGTCAAACTTAAATAATTACACCTTTCAATTCAGCCTTATTATCCCTTATAGGTCTCATGGAGACGTGTTACTCCATTTATATATTCATTGAGTAAATTAAGAACATAAGATCACTTTCAACTATATGGGTCAACTCCATATAATCTCTAGGACATATTCAAGTGATTTCTCTTGATAAAAACATCCTTATGCTAAATCATAATTTATTAAATAATATTATGTACATAGTATCACCATGAATGAAAAAATAGTCACAATTAAAGCTCCATAAATTTATCTGTACAAACATTTAGAGCTTCTAGCTAGATGCACTAAATGTGAATTGAATTCCTCTATAAATTTTATTTTTAATACATCAATAAATTCATCCTAGATAAAAATTTATAAATTAAAAACTAAGAATTTGTTTTCCCTCATTTAATTTGAATATTTTAATTTCAATGGTCATTAGACATACACTAAACATCGATCACCTTTACCTCATATCATGCTTCCTATAAACTATGGAAATGTACACACCATTAATCTCCTCTGAGTAGCATGATCATTATCATGCAACCAAAACCATTGATCTTAGATCAGACATCCTATCATTATGCCACTTGATAGGTCTATTTCCCTTCTACACATTTGAATTTTGACTCGATCCATACCATCAATCTATGTTAGTATGAATGACTATAAACCATTGATCTTATGTCAACTCAATGAGATAGTGACACTTATCACCAGCACGACATTTTATATTCTTTGAAATTTTGAATAAATACACACTATTAGATAAAGATCTAGATGATTAATTCTCAACGTTAGATTAACTGACTAGTGACCTCAAATTTCAACAAAGTTAAACTTGGTGGTCTTTGTCCCATCACATTCTATAAGAGCAACTTTTAAGGTTTATAACTTGAGCTAGAAAATAATTCAAGAGTCAAAATTTCTAAGGTACCTTCTTGGAACTATATATAACATCTCCATGAAATCCTTTAACCTTGTTTGAACTTTTGATTGCCTAAAATAAATGCACAAACTTTCTATTTCATTCATATCTACATAACATGCAGTGATAGTTTAGCTTCTCTTAATCTAGAATAAGCATGTTTATCTTTCCAAATGATCAATTGACATACTAGAGCTTCACCAAGACATCTATGGATGCCTCAAAACTTATTCTTTATCCTTATAGACCTACAAATGTGCCATATCTCTAAAAACTATCAATATAATCACTTTGTCATTAATGCATTAGTAAAACATTCTCTCTTTGATATTAATGACAACCAAACATCAATGACTATGCTAGATTATCTCCCCATTTGTCATTGATGGAAAAATACCCTTAGAATGAATTCATACTTATTTAAACTTCTTCATCCTTATCTTTTTCCTCATTTGACATTAATGCCAAAGGGCCTCTTCTTCAACATGTCAATAATCATTCATCAATAATATGTATTCTTTCAATTACTATTAAGATGCTTAGGATACTTGCATACTTTTAGGAATATGAATCAATTACTTTCTATTTAACATGCAAAAATATGAACTTAAACTTGTGTAATCCTTGGACCTGATAAACTATTTATAGAGCTTAGAAATCTCCCCCTAACATCAAGCTCCATTTTATGTCATCTGTTCTTTGACATACACCAATTTGAACTTTGGTTTTTATCGATCCTTGGACCTATCAATCTAAAATATCACAATCTTTCTTTCATTACACATGAAGATTGAATACCCTATCAAAATACATGACTTGGTTTGATCAAGTCATCATGTCAATCTTCTTTAATTCATAACTATAACATAAATTTTCATACTTATTATCATGACTAAAGCATCTTCACATATGCTCCACCTTACATCATGCAGATCTCTCCAATCCATTCAAGCTAGTTATCTCCCCCTAACTCCTTGCTTCCATATGATCCTTAGAGAAACAAACAACTTAACGAACATCAAGCTTCAATCTTATGAAGTCATCCTGACATCAAGGAAACATGACATCTTCTCAAAATAAATTTTAAGGGCATTACTATAAACTTCCTCATTCAAATCACTATCATCTTGATATGTTATAGGAAAGTATAATCTTCACAAATCATAATCCTTAAAGACACCTTGAGCATAATAAAACAAGATCAACACACCTTTATTTACAAATAGAACATTTTGAAAACTCATTATCCTTTATTAGACACCTAGAGACCTCCATTCCTTACTTGTGGTTTTTTTATACATAGATTCATTCTTCACCACTTTGACCAACTAGACCATCTTCCAAAGATTTATTTAAAACTTTGACTTTAAGATCACTATCCCTAAATATATATTCTGAAACATTTCATCACAACACTTTGGAGTAGATTTATAAAAACCATTGCTCCCCATTATCCAAGAATATTTTCAAAAGATCTTTTTTATCATGCAATATCAACAAAATCTAAATTGGCATCCACCATGCTTTTTCTTGCTATCAAGTGTCTCTTTGAAGCCGAGATAGAGATACCCTAACCCACACTATCCTAGAACAATGTGAAACTAGGAGTTTCCCATAACTCCTAATAGTCCTTCTCCTCTTTGTTTATCTAATATTGATAGTTCTTCTTCTTCTTCTTCTTAGGTGTAATATAAGCAACTTACTCATCCAATATAATATTATCCTTTTCTATGAAGAAAAAATTGAAAATACATAGAGACAACAAATATTCATGACATTCCTTTTCATCTAAAGAAAGAACATCATCACTAGGTATTGACAACTAATGTTCATTGCTTGAAACTCGTTCAATAATAGAAAATTTGTTTACTTATATCCATACACACCTCAAAATTAGTCTCAACTAGCACTTTGGTATTTTCCTTGAGATTGACTTGAACTAACTTTTGATTATCCTTTTCTATCTATACATATGACACATTATCTTGGTATTCTTGAACCTTGTTCATATCCAATTCATCTTTTGATTAAGTAGGTATTCAACCTTGATCTTTCAGCTCAACTAAATTTGTGTTCTTGGTCTTCACTTCCTTAGGATTTCATACCAAGGGTTGACCTTTCTTGAGCATACTCAGATGTCCATGCTCCTTTTTATGATTTGAGATCTTGCTTGTACAAAATCTTGCAATATTACCAACTTCATGACAATAAAACAAATACATCATTCATACCTTTTACTTGATGAAGAGTATGAGTATCATCAAACATACCATCTTGTCTCTTAGCTTCATTATGCTCAAACTTAATTATCTTCTATCTCCACACCTAGGTTAATATTTTCCCACACATCATAGGTTAGAATTTATAAATATGTCCCATGTTATGAAAATTATAAAAGACTACATTATCTATACATATAGCTAACCTATTTCTCTTCCTTATATATTTTATTCTCTTATGACCAAACTTGTGACATGAAAAATAATGACCATTGAAATATCTTTCATACCTCATAAAACTTAGCTACCTAATGTATCTTTTATCATTGATTTTGGTGCTTGTATCCTTCTTATCTCGAACTAGCCTCTCTTGATCTTTATTAGTCTTGTTTACCTTGACAACAAATTACTAATCTTTATCCTTCAATTAATTTATCTTGGTTTTCAACTGAATGCTCTCATCCTCTTTAGTTCTCATACTTAAACTTGTAGAATCTAACTAACTTATGAGATCTTGGATGGTCTCCTTATCCATATTAGCTTCTTTAGAAAGGTCATCCTTTAATCTACATTATTGATATTTAATACTCTTTATAGAATAAAAATCATATTTCAACTCATCATTTTCACCTTGATTTGAACTCAACATAGCATTAATCTCTTCTAATTGAGTTTTGAGATGTTTGCATTCTTCCTATTTTTAACTCAAATTAGTCTTTTTAACTATTAATTTATTATCAATAATGTTGACCTTATTTTTATCATATTTTGATCTTGATCTTACCTTTAAGGATTCTAGCTCCTTATTGAGCTTGATACACTCATTTATAATAGCCTTAAATTTTAAGTTCATGATCTTATTATGAGATTCTTCTTAATCATACTCTCTTATCTTACCAATGCACTTCTAAATAATTTCCTTGAACCAATTGCACTTTTATTCTCTTGATTTTATAAATTCATAAGTAACCTATACTTGAGCCTTTAAATATTTCTTCACTTTCTTTAATTTCTTAGCCATATTATACCTTGGATCACCTTCAAGTGGTTAAACTTGTAAAGAAGGTCTTGCTCTGATACCAATTGTTAGAGGTACAATTACTAAGAGGGGTGGATGAATCAATGATGCTAAATAATCCAATTCAATTACAAAATCTTAAACATTAAACATACATCAACTTGATCAAGTAGCATAAATATGAAATAACATACATCTAAAGCATACATAAGGACATACATCACATGAATACATCATATATATGGGAAACCCTCTTGGGGGATAAAACCCACTAAATACTTCAAGATGGACTATAGTATTATAATAAAAGGATCCAACATTTAGACCAACACCAACTGATCAAGGAAGACCCATCCCTTAGTTTAGTGAGACACCAATCCCATAAGGAGATACTACTCCTATCTAGCTGAGCACCTACAATAACTAGACCTTTATCAAGCTTTAATTTACAAGGAGGAACCAAACCCCTAGGAAAATAATCACCCACTAAGATACCTTAAATAAATCAATTTAAACATCTATTTCTATTCTTTAACTAATGATGATCACCTTTGTTTTCACTCTTCTCTCTCAAATTGCCTCTGGGGCTAACTCGCTCAAACTACTTCTTCTAGGCTCATTAGGTTCAATGACTTGTGTGTCTTCCTACATTAACTTAATTAGACAAGAATGATTGATCCTCTTCACTCTCTAATGTTCCTCATACACGTTTACCTTCTATTTCAAAGATCTTATCCTTCACTTGAATCCACATAGTCACAACTACTCAACTCTACTCACATAAGTCCAAAAACCATCACTTTGGTCTCCACTATTTATAGAATCTTCATGAATATTATCTTCTTGGTTGGCCATGATACTTGTATTAATCCTTAAGACTTATATTATTCTAAAACATAGCTCAATACCATCCTCATAGGTTGGCCATAACATCCATGGGTCACACTTAAATAATTATGCCTTTCAATTAGGCCTTAATAGACCTTATAGGTCTCATAGAGTCCTATTCAACCATTTATCACATCATCAATCAAATTAAGAACATTGGATGAATTTAAACTATATGGGTCCACTAAATATAATCTCTAAGACATCTTCAAGTGATTTCTCCCACCAAAACATCCTTATACTAAAGCACAATTACTTGAACAATATTTTGTATATAGTAGCACTATGAATGAAAAAATAATAAAAGTTGAAGCTCCATAACTTTGTATTTACAATCATTCAAACCTTATAGATAGATTTACTAGATGAAATTTGAGAAATTTACTTTTAACTGCATCAAAAAATTCATCTTGGATCAAAATTTATACCTCAAAATCTAATCATTGGTTTTCCCTTGTTAATTTGAATATTTGAATTCCAATGGTCAATGTACAAATACTAAACATTGAGGACCTTAACCTCATTTTGTGTTTCCTAGCAACTATGGATAAAAACACACCATTGATATCCTTTGAATATCTTAATATTTATCATGAAATTTTCACCATTGATATAAAATTAGATCTCTTATGATTGTGACACTTGGCAACTTTGCATGCCTTCTATGTATTTGAATTTTGACTCAACTTGCACCTTCAATCTTTGTTAGTACAAACACCCACAAACTGTTGATCTTCTATCAACTCAACAAGATAATGACACTTGTCATCAAAATGTGTAGTTTTAGATTCTTTGAAATTTTTAATAAATATGAACCATTAGATCAATATTTGGATGATGAATGCTCACCATTAGATCAACTGACTAATGACCTCAGACTTCAACAAAGTTAAACTTTACCATTTTTGTTCCATCATCATCTACAAGAGAAACTTTGAAGGTTTATAACCTGAGCTATAAAACACTTCAAGAGTGTAAATTTTTAGAGTACCTTCTTGTAACTATAGATAACCTCTCGGTTAAATCCTTTGATTTCGGTTGAATTTTTGAGTAATTGAAATAAATGCACAAACTTGCTGGTTCATTTGTATCTACATGAAGTGCAATGAAGGTCTAGCTTGTCTTAAGCTAGAATAAACATGTTTCTCTTTCCAAATGATCAAGTGATGCACTAAAGCTTCACCAAGACATATATGGTTGCCTAAAAAATTCTTATCTGTCCTTACAAATTTGTAAATGTGTTATATCTCTCTAAACTATCAATCTGATCACTTTGTTATTAATTCATTTGTACACCATGCTCTCTTCAACATCAGTGACAACCAAACATCAATATTTATGTTGAAAAAAGATATGTATGTTTACAAATTTATATTTGTGTGGTTTATGATATATATTATATAATCCAAATTTTAATAGTTCTGGCCTATTTAGATAATTTAAATCGAAAATAAATCATAACATTGTAGTGATCCTAATTTTTGTTTTGAGTACAATAAACCCTTTATTTATCCCTTAGGGTTTCATATTTACTTATTATGGTTACACATTTATTATTTTTTAAGGTTTTAATTTTATATATGACATTTTATTTCCCCTTCTCATGTTTACCAATGTGAAGGTTTTATATTTTTCCCTAAGATGTCATGCTTATTATACTATTAGGATTTATTCCATTAGGGTTGTCTCTTGTTTAGTTGATATCTAACTAAAAATAATCTATTTTTAGAATTATTTGAGGGTATTTTTAGTCATATTTATTAGATTTAAAACCTATTTTTATCTATAAAAAATCCTCATTTTTTCTTAGAGATGTTATTTATTTATTTTGGCATTATGTGATTGCAATAATGAATATTCATAGATTGTATTTTATGATTAAAACTATGAGTGTCATTATTACATGTGGATTTCATAAAATGTGTAATATGTTTCAAAGCCATGTAATGAAATGGGTTATATTCATGTGTGAAATAAATATGTAATTAATAATTATAATTTCTTATCTCTTCTTATCAACACATTACATGAATGTCAAATCTAAAGGGATTATAGGTGCCTATTTTTATTCCTCCTCAACATTTTGATAAATACCATCCATCCCCTCTTATTTTCATAATAATTTTAATGATTACATATGTCCATGTTATCAAAAATACTAAGTGGTAGGGTGCATATTTTTGTATATTTTTTTATGAATATCAAATCATAAGTATCTAAGGTTTGTGATCCTAAAGACAAATCTTCCCAAATTATGAATAATAGTGTACACAGTGTGCTTATCCTTGATAAAATTATTAATATGATGCATTATATGGAGATGTTATAAAATTAAATCCAAAATTTATGTGTAAATGTTACATTACTTTAAAATAATCGTGTGCATGCAAAAAATTCTAAGCATGTAAATGTAAATTGCATTTCTAACTTTCCATTTAAAACTTATGTATCTCAAAATATTTCATAACAAACATTGGTTAAGAAAAAAAATCATTTAAGACTAATCAATAAATAATTTGGCATAAGCTTATTAATTCTCCATGTGAAACTCTAAGTAATATTCTTTAAAAAAAAAAATTATGCTACCTCCCATGCATCCTATGGGGATATCTAAATACTATTATGTTTATCATATAGTTAGTAGAAATCATAAAGATAAGTGTTATAATTTGAAAAATATGATAAAATATATATTTAATAGTGGTGACATTACATTGAATACATATATTAAATCATCGTTGAATTTAAATACACATTCTATAGTCAGGAAATGTAGTAAATTTATGGTTCCATCTCCGAAGATTGAGATAGATAAATAGGGTTTGATGAAAAGAGAGATATGTAAAAAATAAAGTGTGCCTAAGAAATAAGTTTCTAAGAAGTAAAAAAAAATATTTACTTAATAATTTTAATGTTACAATCATGATTTCCATAAAGTTAAACATAGAGAATTATTCAATTATAGTATCTTAGATCATTATCCCTCACATAGGTGGAAAACAACAAACAAATTTTATGGTTAATAACACTTGTGAAATAAAAATATGTAGTGTGAAACTTATAAAATCTCTTGGATGTGATATAAAACACTTTGATAAAAATACTAGTGTGGTTAATATGCCCCATTTTTCTTTCAAAATAGGGACCAACTTTTAAAATGACAAAATGAGAAAAGCATTCAAAACCTAATTGTGAAAATTTTCTTTCTTAGGTTCAATATTCCTTACTATTTAATAGCTTGATCTAATGTATGATATTAAATATTTCCTCAATTATTTTAGTTTGGACATATTCAAACAAATCAAATTTGTCTATAAATTATTTATAGGTTTTCATAGTTGTTTGGATTATTTTTTGACCTATCTGGACAAGTTGAGTCAAAAAATATTTACAAGAATATTTAATGGACTTATTTATTTACTTTGCATGACCTCACAAGAAAATTTATTTATCTAATTTCCTTTATTATTTGGTCACCAACTTCATGCTATTTATTGAAGTTTTCTCACCTTAATCATGTGATTTAATATATTCTACACATTCTTCATAGTATTTGGACTCATTAATATATTTCACACTTGTTTTCACATTTCACAGTGATTTAAAGCTTTATGTATAGTGAAAAATCTCTTTTAGTTCATGTGGAATCTTTACATAACTTCACAACTCATCATAACTTTTCAAAGCAATGCAAGATCTTGGGTCAATCATAGCCTACCAAGTGCCACAATATCACAACTTAAAACATTATAATGAAACTAAAAACTAAGTTGACATGACTTGAGGACCACTATTTTTTAATATATTAAGTCTACACCATGTGGTATGTTTTCACTCACTCACACCTTGTAGTTCATTTATAAGTTCACACAAAGTCCAAATATTATGAGACTACAAGCTATTAACATGCACACCACATGGTTAATTATCACAATCTTATAGTTTATCGAACAATACACAAAGATAAATATTGGTGATACTTGAAATAAATCAAGTAATGTTTCTTGTTAAAGTTTCATAGCATGTAAAAGGAATGGGTTCATGCATTTAAAGGATAAAATCCAAGGTTGTGAGTATGCAATATGCCACCACATAACAAGTACATAGAATGAGTTTAATGAATGATCAAGACTACAAAAATAATTATTAATTTCATCTTATGCAAACACAATCAAATTATATGGGCATCATCACTCATTGAACTATCATAGGCTTCACAATATATGTAGAATGCAGTTCGCAGGCTTACTAGGGATAACTTTTTGAAATTTTATCATAACTTTGATCATTATACATTTTCATAAATATTTTATTTGAATTTATAATATCACATATATTTATATATGTTTATATACTCTAATATCTCTAAAAATGGCCTAAAGGATTGCATAAATGACAAGCAACATCTACATGAAGAACATTCTCAAAAATTAAAGTCATAATTGAATGGATAAAAACAAGGTGATTTTTTTTATGGTAAATCATGACCAATATTGTTATAAATATGATAAATTATATGGTTTCATGAAATTATCAGTAACACAATGAAGTGTAAAATAGAACTTTGGTGGTCCCAATGATATTGATGATTGTATTGTTGTCTAGTTGTACCCATTCTCTTAATTTTGTCCTCTTGTATGCATGTTAATAATTTAAAAAATATATAAAATTATGAATATGAATTGAATATCACTCATGTGGAGGATTTATCATATCACTTATCTATAAATACATTTATAAAATTTTATAAAAAGGTAACTTCATTGGGATCTAGTTGAACTACGTTGCTAGTTATCTTTGCTCATTTTTTGGGTGCCAAGAGGAGGAACGAATTTTAATAATGAAAAAAGATAACTTTGAAATTATAAATAATTTTCATGGGTTATTATTTTTCTTTTATATTTATTTAATTCTCAATTTTAGATTGATGTTGAATATTTTGAGCTCTAAGTAATTATTGTAGATATTCATATGATTTATTATGGGTAGATTAAAATGTACAATATAGATATTTTAATAATCTCAAATGGTCAATATATGATCTATTTTTATCATATTTAGATGTGGTTTTTCTATTTGTTATGTAAATTTGGATTTTTATAAATTCATTTTCATGGAATGTGTTTTTATCCATTTGATGCAATGGATTTATTTCATAATGAGACACTTCTAAGATTAACTTGGAATCACTATCCATTCAAATATTGTTATGTATTTATTTAGATTTAGATGTTCAAATATATCTAAAAGACATTGATTTATTTACATTGAAGCTTATAACGTATTGATCAAGTGAAATAACTACCCAAATGAAGTTTAAAACCCTCATTTTCTACCTTATTCTTCCATATTTTTTAATCTCGTATATGAGATGTAGATTTCATAATTTAGCATCATTAAATACATACATTTTTGAGGTGTTATTATGATCATTTAGGTGATTCTCCAGTGTGGGTTTGTATGTTACATTCTTCTATTTTATGGATAATAATTAAGAGAGTAAGAAAATCTAATTCATGCCTTCGAAAAATCCTAGCATTCTTAAAATGAGAGAGTGAAAACCCTTGGAACCTTTGGTGTGGGTAATACCCACATGAATAATATTTTAAATGAAGTTAAGAGGGAATCCTTGTGATCATTTTTATCCCCTATTTCATTTTCAAATTTGTCAAAACACCATAAAAAATATAAAATCATAAAACTAAATATAGGTAAAACATGGCCTTGCTTCTTGAAAAAACCATTGGCATCTATTGAGTTTAAAACAAGATTCATATAAATTCCTTAAAATACATTCCAAGTTTAAAAATTATGGAAAAAATGAAAGGCATGTTCATACTTTTAAAATTGATATAGGATTATTAAATATACAAGATGAGGATGTAACCTATAGGTTTCTTCATTTCACATTATATAGACTTGAGTATGACTATTTTCTAAATTTAATATTTGGTTTAATTCGTAGATAGAAGGAATTATAAGATGCATTTATTTTAAATTTTGGATAGCTAATTGATCCTTTTTTTTGGTAAATCAGTTACTCACTCTCAAGAGGAAACCTAATGAGAGAATATGAGACTTCAATCTTAGATCTTAAGATATCTATAACATCATTCCCAATAATTATAGACATAAAAAATATACCATTATAGACATATAAATTAATGTGTTAGATCCCATCATAGTTACATTTTTGAAGACACCTAGAACCAATAATTTATCTTTAACATATGCAAAATTGGTAATGTTAGATAGGGACCTATGTTCCAAGACACCAATTAGCTATTCTCCTCTCTAAGTGATATTATAAACTTTACACAAGCCTATAAAAGTATGAATCCTCCCATCCTATATCATTAAAATTAAATATCTACTCAAAACATTAATCCAACCACAAATATAAATCATAGCCTCTTTGTTGAAAAAAATAAACATTCAAATAGCATTATTGAAAAAATTATAACATGCCTCATAGATGAAAATAAATGTGATTTTAATGAATATGATAATCATGAAAAATCCTATGTATATTATGAATTTGAGATTGATGTATAATATGTTTAGGTAGAGGAATCATAAGAGGATCTGGAACAATGAAGTGAGGAGGATATAATGTATTGCATGGATTTTGATAAGAATATTATTGTGGAAGTCAATTTTTTAAAATAAGATGTTGGGGATGAAGAAATAAAGGATATAACTATGTATTGTTAGAAGAATAAAAAATAATGATGTTGAATATGCCTTGTTCACCTTGTTTGAACAAGGTTGTGAAATTTTAATGGGTGAAAAATGTTGGGGCATTGAAGAAGATCATGTTTATTGTGAAGATTATGTAAATGTGCTAGATATATGAATTTGTTCCATAGATTTGAGGTTAGTTATGTTCCCATTTGTGGCTTTCAAAAAATTCTCATGGAACTTGTACATGATGGAGAAATAAAATCATGTTCACTAGTTCAAACACATCACAAGGAATAAATATTCACTATACTTCTAATATAAAAAATCGTAGAGATATAGTTAAAAGAGTTCCATGAATTAATTTGGCCTAAATTTGAGGTATATATACCCAAGACTAATTAATATTCTTATTTCATGTTTGATGGGTATCATCCTATGAAAATTTTGCTTATGTATATTCTTATATTTGGAATGGTAAATTAAATGAATTATGGAAATTATACAAGGATGTATTTTCCAGGCTAAGGATTGTGAAATCTTAAAGCCTACTCTTACCAGTAAGTTATAAATGTATCATGAAACATTATTATGTCCACCCTCAAAGTCTTGGATATTTATATTTAGTTTAGGAGTAGAGTAGGCTTAGACCACTTAATTTATTTTTTTTAAAATTTATTTCTCCACTTTATATCATATCTTTCTTTTTATTTTATTTTACATTGATTCTGGGTTATTTTTTATTTTTTGGGAGTTATCTCTTGGTAGTTTGGAATCAATCATAAAATATCATCCTTCCATTTTATTGAATTGTTTTGATTGGTTAAATTAACAAAACATCAAATCCCTTGGATGCTTTAAAAAAAATCATCCAATGTTTTATTTGTTGTAAAATGTTTAAAACTTGGGAAATCTAGTAAATTTTTGACTGAATATCAACTATATGATTAAAAATTTGGTGTTCTCACCAGGAAAATATGACTTGGATTTAAACTACCACATGAATGGAGAAATGGTTTTTCATTGACAAAAGAGTTGTAGCTATTTTTTATCATATTAAAATATTGAATTGAGGTGTATAAAAAATAAAGGAAAGATTAATTCTTTAAATCCTCTATCAAACCCCTTTTACCTTGGTTGTTTTTTCCCAAACCTTTGAGAGATATAAAAGATGAGTCAAAATAAAACAAATGACAACATGAAATAGTAAAATAAAAATAAAAATCCTTTTTTTGAAGGGTGAGTTGACCATTTTTCCCAAATGCCAAAATGGATCAACCCCCTATAGTCAAGATCTTGTATAGGGACTTTTTATAATGTCATATGGTATGTTATAGCTTTGTTGATGTAATTTACTATGCCATTATAGTTTAGTCATAGTCTAGCTTGTTCCATGTGTCAACAGATGTCTAAGGGACAATTTTAGGGTCATATATGAAAGTGGTAGGTCTTCATAGTGATCAATGTACTTAGATCATAGATTAGGTTGCTAATGCATGAGTAGATAGACAATGTTACAAATAACCCATGGGATGTTAAGAGTTCTTATAATGACTTAGGAATATCTTGGTATTCATCTAGCTCTTCATTGTATTCATCTAGGCATCTTGGGTCTAGTGGCAAAAATTTTGAGTAGGCACTTTGCTAACATCATAATTACCACATTAGATGAATTAGGGAGAATCGATCATTTGGGTGTATTCACATTAGTCCTAGTAACAAATGAGCCAATTTATACATAATCCACCTAAGTGTATTAGAAGATATGAAGATTCAAAGTTGGCCTCTTAGTCAAAATCTACTAAGTTTTCATACTTAGCCAATTTGTAAGGAGCTCAAATAAAGCCTAGTGATTATATTGATTAGGCCATATATCACCTGTATGATAGTTATAGGATAAAATGATCATATGGGTTTATTTAGATTCATCCCTAGTTATTATTCACTAAGTTTTATATTATCCACCAAAGCATGGTAAAATTTATACATTTTTAAATTGTGCTCCTTAGTCATATTTTTTTAAGTTTCCTATGCTTAGATAAATTATATAGACCATCATTAGAACATCATATGGGAATGAATGGACTGATCAACTTGAGAATTTGATAAAATCACTTATAAATTTCTTGGGACTAGTTGATTAAATGGGTTATCCTCTTTTAGTATCAATTTGGTGCCCCCATGAATCTTGTGATTTGAGATCCAAGCCTTCAAAGTTTTTCAAAAAGCATAAGACATTTATGCTAACGTAAACTTAGATCCACTACAAAAATCCATATGACCTTAAATTTGATGGTTCATAGGACATAATTGATGGCCGTACGAATGTCATTTTATGGGAGCAAGGATGTCAAGTTTGAGCTCATGAACTAACTATTAGAGTTCAAATAATGGGTCCTAATTGATCTAACAGTCTGTGTTGAATCATACATCCAAATATAATCATGAGTGGAGGTCAAAGGGGTCAATGAATCTCAAAATCAAATGTGTGTATAACAAGTGCTAACAACACATTCAATTGGTAGGGAATCAATGACTCACATTCATTCATATAGATTGAAATAAATGGAGTAAGATGAGTCAATATGTTGATAAGTAATTTTTGACTAGGGGAAACAAGGTTTTGTACAATCATCCCAATGCCATTAAAGCTTGCTCAAATTCCATAGGAAAATAAAAGTGATATAGTCAAGTATAAGGAATATAAGGACTATCATTGAATCTTAGTTTGGACCTCTAGTTTGACACTTTTATGGATTTCAAGGTCATTTATACATCTATGTTTTCCATGATTAAAAGTACCTATTCAAAGTCTATTTGGAACTAATAGGAAAACTAATAGTTTGAGATTGGTTTGTCATCTATAATAGACCCATGAGCATTGAGACTAGTTCACGCATGATTGAGTTAGAATAATATCTAAAATTTCAATGGATGTCATGAAAGTATACATGTAAGCTCCAAAAATTTCATCTTCAAGACCAACTACATGAATGGAACCTCTTCTCTCTATTGTACACGTCATGATAAACTAGTTTGGAATAGTTAGCACCAAGACAATTTTCTAATAGATGGATCTAATTGTTCTAACTACATTGATTCCATAACATAGATTAAAACCACTTGATCCCACTATTTTAACCATCAAGGAGAATCAATGAAGGAACAATGTAATTATGTAATAACTTGAAGTAGCTTTGATCGATTAGGAATCTTGAATCAACATATTTATATAAGTAGTTGTAACCATAGTTCAAATGAGTTTGAACTAATTTAACTCCCTTTTGGGGGGTTATTGTTTCCTACTTCTCTCTATAAAATGATATGAGTAGCTACCATTTTAACCCTTATAAATGGTACCACACCTATATGGTGAATCCTTTCTGGATTGATGTTATATTCTAAATTTGAACATTAATATAAGTGTTTCTATGTCTTGAATAATTATTTAAGTCTACAAGTTATGTATGGTGATGAGAAGTGATAATAATCTATCCCTCCTTCCCTTATCCTTTCATGTTTGAGCAAGAGTTCCTAGTCTAATGGGTTATATAGAGTGTATTCTAGTGTTTAAATTTTTTTCTAGTGTAGAATTATACTTGGAGTGTGCAATATTCTCTCTAGTTCATTTACCTTGTGTTGTTTCTCACATCTCTCCTCTATATTTAAATACTCATGTTAAATCCATTAAGTCTTAGAGACTAGTCTATATGATTTATTTCATCATGGTAGAAATATGATGGTCATGTAGAAGACATTTTTGGTACATCAATTCCTTTAGAGTAGGTTCAATTTATGAATTGTATAACTCTTTTCCCCCATGAATAATCAAGATCTTAAGTTGATAAACATCTCATGATATATTCAAGGAGCTAGCTGTTAAACCTAGAGGCTCATTTCCAATATAGGTACACCCACATACCCAGAAATGTTCCCATGTTTCCCAAATCTATAAAATATTAAACAACCTCTTCTAGGGTGTAAGATTTGGTGACCACAGTTTTGGCATGCCTAGTGGGACCCATTATCTTCAAGACAACTTGTCAAGGTGAATGTTGGTCTTGAAAAAAAAAACTAAAAATTGGTGTGTTACTTAGCATTTGATGATTACTCAAAGTAAAATCTAGTTTTAGACATGCACCCATAATTCATGGTCCTCAATAGGTCATTCTTTTTTAGAACATATAATCTTATTTATCCACATATTTAGCTCAAGATCACTCTTGTAACTTAGTATCCATATTTTAATCTACCCTTTGAAGAATGAGTAGATTTTTCTAGGGAGGAAGAGTAGGGAGAGGCTGAAAAATTTGAAGATCCTGAAGAAGACATGGTTATACCTCATTCTTTCCCTACATTCAACACTAATAATCTAATCTAACTTCATGCATATCGTTCCATCCCTCATAATACCAAAAAAGGTGTCCCCACATTCAATGGTGAGAGTCATATCATGCCTAGTAAGGACAATAGATATGTTACTAACTTTTGTAGTTTCTAGAATATCATTTAATAAAACATTACCATTAGGCTCTTTTCCATGTCCTTTAAAGGGAAGGCTCTTTATTGGTATAATAATCTAGAAGGTGGATGCATCACAAAATGCGATGCATTTGGAGTGTTGTTGACTTATAGATTTAGAAATGAAAGTGACCATGATTATCTCATATATCAAATAAACATGATAAAGAGGGGACCCAAAGAAGTAATGCATGACTTCAATGAAAGGTTTTAGAAGACTTGGCATAGGTTACCTCCTCTTATGAGACCACCTATTAGTTTTGTTTTCCCTACTTACATGATAGCCATTGGGATTGAAATTATTGGCATGGTTCAATCTATGGGATGATCCACCCTCCCTAAATCATATGAGCTTTCTATCAAATATGAAAAATAATATCATACATTATAGAAGATTACCACCTAATGAGCTTATTCCTCTTTTTTCTCATGATTTTGCTAGTACTCAAGATGTATCCCAAGTTCCTAATCCCAATACCAAAACTAAGGTGGCTCTTAGGTAATAAAAAAAATTGATTAAGAAGCAAGGTTCCTAACCTTAAAGGCTTAAAATAGACAAGCTAATCTACAATAAGGTGTTTATCCAAACCATTACTCCTATTAGTAATAGTATGGTCAATAATATGGAAGATAAAGAGGACTATGACAACCTAACCCTAATAGGCCTATTAATGCATACAATATTAACTCTACTATCAATGCAAAGGAGATGGTACTAATTCATAGTAATTTGGTATAGGGAAAATATTGGTAGTAAAACCAAATCATGGATGCCAATTATAATGGAAAATAAGCTCAGGTGTCTCAAGCAATTACTCCCCTCCTATCAAATGAATATGAGGTGATAATTCAAGTTAATGAGGGTTGGGAACATGAACGAGATATGTTCACCAATTTTATGGTTGAAGGCACTTTTTTGCTAAATCAAGGATCCTCTATTGTATACAATACAATGGCAAAGAGGAAGGCTCTAAGACATGGTACTAGCATGCCCATAGGATAATCCATTCCTCATAAAAGGAAAAAAGACATGCATACAAGTGTTATAGTTCCAAAGGCTTCTATGGTAGTTCTAAAGGCTTCCACACCTCTAACAAGTCAAAATATGGTAAGGTCTACTCCTATCCCTTAAGTTCAAATTAATTATCTACCTAAAAAATCCCAAGATAAATTATGTATGGCTTCTTTAAACATCATAGATTATTTGAAGAATACTAAAACATCCATTTCTCTTTGGGATGTCCTTCATATGCTTGGTCAAAAGGAACTCATATATATGTGGTTATCTATGATCCCTGCTAGTTGTCTGGACCTCAAATAAAATTCATGGCCTTGTTACTCTTAAAAATTCTCCTAGTACCATTATTAAACCATCGACTAGGGATGATAAACCTCCACCATTTTACCTTTCCCTCATTATAAGTGATAAATTGGTACATAATATTATAGTTGATACTAAAGCTTCTACTTATGTCATGCCCAAAGTTGTAACTAACAAACTAGGCCTAAAATATGAGCCACATAGAAAAGGCATCCTTCAATTAGATGGTACACCTATAAAGATACTAGGGTTGATAAAAGGATTTAAGGTTTTCTTTCATAATTATCCTAATTTTCCTATCTTGCAAGACATATTTATTATTGATCTCCCATCCCACATTAAAATCTACCTCTAAAAGGACTTCACAACCAAAATAGGTGGCTATCTCTCAATTTATTGGTATTTATTAGATTTTATAATAATATATAAGACCAAGATGACAATTAGGACACAACCTCTTACAAGGTTTCATATTGAATCTTATATTGAGACAAGTTCTATTATAAATTATGTTTCTCATGAAGAGGTAATTCTATTCTAGATGATGCCACTTTCTCTAAGCTTGAGGATATTTCATTATTTATAATTCATAAATATGGTATTAATAATTATGAGTAGGATCCTTATGATCTCATGGAGGAAACTGATCTATGAATATATTGTATACATGAAGAAGGAATACTGACACCTCTCCTTGCCAAAGAAGAGGGTGAAACTGAACTATGGAATATGTTTTCCAACAGTTCAAGAAGTAAAGTTGGTGTAGGGGTTGGTGTTATGTTGGTATCTCCATCCAAAAAATATTATTATGCTTCATATATATTTCATTCTAGTTGTACTTGTAATGTTGTTGAGTATGAAGGTTTGATTCACGACCTTCAATGGGCCAAGAGAAAAGGAATCAAGAACCTACAAGTTTATGGAGATAGTGAATTAGTTGTTCATCAAGTGAGAAATGTGATTGATAACAAGAAACCTTTACTTAATTCATACAAACATAGGATATGGGATCTAATTGAAGACTTTAATGTATTCAATATTCACTTAGTCCCAAGGGAGTAGAATAGTCATGTTGATAGACTAGCTGTTATAAGAGTTCAATTTGACATTCCAACTACAATAAAAGAAGAATGAAAGTAGTCTCATATTAGTATCATTACTAGACCTTCATTACATGATAATAAAGTGTCTTGGAAAGTGTTTGATATTGATAAACACATTGCATGCTTCTTGTAGAATGAGTCTAAGTTTTCTTCAAGGAATCAAAGCAAGATCCAAAAATAATTGAGAGATCAGATTATGCAACTAAGGACCGATAAGATACCTAAAGGTTTGGTGACCTTAGAAATTATCCTGAATGAGAATGATTAGAAGAGGTAGGATAAAATGAATGTGTTTAAAAAATTGGATAATTATGAAAAGTTCTTGATCTTCAAGGACAAACTCCTCAAACTAGGTAAGGAATGTTCTACATTAGAGAAGTGAGCATTCATTGAGATATGTAGAGAGTTTCATGATATATTTGCTTGGGAGTATAAGGACCTTAATTTATATATCCAATCCTAGAAAACCATACCATCAAGTTAGAACCTAGAGCTAAACTAATTAGATAGAAGCAAAAACCCATCAACCCCAAGGTTGAATAATTTATGGGGATAGATCTTACCAAACTCCTTGAATATAAGACAATATTTACCATAAAGAATTCAACATGTGTATCTAACCTTTTTCCTATTATAAATAACAATGGGGAGATAACGCTTTATGTAGACTTTAGAGATCTTAGTAGAGTGTCACTCAAAGATAATTATCCTCTACCTTCAATGAAACTAATTATATAAATAGTTTTATATTCTTAGATTTTATATCTTATAAATGAACAGTTCAAGATAGCCTTCACTACTGAATGGGGGACCTTTTATTATATAAATATGCCCTTTGGTCTATCTAAATCTGGTTCTAATTTTTAAAGAGCAATGGACATGCCATACAAAGATTTAATCAATGATATGTTACTTGTTTATGTATATGATATAAAAATATTTTATAAGGATGATAATGAACACATGCAACAATTAAGGCAAGTGTTTGAAATATGCAAGCAATATGGGGTATCTCTTAATCTAAATAAGTACATATTTATTTTTCATGAAGGTAAGATCTTAGGATATATTATTTCCAATGATGGTCTAACTATTGATGCTAAAAGAATAGAGGATATTCTAGGATTATCATTGCCCTTTCATAAGAAATGTCTTATAGTTTTTCTTGGGCAAGATAAATTTAGTAAGGAGGTTCATACCTAGTTTTTCATCTATAGTTAAACCTATCACAGTTATGCTCAGGAATAACCAAGTCTTTTCTTTAACCAAAGAGGGTAAGAGAAATTTGAAAGCCATAGGGAAAGTAGTTGTAGAAGATCCCACCCTTGTGAATATTGATTTTACTAAAGAGTTCATGTTGTATTAATTTTATAACCTTGATACTATCTTAGCCATGTTGATGCAAAATAATGATGAGTGTGTGGGACAACCAATGGCATTATTTAGTCAAGGTTTATAAAATTATGAATTTAAGTACACCTTTATAGAGAAATAGGTCCTTGATATTGTAAGAGGATTGAAGAAGTTTAGGCATATGGTGTGAAATAACAAGATTCATGTTATGGTGTCTCATATTATCAACAAGGAGTTTCTTTTCAACAAAGACCTTAGTGAAAAGACAACAAGGTGGATCACTAAGGTAATAGATTATGATGTTGATATCAAAGTGACAAAATTGGTAAGGGTTAAATGCCTTTGTGAGCATCTAGCTTCAACTATTCATGAGTAAAAATAATAATTTCCAGTCAACCATGAGTGTTCCAAACTAACTAATTCATTGTCTCCACAATGTTAGACATATGATATGATTAGATTTCTCTAAAATGTTGAATATCTTAATAATATGAATATATTATAAAGGAGATATTTTAGATTACAATCTATTCCCTTTTGTCTTATGGATGGTGTACTATTTATGAGAAACATCAATGGTGTGCTATTGAGATGCATTGATAATGACTAGTCTAGAGTGTTTCTTGATAAATTCCATGATGGGACAATAGGAAGTAATTTCTTTCCAAAGACCATACCTTCCAAGATCATTAGGGCTAGCTATTATTGGCTCAACCTCTTCAAGGATTTTCATGATTTGGTGTGAATGTGTGGACAATGTGATTTATTTCAAGGAAAGTAAATTCTTGCAACTCTTCCTCTGAAGCCTATCCAAGTAGACCAACCTTTCATGCAATGGGGTCTTGATTTCATTGGCATGATAAATCCCCCATCAATTGATGGTCACAAATGGATACTCATAGAAAATGACTATTTTACAAGATGGGTTGAGGCATTATTAATGAAGGAGTATAATGAGAGTGTAATCCTAGAGTTATATGAGAGCATCATAACAAGTTTTTATTTTCCTACTATTATTTTAAATTACTCTTGCCTTTTTGGGTGCTAGGATAGGTGATTAGGCAAATAAAAATGGTATTTTCTTGATCACTTCATCCAAATATTACCCTAAAGGTAATGGGTTTGAATAATATACTAATAATAAATTGATCAAAATCATCAAGAAAACCTTTGAGTAAAACCAAAGAGCTTGGCACATTAAACTAAAGACAACCTTATGGGCTGATAGGATAACTAACAAGAGATTGACATGGAATTATCCTTTTATGCTTATCTATGGAAGGGAAGCTAGGTTGTCTATAAATCAAGATCTACCTTGCTTTGAGTTAGCACACCAACTATAGTCTCTTGAAAACACTCTAATGGAAGTCATATTAACACAACTAATGGAGTCGCAAGAGACTAGAGGTAAAGCTCATCAAGCCATGAAGCATCACCAGGTAATGATGAAGAGGTATTTTGACAAGAAGGAAACTCTAATATAATTTTAAGAAGGTGACATAGTCTTGAAATGGGATGAATATATAAAAAAAATTAAGATAAATACTAAATTTTATGCTCTATGGAGTGGACCATATGTCATCACCAAGTGAAAGCAAAGAAACTCTTTTTATTTAGCAAAGATGAATTGAGAAGAACTACCTATTATTTTGAATGGGATACATTTAAAATCCTACTATTGAGATATAAAGGGTTGTTTTATAAATATTATAATGGGTTTGTGTTTCATTTATTCTATGTGTTGTGTTCCAATAAGTGTTATTGAGCACATGTGTGTTTTTGATTAGTCCATTGCTTTATGTTTTCTTCCTATTGTTTTCTTGTGTTTTATGTACTATTAAAGGTAGTTTATATGTATATCCTATATAATTATGAATCCATATCCCAATGGATAGGGTTAAGCAACTAGTCCTGGCACAACAATCCTTTCATCCTTGGGAAATTGCCAAGGATGTTGACCATTTTTTCCCACATGCTAAAATAGATCAACCCCCTATCACCAAGATCTTGTATAGGTGATTTTTATAATTAAATTTGGTATGTTTTAGAATTTTTGATTTAATTTACTATGAAATTATGGTTTAGTCACAATATAACTTGTTTTTTTTGTCATTTGATGTCTAAAGGACCATTTTAGGGTCATACATGCAAGTGGCAGGTCTTCATGGTGATCAATCTAGTTAGAGCATAGATCAAGTTGATAATGGATGAGGATAATGAAAATGTTATAGAGACCCTATGGGATATTAAGAGTGATTGGAATTTGTTATAAATATCTTAGTATTCATTTGGTTCTTCATTATATTTATCTAGACATCTTGGGTCTAGTGGCATAGATTATGATTAGGCATTTTGTTGACATCATAATTTCCACATGTGGACAAATAAAGGAGAATAAATCATTTATATCTATTAAAATTAGTCCCAAGAACATATGTGCACAGTTATAAGTTATCTACCTAATTGAATTGGAAGATATGAAGATCCAAAGTTGACCTCTTAGTCAAAATCTGCTAAGTTTCCATAGCTAATTTTTAAGGAGCTCAAATAAAACCAAGTGAGCATATTGATGAGGAAATATCACACATTTGTGGTACTTTCAATATATAATGATCATATGTGTTTCTTAATATTGGTCCTTAGTTACTATGTGCTATGTTTGAGATCATCCTCAGAAGTGCAATAGAAGTTATGCATGTTCAAAGTTCACTCCTTAGTCATATAAGTTTCCCATACTTAGACAAATGAAATAGACCATTATCAAGATGTCATGTAGGAATGCATGGACTATTAAACTTGAGCATTTCCTAGACTCACTTTGAAATATCCTGAGACTAATAGATCAAATGGGTTCAACACTTTTAGTATCAAAAACATCTCCTTAAAATTTATTGCCTCCATGATTCTTGTGCTTCGAGATCCAAGCCTTCAAAGTTGGTAAAAAATCATAATATGTTCATGATAAAATAAAGTTAAAGACACTACCAAAATCCATATTATCCTATGTTTAATGGTCCATATGATGTAAATTATGGTCATGCAAATGTCTTTTAATAGAAGTGAGGACATCAAGTTTAAGCTCATGAACTAGCTATTAGAGTTCAAATAGTGGGTATTAGTTGATCTAATAGTCCATGTTGCATCATGCATCTAGATATAATGGTGATCAAAGGTCAAATGGGTTATATAATCTCAAAATAAAATGTGTGCATGACAAGTGTCAATAATGCATTCAATTGGTAGGGAATCAATGCCTCATACGCATTCATACAGATCAAAATCAACAAAGTGAGATGAGTCAATATGTCAACGAGTTGAGTCATATTTTGATGGAAAATTAGAAAAAAGGTGATCTCAAGGTTTTTTTATGAAGGTTGAGAATCCATTTTTGACCAAGGGAAACAATATTTTGTGGGGTCATCCCAATGCCATTAAAGCTAATTCAAATGCCATGGAGCCATCAAAATGATGCAATCAGGTATATGAAATATAAAGGACCACCATTGGAGATTAATATAGGCCTATAGTTTGATTCTTTTATGTCTTGAAGGGTCATTTATATAAATATGTTCACCATTATTAGAGGAAGGACATGTGCACAGTCTATTTGGACGTAACAAGAAAACTAATAGGCTGAGTTTGGTTTTTATCTATAGTAGACCCATGAGAATGGAGACCAGTTAAATCATGATCCAATTAGAAAAAGAGCTATAATTTTTATAGATGTCATGAAAACATATGTGTAGGATCTAACAATCTCATCTCTAGGACCAACTACATGAAAGGGGCCTTTTTTCTCCATTGTACACATCATGACAAACTAGTTTAGAGGAGTTAGCACTAGGATAAGTTTATAATAGATGGATATAATTGTTCTAACTACATTTATTATATAGATTATCTATAAACCAATTAATCCTACCATTGTAACCATTAGGGAGCATCAATGAAGGAATAATTAATTGTACAACAACTTGAAGTAGCATAGATCAATCAAGAAGATTGAATGGGCATATTTGTAAGATTAATTACAACCACAATTGAAATGAGGTTGAACTGATTTGATTCCATTTTGGGGGATTCTTATTTCCCACTTCTCTCTCTCAAATGCTATAAGTAGCGACCATTTTGAACCTTGTAAATGGTACCACAAAATCTATAGTGAATCCCTACTAGATTTATGTTATATTCTACCTTTAAACACTAATACAATTTTTTTTGAGTTTTGAACAATTATCTAAGTCTGAAAGTGATGTATGGTGATCAAAAGTGATAATTATCTATCCTTCCTCCCTTATCCTTTCATGTTTGAGAAAGAGTTCATAGTCTAACATGTCATATAGAATGTAGTCTAGTGTGTAAAGATTTTTCAAGTGTACAATTATCCTTGGAGTGTGCAATTTCCTCTCTAATTCATTTACCTTATGTTATTTCTCACATCTCACCTATATGTTTAAATACTCATGTTAGATTCCATTAAATATTAGATACTAGTCTTTATGCTTTGTTTCATCATGGTAAAAATATGATGGTCATGTGGAAGACAATTTTGGTGCCTCACCTCCTTTACAATAGGCTCAATTTATGGATTTTATAAATATTTTCCATCATGAGTAAGTAGTAGCTTAAGTGATAAACATTTCAAAATATATTTAGGGAGATATCCCTTAAACATAGAGGTTAATTTCCAATATAAGTACACCCACATACTTGGTAATGTTCCCATGTTGCCCAAATCTAGAAGAATCTTTTACAACGTCTTCTAAGGTGTAATATTTGGCGACAACAAGGTGGTTAAGGTATACTCCATTTTAGTCTTTTTTAATTGACTATAAATGGAGAAAGGCCTAGATTTGAGCCTAATGTATCTCTGTCAAGGCTATAAATTCTTGGATGCAAATATACAAATTCCAAAGAATTCCCCTCTATGATAATGTATGACCAAAATTTAAAACCTTTCATAATTTTTAATCATGTGATCAATAAATAGTTGTTCAAAAATCCAAAAGAGAAAATAAATGAATAATTATACATACATTTAGGGAAATAAATGAATTTTTATCTAGTTGTGTGTTAAGATTTAGTATAATATTATTTTTATTTTAAAAACATGATATTTTATTCTATAATTTATGATATTATTTTGAAATTTGACTAGATTTTTTGAGTTATAAACACTTCATAGTGTTTTCCCTACATAAGTTTCCATTTGTTCTAGCCAGTACACCCCATTATTTTTATAATAGGGACCCATTTTAAAATTAAAATATGACCAAAGAATTTTAAACCTAATTGTGATTTTTTTTTTCAAATGTTTTCATGAGGATAGGATCAAATATATATTATTATCTGAATAAGTTGTAAAGGAAAATAAATTAGCAAAAGTATAGAATGAATAAAAACAACACATAATACAATATTTAATATAGAAAACCCTATACAAAATAAAAACCTACACAAATCAATATCCATTGTTTTGAGAAAACATTACACCCAATAACATCCTTCTTCATCTCACTTCTTCTCAGTACATCTCATTCACAATATTTTTGGAGACCACCACTCCAATAAATAATTATACAATGATATATATTTTTACAAAGGTTAAATTCCTTTATAATGTTTGAGGAACATTGTAAACAACCTATTCACACATTAATTTTAATCTCAATATGTATACACCTAAAATCACTCATTCCATTATAGTAAACTAATATTCCTATTAGTTTAAACTAATTCCAATTATCCTTTTTTATTCTACTAATTTATCTTATTTATAGCAATAAATCTAATATCCCCTTCCATTAATATAAATTCACTAACCTTACCCATCCCCACTCTTTCATTAATTCCTCTTAAATCTCCTATTATCCTAATTTAATAATATTTATACATTATATGGGAATTTAAAATTCCCATAACCCCACCTATCTACCTATTAACCTACATCCTACCCTTCCCTACATACCTATGTCCCTAATAATCACCTAATAACTCATATAACCCCCACTTAATCCGTAATTATCTCTAAGATAATGGATAAGTATCTATAATTGGAGAATTCCCTCTAAGTCTCTAGAAACCTCTATTTCTAGAGGTTTCCTAAGGAATTTAATATTCCTTGGATAATTTGGAGCCATTGATATAATCTTCCTAAATTCACATTAAAACCCTTGATTTTCCCTCCTAAAATCTATGTAAACAACCTCTCCCTCCACCCTCAAACCATCTTGAGAAATCATACCAAAACCATGTCAAAATGAAATTAGTGTACTCATAACAAAACCATGCCAAAATAATTCTAAAAATATTATAGAAAAATCCATAATAAACCATCAAAGCATCCATTATTATAATCTAAAATCTAAAAGCATCAAGGTTTTGGATTTTGTTGTCATTTTAATAATATTGTTAGAATCCAAATTTTGGTATACATTGCATACAACTAAAATATGAAAATTATGATTCTTAATGTCAAAAATCCACTTAGACCTACCTAGGATCCTCTTGGGACCAATCTACACCAATTTGGCCTAACCAAGTTCACCCATAGTTAGTTTCACAAACTAACTGAACATAGCCTTCAAGACCTTTTACTTTGGAGACCTAACCATTGATGATCAAGGTAACCATCGATGGTTACCCTTGGGAAACTTGAACCATCGATGGTTAGGGTACACCTCCTCAACCTGAAGCATGTAATCAACCACTGACCTTTTCTAAATATAACTCAACTAAATCTTGTTATGAGCCTTTGCGTGGAAAAATTATATTTAGATGGCCTAGTTACACCTTGAATTCCACCTCTCACATGTGCCTATAAGAAGAATGGATCCTAGAAGAGATATCCATCTACAATAATTATCAAGAGCTCAAGGATATATGAGTGTTGTTTTATAGGTCAATCAATGTCATCAATAATTTTATTGAGAATCAACTTCCCATCATCTCTCAGTCAAGTTCTCAAGTATCGTTACTCTACTGAAATCAACCCAAATTCCATAAATAGGTTAACTAATTCAACAACTCACACAATCATCTTTTGCTAAGATAGGTACTTGTTTGTTAATATTCATTTACTTTGTTTCTATTTTGTAATCAGCCCAACCCTTGCTCATCTCCCAAAATCCATCTTTCAAATCTACTTATTTAGTAATTAACGACCCAAAAATTACACAATAATCACTTATCATTGACTCAACCGCCAATGCTCTACCCAACCACTAATGGTCAACTTGACCACTAACACTCACCATAACAGTTGACCATTACCATAACCATCGATGGCCATTATGGTAGTGAAAACTAGCAAGCTATTTTCACCCATCTACCCCCAAGAAAACTTAATTTTATGTGTTCTTGATGATTCATAGACCCCTTTCAGATTTTCTAAAGCATGTCCCAACCCCTTAGAACTAGTATTAATTATTTTATCACTAATTTTATCATTTATAGTCTATTTTATAAAGAAGCATTCTTGTGTTCAATTAGTACCTTTTGGTTATTGATGTAAGTACCTTCTTTTGAGTTTTGTGGACTTAATTATTTAGAACATGAAGATTACTAGCCCCTAAGGAAGCTCTAGCTTCTAGGATCTAGCTATCACTAGGCAATTCACCCAACTATCTGTCTAACAAACAAGTTTGATTTAGTGCTTTCTTATCTATAGGTCTTCCTCCCAAGACAAATAGGATATCTTCATAATCTTCTGATTCAACATGCACATAAAAAAATAGGTTTTTCAACCATACCTGTATAAAATTTCTTTTCTCTCTTTCATATAACTTAAATTAAAAATTTACATGAAACATTATGGCACACCTAATCGAACCTAGAGTCTGTACTAACATTTTTATTTTCTTTTGTGTGCTCTTCTCTCTATCTATGCTCATAATTGAAACTAAAATTTCTTCTAGGCTTAAAATCAACTACATCTATTGATTTCTTTTGACATTAGTTCACTTTGAATTAAATCATAATAATCTTATCAGAACACCACTTTTGTTGCATAGACTATCCAAACCACTTTCATGAATTAAACATTAAAATAATTTGAGACAAGGCCCGACTAGGATTTCATCATCTATAGATCACCTTACTCTTTCTAAGAAATCCTACTTGGAGGTCACTACTAAGGGGAAAGTGAACTCAACTCTCTAGTTGAGTATAAATTCTAGAATTTGATATATACTAGGATATCACCTAACACCCTTATCACTATGGTATGTGAAGTGAGGGGGTAGGCCCCAATACCAAGCCATGTATCAAATTCCAATACAGATTCTTTTGATCACTTAAACAACCCAAAACCAACCATATATTACTTCTATAGTACCTATTCTATAAACCACTTTGAGTCACATACTTTTTCAAAAGGCATAAGCCAAAAGAAAGATAGAAACTAACCTCTAGGATTAACATAATTTATAATTTGTGTCTTTATTTCCTTGATCATTTTCTTTTCTTCTTATTGTTTGAGTGGTGATTTTATTCTTATATTCTCTCTCCCTTTCTTACATGGTTTCTCACTCACTAGTAGTGAAGATACCTAGCAAAGTATAACTCGTCACTAAACCAACTAACCTTTTCTACTTCCCCATCTATGGAGTATGTCTCCAAAGTATAAGACTCACCCCATATTTTGGGAAACCATTATTTTCCTTGGGGTTTTTTCCTACCAAGACATGAAATTTACAACTTTTTTGGATAATAATCTAGGTGCCCTTCAACACTACCTTAACACCTCCCCTCACCATGCCTTGGTTTCAACTCCATCTCTAAATCCTCCTTATGGTATGCCATCCTACCTTATGGGGGATGTTTCTATTTATGTGGTCACTAGCCAATCTTTAAATATCTATGAATATTCATATACTAACCCTTTTGACACCATAGCTTAAAATCAACCTATCTAACCAACTATTAACCTTACAACTTCCACCCCTACTAATGAATTGTCCACCTCATGAATAACCCAACCATTAACCCATCATACTCCACCCACTATTGGAGGACCTACCATTATTAATACCAACCTTCTCCCTAGCAACCCTAACCCATTAAATAATAACCTTATGAAACTTGATGATATACATACCCTCTACTTCACCACCCATTAGCACAAAGGTTACTACCTCACCTCTTATCACCAACCCAACTACCACCCATAGCCAACGTATAGGAATCCCTCAACAGGCACGTCTCATGCCCAACCTAGGATACATCCCTAACCCATAAGGGTATGTCTCCACTACCCAACCACTATCATCTACCTACCCTTACATACTACCTACCTAACCTCTAGCATCCACATTCCAATATTTGGCATCCCCTTAACCAATCACTAATTAATAGTATATTACTCAACCATAACCATAGTATACACCTTATGATCCTTTGTGTGTACCACCTAAAACTAACTTAATGAAGATGTTCATGGAAAAGATGATGAAACTCAAGTCATCCAGTTTAGGGGCTCATAAGATCCTCCCTTATGATCAAATTTGTAACAAACCTATTCATCCTTCTATCCCTATCAAACCTTACCCTCCTCAATGGGAGATTCTAAAATTTAAGAAATATCAGAGCAAGGAAGACCCTCAACAACACCATAGGGATGTTAGACACGTATGTTACATGATTAATTATAATTATCCCCTTCTCCTTTATACCTTCCCTATGTCTTTATCTATCCAGACACTTGACTGGTATAGTGCCATCACAAAGCATTCAATCTTTTCATTCACCCAACTAGCTCAGGTCTTCTTAGATAACTTTTCCATTAACATTACCAAGAATGTCTCTATCACCAACCTCTATTCTATCAAGAAATTTAATGATGAATCTAGTGCCTATTTTATTACCTATTGGATAATATTGATTAATCATCTTTCATTTTCTTTGCCTCAACCTAAACTTATAGACCTTTTTACCCAAGCCTATGCCAAACATATTTCCTCTATGCTTTGTGTGCAAAGATTCAAAACTTTTGATGAAGCTTTTACCATGGCACATAAGCTAGAGAATTGAACCATAAATGAGGGTAAATTAAAGTTAAAAAATAATAACTCTACCTTCAAGACCAATGAAACCTCTTCCTTCAAACCAAGAAAGGAAGCCAATACCAGAACTAAGAACAAGGGAACTGTGAATTTAGTTGTCCTTAAAACTACCCACCCACCCAATATCAATCAACAAAATTCTCCCATTACCTCCAACCAAAACAAAAGGAACCTAAATCAATACAACTAAAAATAGTTCACTCCACTTGGATAATCTTATGCCTCAATTCTAGAGAATTTATTAAAAGTTCACCTCAAATAACTTCCCCCCATCAAACCTCCTCAATAGTTTGAATCTTCTCATCCTACACCTACTTCATATAATAAGAGTGATGTTTATGATTTTCATTAGGTAATTGGACATGACATCAACTGATGTAATACCTTCAAGAATTTTTTTAGATCCTTAATAACAAGGGGAAAATCATGTTGGATAACCCCAATATCCCTCAAAATTAAACTCTTGACATCTTCAAGAAACTTATTCCCAACCATGAGCCTACCGAAAGAGAGGACACACATGCCAAATGCTCTTATGACACCAACATGATCAATATGGTCTTTGATACACTCATCCATGAAGACTCAATCATCCAATGTACCTAGTCTTCCCCCATCTCATTTACTGAGGTGGTAGAATCACCCTCCCCTCCATTAGAAACCTAAACTAAGGAGGTGCCCTTTTCCATAGATTCACTCATAGAGGCTTTCAAATCACCAAATACCACCTCAACTAACATATCTGAGAAAATAAGTGTTACTAATTCACCATCTCCCCTAACTACTAAGCAAACCACTACTCCTATTGACATTATCCTTAAAGAAGAAACTTCATCACCAATACCTCTCACATAGAAACTACCTATTTTAACTTTACATCCCTTGATCGAGGAAATGGACCAAAATATCACCCATCCTCCCCATCTTATGAGTTTATGATTTATATCCTCTACCTAGGGATCAATACTAGTGCATAAACCTTTTTCTACATTACTTCAAAAGTTATAATTTGCCTTAAAACCAGAGATGGATCAAACCAATTTTTGGTAATAGTTAGGGCTCCCTTACATCAACAAACCCCAAAATTTTTGTATACATTTAACTAACTAATCTATCATTTCTCTACCCCCTCTTAAACTAATCAATACTTTAACCAACCCCTTACCCTCTCAATCAACCAAGGCAATCATATCTTAAATAATCGAATAGAAAAATGAAACCCTTCACAAATCTTGGTGCCTTCCCTACATGGATTTTGGTCCACCTATCCCTAAAAGTGGAATTAACCACATTTGAACGTATACCCAATCCTCAAACCAAACCATCCAAATAGGTGAAACCATTGAAAGGCCATATGGCTAGGACTCTACCTCCTTTTACCTTACCTTCCATCTTGGGACCTCATCCCTCAAATTTGCTTGAGAAGCAAACTCCTTTTAACATATGTTGCCCACCACTATTTTTTACACCAACTAAATAACTATTTGATAGGTTAGTTGTTATAAAATTATTAAAGGATAGACTACCAACCTTAAACACTCCAACAACTAGCATTTACAAATGAAAACCATTAACTAGAAACATTACCTTACCTAAACCCCATGTCACCAAAATAACCAGCTTACCAACTAAAACCATAACCTCTAAACCCTTCTCACCTAAATATAAGTCTTACTCAACCATTTATCAAAGGATACTCCAAGTTTCTTGCCTTACCTTACCTCTTATTAGACATTTTGATCCTCTTGGTTTAAAACCAACTTGATATAATGATCGTCAAGTTTGTTCCTACCATAAGACACCCAGACATGACATAGAGAAATAAAAATCTCTCCAAGCCATTATCCATTACCTTTAGGATGAAGATGATCTTTTATTGGATGAAATTCCCTTAAAACCTATACCAATGCACCTAATATTCATTTTACAAAGCATTCCTAACCCCCCACTATCACCTTAGAGTGGCGTAAAAACTACCCAACCTCTTATCACATCTTTCCCTTCTATCCACAGCATTAATGTGACGACATGATCATAAAAAAAAGGATAAAGTGAAGACCATGGTATTTATTTCATGCACATACCCATATTCACATCCTAAACCAAACTAAATCCCAATATCTTCATATTTAGCTAAGCCTAAAGTGACTCTCTTAGGCAACTCTAAGGATGACCCTTATGAATCAATCATGAGGGTCATTCTTAAGTAACTCCACTAGACCCTAGCTAATATGAGCCTCTATGAGCTCATTTCCACCTTACCTCACCATCACCAAGCCATGATAGATGCTATGTAGGCCATTAAGGTTATACCAAGAGACTCTCAACCTATAGAGGCCTTTGTAGGTACTCTTCAAATCTCCACACTTGTTATCTTCAAGGAATCTAAGATACCTTCTATTCACCCCAAGACCTGTATCGTCCTCTCTTTATTATTACCCATATCAAATGGGTTATGATCAATAGGGGATCCAACATCAACATCATCTCTTCCCATGCTTATAACCAACTCAATTAACTAAATAATGCCATGTCCACAACTTCTACCATCTTTATATCCTTTAATGACACTATGACCACTACCTTGCGAACTATTATCTTCAACATTTCTAGGACCTCACACTCTCCTGAAAAAAATTTATGTGGTTGAAGGTGAATTTGAGTAAAATTTTCTACTAAGGAGACCTTGGATATGATATATGGGTTGTGTACCATCTACCCTCCATCATTATGTCAATTTTGAACATGACAATTAGGTTATCACCATACAAAATCACCGAAGCCTTAAAAAGTCCCCAATAATATGGGAAACTCAACCATAAACTATATTATGATCCCAATATTGGAGCCATTATTCCTTTGGGCCTCCCAGCTATCAAACCAACTTCATCTATGGGAGATATGATGAGCCACCTAACACTACCACTGCACCCTTTTCACCTCCACCTTCTCTTACTTGGACATCATAAACTTCATTAAAGTATGCATTCATAGGTGTCCCTAAAAAGGGTTTGGCTTAGGATGATAAGAGTATGGCCCACACACATTAATCTTGATTGAAACCTGAAAGCCTCATGAGAAACACAACCTTGACTTCATATACCCAATAAGAATAAAGCCACACAACCTTTCACTACCATTGTTAAATATGAAACCCCTTCCTCACCAAAACCCCCTATAATTGAGTATGAGGTTGAGGACATCATCCCACCTAATTTTTTTTTCATCAACATAATCACCCTTAGCCCATTGACTTATCAAAAAGAAGGGGCATCCTTATCCATCCCTTTGACCCATCTTGAACTTGTGGGAGAAGACTCTCCTACTATAAATATTGTTTAGTGATAGGATGATGATTATATTCTCACCTACCTTGGTACACCTAATTCTTCCATCCATAAATCCTTACCTCCAACAACCTTAACTATGTTTAATTATCCACTATAGATATTAACATAGGCACTTTGGGTAACCCTCATGTTGTTAAACTTGGCCAATATCTCACCACTAAGGAACTTTAGGAATTTTCTACCTTCATCCAGGATCATAATATTACATTCACCTAGTCACACGTAAGCATGCCTAGTATTAACCTATAAATTATCACCTACAACATCATAAACAATTGTGAATCCAAGCTTATCAGATACAAAATTCAATAAATGCATCCTCACTAGCTCTTTTTGTCAAAGAAGAGCTTCAATTCCTCCTTTTTATCAACTTCATTAAACCCATTGATTATCCCCAATGGATTTTGAAAATTGTACTTGTCACTAAAGTCATAGGGGGACTATGTATCTATGTGGACTTTCATGAACTTAACCTCACTTGCCTAAAGGATGATTTTCCTCTACTTAGTATTGACTAACTTGTTGATCATATAGAAGTACATAAGATGTTGTCTCTGATGGATGGATTCTTGAGTTATAATCAAATTTTTATTTCCCCCGAATATCAACACAAAACTACCTTTATCACCCCATGGGGGAATTTCCATTATAGAGTCATGCCCTTTGGTATTTAGAATACTACTACAACCTACCAACATGATATGACATACATCTTCCATGAACTTATCCATATAATCATCAAAGACTATGGTAATGACGTCCTTGGGAATTCTAAATATTACAAGGACCACTTATTAATTCTCAAAATTATCTTTGAAAGACTCATCCATTACCATGTCTACCTCAATCCCAAGAAATGTATTTTTTTGTGTTTTATCAAGAAAATTCTTCGGCTTCACAATTTCCCTTCAGGGAATAAAAGTGGATCTAGCCAAAATTAAATTTATCCTAGAGATGCTACCTCTAACTAATCTTAAGAAACTCCAAAGTCTATAGGGGAAGCTCTAATCCATTCACCACTTTATCTCTTAGCTCTCTGACTGGTGTCAATACTTCCATCACCTCTTGAAAAAGGATATTGCTTTCAAGTGGAATATTGATTACTAAAAGGCCTTTAATGCACTCAAAGAGTACCTTATATATGCACCTATCCTCTAATCCCCTAAGGATGACCAACATTTCTACCTTTATATCTCTACCATAGACTATTCCCTGGGGTAAATGCTTGATAATTAGGATAGACAACACAAAGAGAAAGTTGGCTATTACATAAGCCACACCCTTGTAGAGTATGAAACTCAGTATACTCATACCAAGAAACTTTACTTGGCCCTAGTCTTTGTGGCCATCAAAATTTACCACTACCTTCTTAACCACAAAACTTTTATCATAACCAATACTAACGCACTCAAGTACATGCACTCCAAGCCATACCAAATCTAGTGTATGGCCAAGTGGATCATAATTTTAGCTAAGTTTAACCTTGAGTTCATCTAGTAAAATTTAACTAAATGAAAAGTCATTTCTGACCAATTGGAGGATGTACCTCTAGTAGACAACTAACATCCTCTTCTTGAATTTTTAGATGAATCTATCACAAGCCTATCCCAAGAAGATTTCACCTATCATGTAAACATGTTCTTGGATGATTCAAAATGTTAGCACAATGGGGAAGCTAATATCATCCTTATATCCCTTGTCAGTGACCCACTTCCACTCTCTTTTAAACATGAATTTAAATGTACCAAAAATATGGCCAAATAGGAAGCCCTAGTCATAGGTCTCCAAACTATGTTAGTTTTGGGAGTCAAAACAATCAACATATTTGGTGACTCCCAACTTATGATCAATCAAGTCAGTGACATCTACCAGTGTAAGAATGAGATTTTACAATTTTATGGATAGTTATAGAAATCTTAGCATCATTTAAACATTACAATACTCAAACCACCCCATAATCTACTAATAAGTTTATTGACACCATGACTTCTCTTGCCTCTCATATCCCATCAATACCCTCAAACTATGAGCTATTTGTCATTATCCATGGCCATATTGAATCTTCCTACATCAAGTCAAACACTCCAATCATATTCAATGTGGAAGGGATCTAGCCTGACCTTTGGTATCAATAAACATTTAACTACCTTAACCTTGGAATTATTCCCTTTGGCCTCTCTAAGAATGCCTATCAAGTATTTATTTAGAGCACCTCTTGTTATACCATTATGGGAGGAATCCTCTATAAATTTAGCCTTGATGGTCTCCTTTTTAGTTACTTCCATGGTCTAAAAAAATCTCATGCTATCAAGGAGATGCATGATGGTATCTATGGAGGTCACTTTAGTGGACTCATTGTGGCTAGGTGTATCCTTCACCTAGGCTATTACTAGCCTACCCCTAACTAGATTGTTTTGATTATGTGAAAAAGTGTGTCAAGTGTCACCAACAAGATAATTTACACCATGTACCTATCCATAGCCTTCATGTTTCCACCAACTTTTGACCTTTTTCACAATGGGGTCTAGACCTTATTGGTGAAATTAATCCCCACTCTTCATAGAGACATCACTCTATCATCATTGTGACAAAATATTTCACCAAATGGGTGGAGTATATTCCTATTGTCTTAACAAAAGCTAAAAATATTGTCAAATTTATCACCCATCACATCATCTATCACATTGGTGTTCCCCATAAAATTATCACTGATAATGGAAAATCCTTCAAAAATAAATAAGTTCAAGGTCTTTGTGATGTATTTGGGATTAAACCAAGATTCTCATCACCTTACTACCCATGATAAATTATAGGCCTCTAACAAAACCATTAAAAACATGCTTACTAAAATGGTCAGTGCCTCAGGTTAGGATTAGCATTTACACATCCTATTTGCCTTATGGGCACATCATACTAGCATTTGAACCCCTACAGGGGATACACCTTTTTATATAGTGTTTGGAGTTGGGGTTACATTGCCTCTTAATGTCCAAATACCTTATCTTTTCATATCTCTTCATGAACTTATTTTAGAAGATGATTATGATCAAGTACATTTATTTCAACATGATCTACTTGATGAGTATCATTTGGCCACTCTTTTCCATCTCCATACATATCAAGACATAATCAAACATGCTTACAAAAAAAACTTGAAGGTGTGAGAGTTCAATATTAGATATCTCATTCTCAAGAAAAATCAACATGTAACTAATATGGAGAAAAGCAAAAGGGGAAAATTTGCCTTCAATTAGCTTGGACCCTACATCATAAGCCATAAGTATGGATTAGGTGCTTATCATTTTTTCTCTCTCAAAAGTAAACCTAAACACTAGCCTCTTAACACGTTTCATCTACATTCTTTATATTGTTAACAAGGGGTCATAATCACCATTTGTATAACCTATGTTCATCCCCTACAACCACATTCATTTTCCCTCTTCTGAGGAGTAAATGATTATAGCTAAATCATGTGATTATTTATCACAATCATAGCCTAATATTAAACTATGGGTACCATGGCTCTACCCATGTCATGATTCTCATAGTACTTCCCATCTCTCCTTGATATTAGTTCCCATGGTCATTGTCACCTAATCTTGTTTTCACTTACACAACCTTATTTTGATCTTAGTCATGCCTTGATAAAGGTAACCCCTTGAGAATGTATAAAAATTCTATGTCAAGTAAAATCAAACAAAATTAAAAGCAACATCAAAGTCAATAATGAATCATGGGTCATTCCTAGCATTCTTAGACTACTCCCTTGAAGGGTGGTTATTGAAAACTTATTTGAAATTGCAAAAATTTAAGGTGGACTACTCCCCCAAAGGATAACTATCAAAAGAATTTGAAATAAGAATATAAACTTAGACCACTCCATTGAAAGATGGATGAGTAAAGCACTAGTCAAAGCTATTAATTTATTGGAAGCTTCCCACATCAATCAACTTTCCAAACCCTAAAGCACAATCAAAAGTAGTGAAAACCTCATAAGCAAAATCAACAACAATTAGAAACACCACACTCATCTATCATAAAAGTAATAATCTTGGAAGGATGCAATCAGATCTCCTTAGTAGACTTCCTGTATTGATCAGTCTACACTTTATATATGAGCATATAATTGATTATACTATCCTCTTATAAGCCTACAAAAGAGACATGTTATTTTTAAACCAAGGTTCTAGTTTCACACATCCTCCTTCCATATATCATATACGTGGGACTATGAGCTTACTTGACATAATGTTATCAAGACACCCATTTATCAACCTAAGCACCCTAATGCAAAGCATTTGAAAGGCTTATTTTCATTAAACCAATCCAACTTTGGGTTTTGTTTTTGTCCATACCAATGAAAAAGCCCTATGTTTATTTTTCTATCTTTTATTGGTTCATGTAGATGTAATTCTCATGCTTCTTATCTCTTTCCTTACATTTAGTTTATTATCTAGTTACTTTATGTATTCTCATTATATCCTTAACCATGTTCAAATTTCATTTCCATGATCATTAACAATACATAAAAAATGTAACAATGTTAACTATATCCATGTAACATATCATATATCTATCTATGGTCAAAACACCATGAAATCACATCACATCACATCATAACATAAACATCATCCTATCCATCTACCATTAAAATATCATGAGAGCATATATCATATCATAAAAAACCTTAATTACACCATTCATCATCATGAACATCAAAAAAATCAATCATCAAAACATCATGAACCATATCATATATCATTCACCTATCTATCTATTAACCATCACATCACAATGATTCATCTTACAATAATAAAATAACCATAAACAAGGTCATTATGATCACATTATCATATGACATATATCCATCCATATCATAGCATCTCATATCCATGAACTAAATTAGAGAATCATAACCATCACATGCCTAAGCTAGTGAGTTAACATCTCATAAAGCATATGTAGGAAACTATAGACCATCAACCATAAGCATAAACATGAATAACCACATTAGCATATAGACCATGAACCATAAACATAAATCATATATAACATCATAAACCATACATCATCATCATATATATTATGTATTCATAAATACATGTAATAATGTATAAACTCTCTCTCAAAACATGTACATCTTGCTGCATCAACATGTAGGTTAGTATCAAAATAATGTACACCTATATATAACAACATATGTAAATCATGCCCCTAGAGCACCTATACCATTTCCACCTACCCATGCACTCCCATCTAGTGGTGTCCCCATTGGTATCTTTTCCTAGCCCAATATGGAGGCCTACTATCCTATAGTAGCTATAGATAGCCCAACAACCAAACTAGTTTTGTACTCCCCATATCTCATCACCTATGGAAGTTGATCTTGTACCATCACCTCATAAGACCTAAGTTCCTTAATAGTGGCTAAGTATCATAGACTTAGAACTATGTTTTTTGATCCTCTAACCACCAGTGCTAGTCCCCCTCTTGCTACTACCCTTTATCTAAGATCATCTATCTCCTATGTGACAACCCTAAGGGATGCCTATGCCTGATCTTGATCTATTTTGATACTCACCACACAAACCTATATCACAAAAATATAACCCTATAGTGTGTCCACTTATACCTATAGTACTTATAACTATGCTTAGGATACAACTAAAGCTCCCCCTACTTGTCCATCTTGGCCAGCTAGATCTACAGACATCAGCCACATACCTCCATGATCCCCACCAATGTTTATAACTATGTATATGGGATGATACTAGGCCATGCATTCATATACTAACCCAACTTATTATATGAAAACCATAATGGGAAAATCCTCATACCCACCATCTAGAGTTATATGAGTAGGATATGGCATTGGTAATCAAACCTTTGTATCCTCTCTCTTGTACATGGGAAATTGGCCTAGGATACCCTATACCAAACCAAAATACCAACACACCCTATCAAATGTGATCAAATCTAACTCTCCCTATCACCTACCTATTATCTATTTGTATCTTTGAAGGGAGAGTGTCTATCTCCTATACCTTGGCCATATCAAAAATTGCACATATGGCCTCTAGGTGATATCTCAGACCAATAGTGTACCCCTAAACCACTTTAAATCATGGGCACCACACCTTACACCTGATATAGCTAAATAATCCCTCCATCATATGAATACAATATGTAACTCTATTTTCATATAGCCTACCCATATAAATCATACTAGTCTCAGCATCTAAATATGCACATAGGCCCAACAATGTAAAACTAGGATGACACTCATGTCATATATCTTGTGGTGCCTAAACCACCATAACTCCCTACATATCTACACAATAAAAATAGAAACCCAACCAAATACTATTTGACCTAGTAGGATCTTAACTAATACCCCTAGTATAAAATAGGGAAATCTCTCACTACTTGAATCCAGAAGCCCAAAACATGTCACCACAATCATGATCATGGTCATAAGCCTCATCTCAACTGGGGATTTTTGATAAAAAATCATGTATTGAAATCCCCCAACATGCCATTAGACCTAATCACTCTCATCTCTATATAATTACTTGATGAAATCCTCTCACTCCTTATGTTTGATATGATAAATGACATCACCATGTAGTGGGAGTCTAGTAATCCTATGTACATCCTCAAGGATCCCATCTCTTGATGATTATTATGACCATGTATGCATCTTAGGGCACATGTTGGTAGTGACTCATAGCTCTTAGCCCTACCTCATCCATGTGGGTCTAGTCCTCTAGAGTAATCCACTCCTATATCTCAGGAAAGATGTGTGACACATGGTCATGTATCTAAATCTACTCCCTACCTTGCATCATATTAGACACTTGATTTAGTTACCTACACTATTCTTGTCTACCCTAAATTTTACCCACCTTAGTTGTCCCTCTATTTATCTTATCCATCTACCCCATGTCCATTGATTTCCCTTCTAGTATGTAGTACTTACCTTATCATCAAATTTTTTCTTAAAGCACACTTAAAAATTCCCCCACCCTACCCAACTTCTTGTGATCATGGTGACCACTAATAGTTAGACACCCCTAGTTCATAGTGTGTTGATCATCAATAGTCAACCCTAACCAATGATGATAATTGTGGGTGTTCCATGGATAGAACACCCAAAACCACTTATACCCTAAAAACCACCTAAATTACATTATAAACTATTAAAGTAGCTAGCCTACCCCACTAAACTAATCCAATTTACCCACCCACCCCACTAATTCATAATTTTAATGATAATTTTACCCAAAACCCTACCTATGGCATTCCAACCCAACCTGAGAATTCTTAACAAAACCCTAACCTCACCTAACATGATTACATCAAATCACAACTATATACCCAATTTAAGACACTACCTACCTCATTCTTTAATCTCTACCATGGTCAAATCCTACATAAAGCTACTCAACTATGTCTACATTCTCCCTACATCTCAAACCCATGAATATTACATCCACATGCCTCCTACCAATCACCAATCACCAACTTATAAACCACCCTTACCAAAAATTGCCAAAATCACTAGAGCACAAAGTCAATCACATAAAAGTTACAAATGAGTAAAATTAATTTGGTTTTTACTTTTTACCTAGCAATTTTTTTGGGTTTTCCCTAACCATTGATAATAAAGGTGACTATTGATAGTTACCTTTTGGGATCCCTAACCAGCGATGGTCAAGATGCCTTAATTTTAATTATACAACTACAACTACATTTCTTAGTAAAACTAAACCAAGTTTTACCCATCTTTGGAGACTACTATCTCTAACCAACCGAACCACTTAGTCACCTTGTTGTTGGTATATTTTGTTCCATCTGGCACACAATTTATGACACTTTTTGCCTAGTCCTTTGACTACAATGATAACATTTCCATGTTCATCCTTCTTGAATTTATACCATCTCACGCTTACCTAACCAATTCATGTCTATTTTAGATCACTTCTTACCTTGGATACCCATAAAACTTGACTTGTTTATGTTCTCCTTGGGAGCACTTCCTACCTTAGAAACCTATTGGACACATAAACATTACTTAGAAGAGTTACATTTATGAGTGTTCCCAACTACCACACCCACAAGCAGTCACATGGTTCACTTATCACTTGTCTTTCTTAGCACTGATCCTTAGTTTTACCAGCATTGGCAACCTAGTCTATGCATGATCTTGGCTTCATAGCTTTTTATTGCACTTATTTGCACTTCCATTCTTAACTTATCATTCACCCATTTTTATCATCAACTATCCACTTATCAAATCATGACCCAATTTTTATTTTTCATCACTGACTCCTAGTTTGAGGGGTAACACATCCTCCTTCTCTTGGGGTAACTAGACCTTTGAGTGATACTCCATTTTGGTTTTGTAACTAATTCACACAAGATGCACAATAAAATGGTGGAAAATATAGACACTAAAAATTTTCACATGATGATTTTGAATGAAAAATCACATAGACATACCTAGGATCTTTTTGGGACTAACCTATACCAATCTAGCGTAACCATGTTCACCCATAGTTAGTTTCACAAATTAACTCAACCTACCCTTCAAGACCTTTTCCTTTGGCCTGACCATCGATGATCAAAGTAACTATTAATGGTCACCCTTGGGAAACCCTAACCCTCAATGGTTAGGGTACACATCCTCAAACATAAGCATGTAATCATCCATCAAAATTTTATAAATATAAGTCATCTAAATCTTGATGTGATCCTTTTCATAGACAAATTATATTGAGATGGCCTAGTTACACCTTGACTTCTACCTCTTACTTGTGCCTATAAGAAGATAGGATCCTAAAAGAGAGATCCATATACAATAATGATCAAAGCTCAAGGATCCAAGAGTGTTCTTTTTTAGGTCAATCAATGTCATTATCATCATTAGCATCATCATCATTATCAACAATCTTATTGAGATCTAACTAACCATCATCTCTTAATCACGTTCTTGAGTACTATTACGCTATATAAATCAAGCTACATTCCACCAATAGGTTAACTTCTTCAACCACTAAAAAAATAAAATTTTGGTAAGATAAGTACTTGTTTTTTAATATTCATTTACTTTTTTTCCATTTTTTAATCATCCTAGCTCTTTTCCATCTCCTAAAATCCATCTTTTAGATCTTATTATTTACCAATTAACAATGCAAAACTTACATAGTAACCATCAACATTTGACTCAACCACCAATGGTCTACCCAACCATCGATTGTTAGATTTACCATTGATGGTTAGCTTAACCACTGATGGTTACCCTAACCACCAATGGTCACTATGGAAATGAAAACTAGCAATTTGTTTTCACCCATCTACCCCCAACCAAACCTAATTTTTTGTGTTCTTTATCATTCACAAATCCCTTTCAAAATTTCTAGAGCATGCCCCAACCCCTTGGTACTAGTATTAAGTAGTTTATCACTAATTTGATCATTTATAGTCTATTTTATAAACAAGTATTCTTGTGTTTAATTTTCGTACCTTTTGATTATTGATGCAAGTACCTTCTTTCCATTTTTTTTTGAACTTAATTATTTAAAACATGAGGATTAACATCCCCTAAGGAAGATCTAGCTTTTAGGATCTAGCTATTTTTAGGTAATCCACCCAACTATATGTCTAACAAACAATTTTTCTTTAGTGCTTTATTATCTACATGTATTCTTCCCAATAAAAAAAATGAGTTCTTCATAATCTTCTGATTCAACATGCACGCAAACAAACAAGTTTTGTAACCATAACCATATTGAGTTTCTTTTATCTCTTTCTTAGAACTTAAAGTGAAAATTTACATTAAACACACATTTTGGAGACCATAGTGGGACACTATGCTCCCATTTAATCCATATTTGCTTGTTATTAATGTCTTTGGTAGCTTATAGGTCTGACTGGGCAAAGAAAATCTTGAAATTTCAAAATTTTGATGTGTTTCAAGAAAGTCATAGTATTATACTATTAGTCATGACATTTCAATAGCATATTGTTAAAGCCAATAGAAATATTATCAATTGGATGCTATAATTTAGGGTTTTATTAAGGTTTTTATATAAACCCATGACTCTATTAGTCATGTGATTTCATTTTAAATAGTCATATCATCATTTTGAATAATGATAGTATTGAAAACTATACTGGGTTTCAAACTATAATTTGTTTATGTTAACTCTTTGTTATTGTAGGTGTTTTTCATACTTTTGGTGTTTTTGTGTGTATTTCAATAATAAAAATCCCTCAAAAATTAGATAACCATATACTTTTAACAAATCTACAACTCTCCCACCCACTGTATTGCCTTGGTAATAGAGGGATTATCATTTATAGTTATGGTATTGCCTTTTCTTCTTAATCAGGTAAAACCCTCCCCTTATCTCTTTTGAATCATCATTTTGAGTGTTTTTAGGATTTTTCTAAGAATTTTTCAATACCTATAAGACAAAATTAGAGAGGTTTTCTATTTTTTTTGAAAATTTTAAACATACCTCTATGTATGAACATTTCACCCTCTGTCTCTAAAAATACCTATTAATAGAGGAGACTTTTGTCCTACAGGGTTCATAACGGGTAGAGGAGAAGAAACTTCATCTACAAATCCATCATACCAATTGATTTAGATCCATATGGCAATACCACGACTACCATAGTCATAGGTTTGCATTGTAAATGGTAGCATTGTTAGTCTTAGTTGTATCTTTGAAGCTTAGGCCAATTTAGATTAGTATTATGCTTTGGTAGCATTTTATATCATCAAATAATTGTATTTAGAACTAAATCCCTATATATATTTTAATAGTCTTGTTGATTAGGTCATATTTATATATATTATTTTTCCTAAACATTATACTATCACTACTTGTGTTTTTACTAATAGTCACAATTTTGTCAATCTGAGTTGTGGTTTTATGGTTTATGGCAAAACCCCTACTATCGATTCCTAGTAAATCATAGATTTATCACTCCCAATCATGGGGTTGTTAGGCAGTCATGGTTTGGTGACTATCCATAATGGTTTTCCTACATTTTTCAAACCCATGACTAGCAACTCATGGGATTGGCATTCCAATCATAGGGTTGTGCATTCAAGCCATGGGATTGCCCTGTGCACTCATAACATTATAGGGACTCACATGATTATATAAATTTAGATTGATAACCTTTTTCTTTTAGGTCCCTTGGAGAATTTGGCACCCCATTAGACATCTAACCTTTGTGATTGTAGGGAGGGATGGCATTTTCTAATTTTGTCTTAGATTTCAATATCTTGATTGTTAATTTGAGTATATCATTATCTTTTCTAATTTATTTTAAATACTTGATTAACCTTGTCTATGTGTATATACATTTTATTTATCCTTGTATATACTAATTTGTCATATCATGATAAAACACACATAGGTAATTAGAATGGTTAATTAATTGTATTGTGTGTTTTATTGTTTGCTAACCCCTCCCTTCTAAGATAGCACATGACATGGAATTCAGACCCACACATGGGATTAGTATATAGGGGGTTAGTGTTTTGGATTTCATCTCTTCACACTAAAAAATCTCCATGTTCCACTAGAATATAATAATCAGGGATAATTGTCTTTAGGCTAAATGGTTGACCCCATATAGGTCATCTATGAAGGGGAAGAAGTAATTCTATGAACCAAGCATTAGACAACACCACATATAGACTTGGGTCCCAAAGTACCATTATGTATATAGGGGATGTCCTTAAGAGATCTTGTTTAGACTAGTATAGGACCTTTTGGCCATAACAGTTGTTCCACTATAGGCATCATTATCAGCACCAAAGTAGCCATTAAGTACATGTAGGGTTGAGAGGGTTTGGTCAATTCTGTAATGGGTCACTAGCCTAAAACCTCACCTATGTATTTATTATATGGTATGGTCATTAGGTTACACACATGTGAATTTAATAATCATAGGTTGTGGCTTGCTTGTTTGGGTGTGTGTTGTGCAAAACCTATCTTGTTTGTGAGTTGAGTTAGCCTTTTACCTATCCATACTTATCTAGGTAATTTTCACATATCACCTTGTATATTCCATACTCATCATTATATCACCCTGTACATCTATATCCCATCCTCCACTTCTTACATATCCTAATGAACATCTTAGTCACTAGTTATATATAATGTCTTTGTATAGGTCCTATCCCATCTCCCATTTTGTCTATTCATACCCACTCATCATCGACCACATCCCCATCACCTATATCATTCTCTTATACATCCTATATCTCATCATGATATATAACATACCCAATTCTCTTGTATATCCTTAACCTATTTTCCTCTTGTACATATCAACCTATCATTCTACATACCCTTGACATCATCCATTTATCCTATCCCCTCTCATCTTTTCTTCATCATATCTTATCCTAGTCATCCTCCCTTCATCCCTCACTCATTATCTTACACATCTTCATCATCATAAAATTCCACATAATCTCTTTGTATATTCCTTTACCATTGTCTTATCTCATCCCCTATCTTAATATAGACATATCCCACTCATCATTCTTGCATATCCTAGTCACACCTTGTCACCCATATCTTACCCTATGTCCATTACATCCATAAATTTTAATCATCATCTTGTTTCATTATCCCATCACCTACATTTTGTATCACATATCCTTATCTCATTATATTTTTTTACATATCACTTTGGACTCATATTTTACATATCTTTTTCTTAATCTCCTCCTAATTTAACATCATCCCATCTGTCACATGCATCCTAATCATCATATTGTATATCCTTATCCCCCCACACTTTGTGTATATATTGATCTATTTTGTATATTCTACTATTCCTATCCTATCCTAGTCCCATCTATCATTCATCCATCACTCACCCATATTAAGCATCATATTTTCCATACTTATCTCACTATCACTTTATACATATCATCCTTTTATACTTCACTCCATCTACCATTTTTTCCTAATCATATACCCTTATCACAAAAAACTTGTACATTTTTATCTCATTATTCTCTTGCATATATATTTTAATCTTCTACATCCTCATCATCATCCCCTTGTATCTATTTTTATGTGTGTGTGTGTGTGTGTGTGTGTGTCTTTTTACATCTTTTTACATATCCCATACTAATCTTCTCTTCATCCCATCCTAGTCATACACCGTCATCTTGTACATCCTTGCCTAATCATGATCTTGTATATATATGTCACCCTTTTCTTGTATATCCTTTTTATTATCCCATCTCCTATATTACATTAGTCACACCTTATCATAAGACCACCTCATCCATAATCAATCACACTTCACTTTGGTTTTGCCTTATCCATCAATCACACCATAGTCTTAATAATTCACATATCATTTTATTGACATCACCCCATTACATATTTTATCATAACCCATCTTAATACCATTTTGTCTCACCATCCACATTCTATCCTAAGGCCACCTCAACCATAGTCCTAATCATCCCCATACTATCTTCTCTCATTATCCCATCACCTTATATATCTTTGTTTTACCTTCTTGTATGTAATTTTATCTCTTATACATCCTTCTAAAATCACATCTTATCACTAGACCCATAAATCATTAATCATCCCCTAATCACATCCTAGTCACACCTCATCATCCACATATTATCTTAAATCCATATCCAATCACATGTCTTAACCTTGCCTTTATCACCCATCTGGTTATCACATCATCTTATCCTAGTTGGCTTCTAGGTCACATATGAGTCTAAACCATCAAAACTTCATTATGCCTTTATCATTTGATCATCACCTATCATCATACTTATCCCTATTCCATTGTCTTAATCACCTTCATCACATAATCACCTACCATCCCATCTTAAACAAAATTAGTCTAAGATCTTGAGTTAATCCTATCATCTTAATCTCCCTATCATCCTATCATCCTAATCCCAATATCATCCTATCATCTTATCTACCTATCATCCTATTATCTTATCACCATCCTCTCATCCTAATCCACTTCGTCCAATCTCATATCCTAATCAATAACTTGTTAGCATCTTATCACTTTGTCCATCTCAATCTAGAAAACCCATCAACTATTAATCATCCCTAGTCTAATCATCTTTCCTTATTCATAACTAAGACCCATCATACCATAATCTTGCTAGTTTGAATATAGGCACCCATCATATCCCCAATCCTTTTACTAGGTTAACCACTAGACATTGTTGATAGGTTGTTCTCACCTATTATATCATTAGTCTAAAACTTTATCATAGTATTTAAACCATTAGTCTCTCTCATCTACATCGTCACCTGTCATCTTAGCTCAGTGCTTTCAATCTATTTTTTTAGGAATCTCATCCAATCCTTATCCTACCTAAATCATCTATCATTTATCAACCATTACCATGGAGATATATGTCACCTTCATAGACCAATATATAGCTACTTATAAGGATGATATCCTCCTAAAGTTCATTATGATGGGTGTACCACTTCCTAAAGGTGTTTATCCCCTTTAACTAATTACACCTCCCCTCAAATCCCCATCATGTGAATCTCATACAAACCCTCCATCCACTATCAATAAATCACCATCTACCCATTCTCAAACAAGTAAAGGGAATATAATCTTGGCTACCTCAAATCCATCCACCTAGTCATATCCACAACCATCTGATCATAAGTCCAATGTTTCCATGTCTAAGCGACAACATGAAGTGGGTCCTTATATTGCCCTTCCCATATCATTGGAAACCATCTTCAAACAACTTTTCACCACTAACATGATGGTATATCTACTTATTTGAAATCTTGATCCCACTAAGCCAAAACCCCCTTGGTATAAAGATATCCAATATTATGTATGTCACCAAATTTGGGGGCATACTATTAATCAATGTTGACCTTTATAAGATGTTGTCTAGGACCTCATTGACCATGGTGATATAGTAATTTATGATGAACTAGATTCATCTACATCCTTGGTGAAAAAAAAGAGTAATTCCTAGATTCCCTTCCCAATCATGATTAATACCCTCCCCTTTAAAGCCAAGGGCAAGACACCACACCTATCCTCCATGATCCTTCCATCCCATACAAATCTTCCATCAAAGTTGAGCCTATCTCCCATGATCCTTGTCCTTCCATCTCTTATTAACCCTTCCATGACCCTCTTATTGAATCCATTATTCCTCCATCATCTCCTTCTCACCCATCACATCAAATACCCCATGTTGAGAGGTCAATCATAGATAATGAATCCAATATTAGTAACATTGCATCTTGCACATTAGAGTTAGCATCAGAGATAGAATAGGTCTTATCATCCATGAGATCATGTTCAACACCCCTATCTAAATTAGATTCCTCATCAGAAATGTCATCCATCATTGATGTTGATAATGGCTATCTTTGAGAGGATACCTACAATCTAGATACCTCTGATCCATTACAAGGTATATCTTTTGATATTATTTAAGATGATATCATAAATGAGTTCTTGAAATATTTATCTATCAAATATTTTTAGAGTGTGTCTGATACTCCTTTGGATGAATGTACTATAGCTATTCCTATCGATCCTTTTGTCGATCTTGATGATATTTTCTCTGAGGTTGAAAATAGGTCTCTTAGGAATCCCTATGAAGACTATGCTTCCCCATAACCATGCATTGACCTCATCATAACCTCACCACCATCGTTATCCATCATATACCATTTTCTCCCCATTGATGATCTCTTAATCACCTCCTTCGATAATTATGTACAAGTGAATGCATCATTGGGCCCTCCCTCATGTAAAATAATATGTGCCACAAATATATATGTCCAAGATAATATTTCAAAAGTCATAAATCATAATCAAGTAATCTTTAATCCCATTAGTCAAAATCAAGAAGAATCAAATCATTGACCTTATCCAATAATGTATTCTCTTAGTGAAGCCTAATATTTGGCACTAAGAGACTATTAAAGTCAAAATAATAACTTTATATCAAATCAAAGATCAATATCCCCTAGTGAATCCCAAAATTAGGCACCGAGAGGCAATCAAATTCAAATATAATTAAAAACTCCAAATAATTTAAAAATCATGGTTGATAATCCCTCAAATAATTAGATTAAATATGAACCACATTTTCAATAAATCTTGGATCTCATAAAGTATTTTGCACATGGCACCAATCAAATAGAAAAATTCTAGCACCTCTAATGATGTATGTGACTACCAATCATAATCCTCCATCACCCGTCACAGTATCCTATCTTGATCCTTGTCATCCATCATGCCATCTTATCATGAACCATCCAATCTACTAATATCATCCATTCAAGTCCCATACCTCCACATCAAGATCTAATCAAATCCATAACTCCCATCACCTCCTTGGGTAACATCATCTCTCTTAGGGGTAATGAATACACTTGGTTTAGATATCTAGAGGGGTTACCATTAATAATCATCAAAGGTAATATGGACCCTAATCCATCTAGTACTTACAACATGATCCTATCATCACACATCCCTAAAATAGGTGTTGGTTAAATGATCCATCAAGTGAACACACCTTACATCTTACCTGTTAACTAATAAATTGAGATGCCCAAGAAAAATTCAAAAAGTCAAAAATAAATCATTTATCTAATGGTGAAAACCATTCTTATATCACCTTAGGAAAGTTCTATGATGAAAATTGATTTTTAGCATCATGATAGAAAAATCTATTGTCTATATTGTTCCTCAACACTTGGGGGCAAATCCATCCATTTCATACTCTTATACAATCATCCTACTTACGACATCACTTTTACACCTTGTCTATATCCCTTGAACCATTATCCATAATCATGTCATGCATCATATCTCTTCTTCCTTCCCATATTGACCTTTTTAAGAAAGTGGAATATATCTTCAAAATTTTCCCTACACCATCTTGGAATATCCTCCAATGGATACTCAAGAAAATAACTATCTAATTTCTTCATGATGTGGTCATTTGGTATCCCTAGTTCACTTATCTTTGGTCCCCATAATTTTCATCCTTTATCATCAAATCCATCATCCCTCGATCCTTCTCCTAGTTTTTAGGCTTGGAACTCCATTTTCTAGTAACCCCATTTGTACTGTGTACATACATATTCCTAAAAATTCTTAAGAGTAAAAAAATGTCAAAAACCCTAAAAAATCATAAAATTTTAAAAATCCAAAAAGAGTCCATCATGTATTGTCTTGTGCCTATTCCCCTAGTCTTATACATATCCATGTCATGTGTCTTTTCTTATCCCCAATATTTGGATATAACCTTTAGTCTTAGAACCATTACCAAGTGGTCACCCATCATATCTTCATCATCCTATTGGCTAAGTGTTATTAGCATACATCACCTTGCCAAATACCTTAATATGGCATCCATCACTTTCTATTAGGGAATTTCCATACCTGACTCCCATCAAATTACCCTTTGCCATTATAGAAGGTACATGATCCCATCATTGTCCTTATAATTACCTCTTCATGCCTAGCACCCATCTAATCACTTTTTCAAGCATGAAAGGTATTTGATCCCATCATCATCTCCTAGTATCCTTAATAGATTGGATCTTTATAGGGCCTTGTCTATTGGTAATAATTGGTCATCACTTGTCAAATCATCATCCTTGACCACTTTTTAATCTAATTTCAAGACCAAATCAGTAGTCAAAGACATAATCACATCATCTATCATCCCATTTTTAAGTAGGGCCAAAACTTCATCTTCATCCTCATCCTTGTCATTAGTCCTATACACATCCAAGTCCATCCTAAGTCCACAATCCCATCACCCAATCACTCAACCCATAATTTGGTAAGACATTGGGATACTACATGTATATACTTATTTGTGTTACTTGTCTTTTATTTGTCTTGTTTATATGACTGTATATATCTTATTTGTCTTATGTTTTGATTACATCATGTCTCATTTTGTCTATTTAAAAATGAATAATAATTCTATGAGGAAACCCAAAGTTCCCTCAAGGATGTAGAGTTTACTATTTATCCATGCACCTTGACACATTGTCCTCTTAGTCACAATTATATCATGGGACATCTTGTCAAGTGTTATATTTTTGGATTACTTAAAATATGAGGATTTTTATGTCACTTGTGATGGATTGATCACCTACACCTCATCATTTATCTAATCATCATATCACCCCTCATCTCATCATCCCTAATATAATCCTCTCAATTCATCTAACTAACATCCAATATTTTATCATCACCCCCTAATCTAAGTTATATCCTATCATCCCTAATATCATCCTCTTAATCCCTAATCATCATCATTATATTATATCCTATCTTCAGAACTACATCATCTTGAGGTCATTCTAGACTTTATAGGTAGCACTTGGACACTCTTCTATGCCCAAGGATAGCTTGGCCAATATATCTTCTCTCATTTCCTTGCATGTCTCTATGCTAGGGGCATCATCCCAGTCATTTTGGTCACTCTATCATATCATTTCTTCTCCATCATCACCTACATCATCTTGATTGATTTAGGTTTGAGCTACACCCATCCTTAATATAATAAAATTATCAATCTTATCCTAGCCAACAACTCTCCCTTGCATACATCCTTACTTAAGATATATCTAAAGCTTGTGGCCCTTTAATCCTATCATCATCTTGTTATGGTTAATTCCCCCTTGTGATGTGTCTACAACCATGACACCCATCATATTTATTCCCTATACATGTGTCTTTACTAGGGGCATTGTTATCAATTTATGTCCCATTACTCCAGTTGAATATTTATTTTTGATCATCTATCTCACATTTTACATCCCATTCCATTATCTATCCATCTCACCCCACCCATCATTTCTTCTTTTGAATGACCATCTAGCTCATTATTCCTTGCATGTCCAATTGAGGGGGAATCATATCCCATACCATTATCTACTAATATTCATCATCTATTAACATTCATAGATGACATGGTTTTTCTTTGAAAGACCATTATTCCTTCCACTCTATCCACTCACAATGACCTTTCAAAGAGGGGGAAAATGTATACACCTAAAATTGTTCACTCCATTATAGTAGACTAATATTCCTATTAGTCAATACTAATTCCATTTATCCTATTTTATTATGCTAATTTATCCTATTTCTAGCTATAAATATAATATCCCCTTCCATTAATCTACAGTCACTAACTTACCCATCCCCACCCTTTCATCAATTCCTCCTAAAACTCCCATTATCCTAATTTAATCCTATTTATACATTATATGGGAATTTAAAATTTTGATAACCCCACCTACCCACATACTAACCTACATTATGGCATTCCCTATATCCCTATGTCCCTAATACTCACCTAATCCCCCATATAACCCCCACCTAATCCTTCATTATCTCTTAGATAATGGAAAAGTATCTAGAATTGGAGACTTCCCTCGAAGTCTCTAGAAATGTCTAATTCTAGAGCTTTCCCAAGGAATTTAATATTCTTTGGATAATTTGGAGCCATTGATATCATAACCCTAAATTCAAATTACAACCCTTGATTTTACCTCCTAAAATTTATATAAATAACCTCTCCCTCCACCCTTAAAACTTATTGAGAAATCATACCAAAACCATGTCAAAATGAAATTAGTGTGTCCATACCAAAACCATGGAAAAATAATTCTAAAAATCTTATACCAAAATCCATAATAAACCATCCATTGAATCCATTATCATAATCCAACATCAAACCATCATGGAGTCAAGCTGAGTCTAACCATCCATTTAAATTTTTTGGAAGGAGGTAACATAACACAAGGGATTCAAAATCTCTTTTATCATTATAATTTATTTTATAAATCCTTCTTATTACATAGTTTACATTTTGAGTTTGGAATTAGTTTATTTAAATTCATACATTGAGCTCAAAATCCCTCTACACATTAATTTATTACTTTTGAACAATGTGGGCCAAAATGTAAGCTAACAAATACTATTGGTCCAACACTCCCCCTTAATGTTTGGTGGGGATACATGACATAGTCACCTTTTTATACAAAAGGAATTATAATACATAAACCATTTATGATGATTTATGGCTAGCATGCAACACTTGAAGGACTTAAACAACTTGATAATGTAAATATCAAGTTTTATATACAAAAGGGATTAGAATCCATAAATATTTAACCCTAAATTTTAAATATCGAGGATAGGGATAAGAATATAGAAATTGTTCAAATACAAGGGTGGTAAACTAATTCTTAATAGGATAATTAATTTAAAAGATCATATAAATGTATATTATTAATTATAATATTAATATATGATAAATATAAAAAGTACTAAATTTTAAAGATTTTTAATTAGTTTCAATACCCTATAGAAATAATACATAGTTAGGATTACTATGTGTAAGTAGATATACACTAGAAACATGTGGAAAGTATGAAAGAAAAATATATTGTATCAATCATTAGATTATAGAAATTATAATTATATAGCCATAGACACTACCATCAAATTAGGACAATAAAATCAATGTTGATGTCTGTTGTGATGCATGTGTCTAGTATGGAATAATGATTGGATCTCAATGCAACAAAATTCACTATTATGGTTTTTCTATCATCTCTATGTTTTTGTATTCATATTTGGGATATAGGTTATCATTTTTTTCAAATTAATCAAACCCTATATCTTTATCCTTCTCCACCTTTGGTATCAGTTTACTAGGTGAAGGTTAGTGGGTTCACAATGTTGTGTTGGCCTCCAAGACCCCTCTATCAATGAATGTTTCCTACATATCCAATACTCTAAGGAGAACATCAAACTTATGTAGATATCCATTATATATGGAATATATTTACAAAAGGGTGAAATATACTATATTAAGATGAAAGAAGTGATTTATCTTGTAAATTGGATAAATAACATTCATGAGCTGATCTTTGAATGCTTAAAATATGTAATATGACTACTATTATGCTTGATATGAAAATAGGGGATGAATATGTCATAATATCTTGGTTGTGAAGTTGATTTATTTATATTTGTTAAGTGTTTTATTAGTATTTTATACATGAGGAATGAGTAGGATTATAATTGTATTTATACCACACATTTTAAAAGTATCTCATGATAAGGTTTGATAATAAAAATAGGATTACCCATAGGTTTTAAAACATTCTAAATATGTATGGCTTTTGGCCACTAGTTACTAGATAAATATCTAGACACTACCATTAGTGATAGTGTCCCTTTGTGGATTTAAGTGTCCAAAAGGCTAGAAAATGTGTATTGGTCTAAAACTAAAAATGAAAGATGTTTATCAGGTTTTAAGCTTATTTTGTAGTATAGGAGACCTAGGTCATCAGAATGATATGGATTAGACTAATATATAATAGTTCAGGCATAATGAGATGGTGAATGTGAGATTTTTGATAATATGGAGATAAAGAACTAAAGGGTAGAACCATGATTGATACTTATCAAATGTAAAAGATTTAAATTATATAAATATTTGATTTTGGTATCTACATTTAGCCCTTTAATCTAGTAATTCATAAAGTTGAAATTAGTAATTTAAAGGAAAGAAATGAGTACCTAGTTGTGTATAACACACCATTCCTTTACTTGATCCAAATTAGATTGTTTTTATAGTGTATCACCTATAACCAAGAGCATGTTACATTAGAAATCAATGCATATAATCTAACATTTAAAATAACTAAAATTATCAAAAAGAAAGAGAGCAAGGAATGAGTACAAATGTGTGTTGATGTAACCATGTTCCATTTTGATGCTTTGACTTGGTAAATATGATTCATTATGATGCATTAGAGCTATAAGAGGTTCAAACTTGAACCTTTAAATATTGAAGAGGGATATTGGAAGGTGTTATTCCATAATTTAGTGTAAGGATGAGTTGTAACATATCCATTTAGATCTTTATATCTCAACCACACAACTCATGTGTGTGTGTGTGTGTCTATATATATATAATCTAGTGAGGGTGAGAAATTTAATCAACTCCTACTATAAATATGGTGAGGTTGAGTGATTTATTCACTTCAACCTATAAAATGAACCAATTATTATATAAAAAAAGGATTGATAAAATTACATTTTGGTGTAATCAATACATCCTCATGAATAGTATAATTACTAATATTTTATAATTTTTGGTGCAATAACATAGTATATTCACCTATATTATATTTGAGCTAGAGCATGTGTCATAAATCTAAAAAAATATGATATAAATCTATGTAAAATTGTTGCAATGCATAGGATTCTGAGCCACATGTATATCTGAATCACAAAGCTAAACTAGATATTGTGAAAGTATAGAGGTCATTTATTTAGGACATTCCCACACTAAAATATGAAGATAATGTGTAATTTTATAAGCTTCAAAGTCATTCCTTTATGACATGCCCCCACTAGAAGTTGGAAATTTTGAAAAATGTGGATGTCTTGCTTTTATGACATGCCCTCTTTTGAGGTGAGATAAAAAGAAACTTACCACAAAAGGATGAGGTAACTATATAATATTTGTATGAATCATGTAGCTTATAAAAATAAAATTTCTAAGTAGATATATCAATGAAGCTAACAATATTTGATCACATCAAGCCCTAATATACATGATATAGACCATGGAAACATTTATAGATTAATAATACAAGCTCATCAAAAACTCAAGTGCACATAAGAAAATTTAATGTAATGCAAAATAATTGTCTAAAAAGACTAATTACAAGGTGTTGATTTGTATCTATGTCAAGGATATAAAGTGACAAAAAAATAAAATATCCCAAATTTTTGTGTCTATCTTGGAAGACCTTAGGGCTTAATTTAGTTTTGCTTGAATGATTATATGACTACCACCTTTAGCCTATGAGTAGACCCTGCTATAGGGAAAATAGTAACTTTGTAGTGACACAATCTATTTGAGATTTCCTTTTGTTGTTATGGTGAAAATTCTTTATATTTTTCCAACTTATTGCCTAAACATTAAACATGTAGATGAATATTTATAGTGAGAAGTAAACTAAGGTGATTTATGTCAAAAAATAAAAAAGGGAAATAATGGTTGAGTAGAAAAGAAGATATACCTTGAAATAATAAAGATCAATATATTTCCTTAGTTATTTTATGATGATAGTGCAAATAAAACTAACATTCATGAAATCCTAGTGTTGGACTCAAAATATGATAAATTCAATGGTGATTTTATGGGAAATAAAATACACATATCTAAAAAGTATGCCATAAAAATGGCTACTGATAATAAATTTCCTTAAGCACATTTTATTGTAGAGTAGAAGGGAAATAGAGCATGCATAAACAAATTTTATTAGAATAATATAAATCACAAACTAACAAGATACATTATAAGCACTACTATCAATTTTAACCATCAATAAATGAAACCATCTATCATTTACAAAGCTTTAAAAATAAGAAAATATGGAAAGTAATGAAATGGTAAACAAATTTCTATAATTCCTCTTTACATTTTCATTAATTACACAAAATTCTATTCTAAAGTAAAAGTGAGGGGGGAAAATTCCTATATAGAGTCATCTTCCAATGCCTAATATGGTTGCATCAGTTATAAAATAATTGAATACATGATAACTATGACTAGATAAAATTTACTCATGTTCTAAAAATAAAAATAATATTCTTTATTCAAAGAGGAAATTTTATTAAAACACACTAAATGGAACTAAATCATGAAATTTATCAAATAAGTATCTTGAAAAATGGATATTTTTATCCTAAGGTGCAAAATTAGGATCTTATTATTGTTGATGATGATAGAGCTCTCAATGCAATAGAAAAGGAAATTGAAACTAGAGTGGCTAAAAAGTAAGTAATTCCCAGTGTAGCTAAAGAATAAATTCATAAAAGGGATGAAGATGAATAAAATCCTATGGTGACCATCTATGGTTAGTTAACTACCTATTTTATAACTTATATTTGTCCCTTTTATGCCTTACAACACTTCCTATAGTCTCTATCGATTATTTTTAGGTATATGATGTGTTCTTTTAGTAATTTGATAGTGAAATTTGACATTGCTTCATGTTTAGTTAAGAGAGGTTTTATGGATTGGTTGATTACTACTACCTTCTTTATTCTTTTATTAGTTAATTTTTTCATGTACAAGATTTCTTGTCCAAAGGTTACTCCTTGAGATAGAGCTTATTTTCTAAAATTGAGAATGTAATTCTAGAGTTATGCCCTAAAAGCATCCTTACTAATGATGGTACCATCTTTATTTTCAAGGTGTGTGATTGAATCTTCCTTTGGTAGAGTTATAACTTTGTCACCTAGTTGAGTAAGAGATTGGACCAAGGATATCATATCATCAATCCATTGATTTAATGATTTTCTCCTTCTAATTATGTAGGACTGAGTAATGTTAAAATCCTCCAAGGGCACCAGGTTTAATTCCTCAAATTTATTTAACTTAATAAAATTAACCAATTTAATCTGTTTTCTATCATGATTCCCTTTGCTACTTTATGCCTTAAGAATTATTTTATAAAACTCACAACCTTTTACTTTATACTAAGCTAAATTATTTATAGTATCGAATAACCTCAATTACCCCTTCCAGTTTGGTGATAGTCTCTTCTAGTAATGTGGGTTTATTATTTTATTCCAGCTTATTTTTCCTTTAGTGCATCCCTTTCACTAGTTTGGTGGCCACATCACCATATTAATTCAATGTTGAGAGGGGGTATTCCACATATTTTTACTACTAGATAGGCTTAGTTTTCTTCTTCTTAGTGAGTGTAAATAAGGTTTATTCATATTTTTATACAATTGATTGATATGGATGAGTCACTTTCCTTTTAGTTACTGTTTTTATAGCTCCATATTCCTTTTCAAATTTTATTGAAACCTATAAAGGTTCTATTATAAGAAAATCTAGTTTTTTCACTTTGGAAAACTACATCTCCTTTATCCAAGACATATATGATATATCACCATAAGGTTGAGTGGATGGTGGGGATTGAGGAGTTGGTGTAAATACTTGAAATAAATATGTTTGAGAGGGAACTATGGAAGTAACCAGGATGAAGGTAGAACTAGGTGATGGGATGGGAATTGTTACTTGTGAGGATGACAAGGAACTACTGCTAACTCAAGCACTTTCTAGAAAAAAAAAACTAGTGGTATGGAAATAGTAGGCCTCCTCTTGAGAAATTAAGGACTATAACTAGGCATGGGCCTAGGTATAATTAGCATGAAATTGGCCATTATAAAAACCTTTGAGGTAGATGAAAAAAATAAAAAGATTGATATTGGGCAAGGGAATAGCCATAGGCCTAATTATAGGAGTAATGATTGTCTTGTAGGGCATTAAGTTCATGTCATCTAGTGTTGATGGCCCAAAATATCTACCCTAGGGGTAACTATTTATAAGAAAGGGAGGAAAATAAACACATTCTTGATTATTCATACTTGGCTCTAGTGGGTATTATTACTACCTCAACCAAAGATGAATGAGGTAACATTGAAGGTTCTACCAACATTGACGTAATATTTTGATCCTAGGATAAGGTACTAGATGTTGATTCTAAAATAGAGACTTTCTCAGTGTTCTCTTCAAGATTATCCTTTTCCTTCCCCAAATTAGGAGATAATGCTTGTGAGATCCTTTGAATTAGCTGAGGGTTAGTTGGCATATCTTCTTTAACATCAATAATCTAAATTATATATGTGAGTATACCTACTTGGGCACTTTCAATCTTAAAAAAATCATAATAACCAACATTTTTAGTCTATTCTTAAAAAATGGAACACTAGCATATTTAAGCCTTTGTTTCACATCTTCATCAATTACATAATTGATATATAATTTGGCATCATCCTCAGATTCGTGGTGGTAGGAAATTCTCAAGTCTAACATATGTTTGATATAATGTTTGAAAGCTACGTGCTTTGATTCCCACTACCTATTATCATCCTTTTACAAGTCAAAATTAGGTCTTTGTTTTGTATCTATATTGACAAAATTCTAATTATTTAACCTAAACTAGTAAACATTAGACAATTGGGGATGAATTAATCCTCTCCTTTTGTTATTACATTACCTATCCACTCTTATGAGTAATTTATAATCAATTTCTTAGATATGTTATCTTTCACCATGATGTGAATACTAAGGGGGGATATCATGATGCCAACCACCCTAATAACTATGTAATCTAGGTAATACCAATAGGTTCCTAGGGTACTCAAGTTTTCTATGATTCTTCTAACAATATGGGTATGTGATTTTCATATATTTCCCTATGTATTATGGGATAGAAATTCCCCTAATATATAATTTATACTTGTACACTCTAACCTTAAAGAAGGTATGATAAATAGTCTACTTTAGATTTAGGTCCCAATTGGTGAACTCAAGAGATATTTGATTGGCACAAATAACATCTACTAAGTAGGACATCATGTAGAAATGATCTCCCTAGTTAGCCATAAATTTCTTGATTTGGGATATTATATTGAAATATATAATTTGTCCTAAAATGTGAGTCTTTCCATCATCAATAATCATGGAAAAAAGTGAGATCCATTTTTTATTTATATGACCTATTGTTTAGCCCCTTGAAACCAGTTCATAATGGTCAATCCCATCCTTACTCCCTTTCTGAATTATGCAATGGGAATTTGGATAATTTTATTTTTGCACAAAAAATTACCTTTGTTTTCAACACAATTACATAAAATATCCCTAATATCATTTGTTTGAATCCATTGAGTCATAGTCTTTTGATTGTATCTAATCTCTAGTATGGGTGAATTGTGGTAAGACTAAAAGTCTATCCTCGCTATGAAAGCAATGCCTTGGCCTAAATTTAAGGACTTAATGATATTATAAATATATCTAGACTAAAATAACATATGGTAGATGAAGTTTTCACATGGGAGTACCTATGGGTTAGATATTGCTTTGTGTAAACTTGCAGACTTCAATGTTAAAATATCTAATCCATCATATGCCTCTTTTGAATCTTCTTCACTATTACTATATCAGTCCACAGTGTTATCTACATGGTATAATAGGTAATTTTAATTCTTTTATTTGGTATAAAATGTAACAAATAAGAAATTGGTAGCCCAAAGGATGACATTTATCCCACAGGAGTAGATGAAGGGGACTTGTTCTTGCTTATTAACTCTATATGCTTCAGCTTTGGCCATGGTTTAAAATTATGTGATTGACAAGATTGAAACTTGGTTTAATGGTAGAGGGATATATATAAGTATTCATAAAACTCACATAATTCTTTGAGTAATATAAAATAGTAACTTAAGGTGAACTTAATGATTTAAGGTGATGAGCATTAAACTCCAAATTTGGAATTTAAACTGAATAATGTGAGTCATAAATGGAAAGTGTTTTAATTTGACTTTATTTAAAGTTATGGTGACTCTTTGGTTTAATTATAATGGCTTTTAACATCTACTTTGATAAAAATGTCGAACCACCACCTTTGCTTTGTCCATCTATCTTATCATTATAGGCTTGACTTTTTAAGTGAAGTAACATGGATTTTATATCCACCAAAATAATCCTCATAAAGATTTAATTCACACATAATATCATCAATTTATGAACAAATATATTCCACTTAGATGTTTCTTTAAACACATACTTAACACTTGGCACCCTTTTAGGTATTTTGGCCTTTTATTCTAAATATCAAACCATCTAGGTGGATCATGCGACACTTTTCCAAGTGTCATATTCTTATTAGATCGATAGTCTTTAATTATTATGTGGAGTGAACCCATTTCATAAATTGACTTATGTGGCCTCAAAATTTTTGGTGTTTTGACAAGTGGAAAGTTTATATTAGCTCATGTTATCACATGGCTTTCTTATATGAGACTCTTGATGGCCCCAAATGCCATGACATAAGTATCACATTTTGATTTGATATTGTAATTATTAGGTTTCATGGATTCATTTGATCATGTTTTTTTCATGAAATATGATTCCACATGTATTTATCCCATTACTCCCAACTATTGCATGTTTTTTATGTCATATCTAGCTACCTAAGATTATGTGACAAACTACCAAGTGTCATCTTGTCATGTAATTATAATATTATGAAATTAAAATATTACATATTAATTGTGGGTGTAATATTTAATTCAAAGTGGAATGATGATATAATATCACATTATCATGAGACTTTAAAAAATAACAAAAGTTTTGGAAGGCTGTAACTAGCTATCATGTGTCATTTTTTGATTGAGTCATGGGGTCATGAACTTTGTAGCTTCTCCATAAGCTGGAACATCAAGACTGAGTGAAAAGTGGAAAAATACCATTGGGTAATGTTATTGTGAAACTTTTTGAAATGAAAAAATATATTCAATTAATTCCAAAAATTGTGTGGTTAAGTCACCAATGCATATCTAGCTACCCAAGATTATGTGACAAACTACCAAGTGTCATCTTGCCATGCAATTATAATATTATAAAATTAAAATATTACATATTAATTGTGGGGGTAATATTGAGTTCTAATTTGAATGATTCTATAATAACACATTATCATGAGACTTTAAAAATTAACAAAAGTTTTGTAAGGATGTGACTAGGTATCATATGTCATGTTTTGATTGAGGCAAGGGGTCATGAACTTTGTAACTTGTTTGTAATCTAGAACATCAAGACTGAGTGACAAGCGGAAAACTCCCATTGGGTCATGTTATTGTGAAACTTTTTAAAATTATAAAATATATTCAACAAAGTCCAAAACTTGTATGGTTAAGTCACCAATGCATGTGACACTTCACGTGTTATTTGAAACTGATCCAACATTAGGGTTCATACCAAATGCAAAGGTATGAACATTATAAAATCATGAGATAAAAATAAAAGTGACAAGCATAAAGTTATAAAACTTGATCATGGAATCCAACTTTTACTTTTGTCTAAATCTTAATATTAAAGTACACCATAGTCTCAAACATCAAATTTATCATAGTTAAAGCTAGACTATGATTCATAAAACCTTGATTAAGTAACCTTGGTCAAGTTATAGGGATCATAACTTGGATTTTTTAATGTAACCCCTTTCAAGATTACCTTTAAACAAGACATATCATTAGAAAACTTAGTGAATTAAACATCAATCAAATATTTAAACATACATCATTCATATTTTTTCATGAATTAACCAGACTTTCTAAATCTTTCAAGTCATAAAAACGGGGGTGTTTAATCATGTATTACAAAAGGTGAGGTATATGTTAAGGTGAATGATATTTATTTTTCATGGGGTCCCCATGTCTTTAAAAAAATAAATGTGGCATATTGGTCTCAATAAATGGTGACCTCTATAGAAAGCATAGCAATATTTTATAATTCAGATATCCTAGTTTAGAATATAATCATCAAGTACTCATTCCTTGGTAGATGAAATAAATATTAAAATTAGGTTTAAAGAACTAAAAAAATTCCCATTGATGGATTAAATCCTAGAAATATGAAAACCACTCATACTATGTGCATGTGTTTTAAATTGATTGACCAACGTGCCTTTTGGTTTCAGAATCAGTGGCTTCAATCCTCATGGCCATGAACATAGGTTTTGAGTAAGCACCTTTTAGATATATATAATTATGCTCAAATTTTAAGGTGATGGCTTGGGAATTTATCTATTTCCAAATAATTGTCCATAAACCTAATAGATATACCTTTGGCTTCACTCTATGCCTTTCTCCACTACTAGCCATGCGTCTATAGCCCCGATAGAGGTTACTTGAATCACCTTCAATGGAATACAACTTATAGTGTCAAGTATATTTTAACTTAAAACACATGCTTATTTTTTTAAAACTTGTGGAGGTTGGTAACTAGTTTAATAGCCATGTTTTAAGGTATTTCATAACTTCTGGTTAAGAGAACTCACTTTCAGTGATTGAGTTATGCCAAAGAAATCTTGTGGTATGTGATTAAGTATTAATATGCATAGACTTTTAGAATTTTAAAACCTTAATTTAGTTAAATGTATGTTTTTTAGAACTATATTACAATAAAAATAAAAGCATATATTCCATAAACTTTAAAATTGGTTTCTTCCAATTTTTCAAACTAACACATAGTGTAGTCTCTCACTTTGTACAACCAACTATTGGGACATACATGGGTTTGAACACTTTAACTCTCAAATTTTGTTCAAATGTTAGAAATTGGAGAAAATGTAAGAGGAACTCAATATTTTTCCCTGAGGGCTTAGTGATAAGCTAAACCACACCACATAATGAATAATCTAAGAAAATAAAAGAACTAAAAGTAAACACATAATGAGAAAGTAAATTAGAAAGGAAAATAATAGAAGGAAATAAAATAAATGAAATCAAACACATGATAAATCAAAGCAAAAAATAAACTAATATAACCCCTATATATTCTAAACTAGACCAAATCATAGTCCTTTAGTGGGGGTGTAGGGGAAACCAAGAAGTAGTGCTTCAAGTACTCCCCATTCATCGATAAAGTTAAGTCATTTCCTTGTAACTCTTTTTATCTTAATGCATTATCACCCAATATATCTAAAATTTTATATGACTTGAAACATAGGGGCATGAATTTGTCATGCTGGTCTTTTTATCATAGACTTTGTCTTATATTATGACCAAATCTAAAATTTATAAGGTTTTGATTGTATCCATCTTATAAAACCACTTTTTGACTACATCCTGGTGTTTTTTAGAATTATTTAGGGATTCATATCTGGCATCTTCCATCTAGATGATGTTTAATATTCTTGATTGGATTCTTTTGTCATCATCCATATATTTAGCCATGAACTCATAAGTAGGTAGTTGCAATGTGATGGGTTATATTGGTTACTACCCATACACTAGTAATAATGGAGATGAGTTTAGAACTTGATTATATATAGTTAAATTTACCTAGAGAGCATATTTTAATAGTGACTACCATTCCCTTAACTTTTTACCTACTGACATTTTTATTGCATTCACCAAGATTTTTTTGTTGATTCTATAATACCATTTAATTATGGATAATAGTTTGAATAAAACTTGAAAATAATATTATTATCATAGGCCAACTTTGTGAATTGTATGGATTGTAAATTTGGGCCATTATCATATACAAGATATAAGCGGGTCCAAAATCTAGTCATAATATTCTCCTCTAAGAATTTGATGACATCAATTGACTTGTAGTTCTTAGTGGCAATTACTTTAGTCTACCTAGTGTAATAATCAATGGTTAACAACACAAAGTTTTGTCCCATTAAATATTTTATATTGATGACTCCAAAAAAGTCTAATCCCCATTAGGAAAATGTCTTTATTTTAATTATTGGATATAGAGACATGGTTTCCTTTACATCTCTATTTTCAAACATATAACATTGATGACATGTTCAAATGTGAGCATGTTCATTTTTTAATATTATAGGATAGTAATAGCCTACTTTGAGTAATTTCTGGGTAGTAGTTCTACCAGAAGGATGTTCACTTCCCAAATTTCTAAGGAAGTTGTTGAGTATGTCTGAAGATTAATTTTGGGAAACATAATGCAAATATATCCCTTCATAGTTTTTTCTATAGACTACTCTTCTAATCATGAAGTGATAACTTTTGAGCATAAGTGATCTAATCTATTTTATTCTAAACTCTAGGTGACAAGTGATACTTAATAGGTAATAGATAATGTCCTTGTACTAATCTTCACTTGAGACTTGGTCTACTTCTACCCAAAAAACATTAATTTGATGATTAGTCTTGGTAATCAATTGAATTAATCCATGGCCTCATACTATCTTGGATAACTTAATTTATATGTCATATTATTTGATCTTGGTCATTCACTTTCCTCATATTTCCCCTAACTCATTATAGATAATCATAATCTTAATGGTAAGGTCAGATACAATGGTGTGAGTCTTGTTTCTAGGGATGTAGTGTCTAATTATTTTTACAAACATTATAAAAGTGTATGTTTATTTTTCTAGGAGTAGATACCTCAATTCAACATCTTTAATTTTGTACTCATAAAGGTGATTGAGTGTTCATTATTTTCTAATTTATACATTTAAAAATATCAATCATGTGATTAAAAACAAAATAATAGAGTTACAAATATTTACCGAAATTTAGGCTAATCAATATGAGTACCTATAATATGGCTTCCTCGATGTATTATAAGGATTTATTAGCCTCTATAGTCTAGTTAATATTCAAATCCTTCATCAACATGACATTATGGGTATGATAATTTTATTAAAACTTGAAATGAATTTGTGCACAAAATTAATTTTCCCAAAAGATGATTTTAGCGCTTTTCTACTAATAGGAAAACCAACCTTAGAGATAGTGTTAATTATATCTAAGTCAATAACTATACCATCCTCTATGGTTACATGTCCAAATATCCTACCTTTGGTTATGCAAAATATACTTTTATTGGGGTTCAGAGAGATACCAAAGCTCTTACATTTATCTAGACATTAGGGGAAATATGAATTAAATATAGTCCTAAATAAATCCTTAAAATATAAACTATGACATATGAAAATAATTTAAAACACTTTAAAGAAGGCATCATCCATAAGGGTAAAATAATAATATAATAATTTTATTTATTATATAAAAATTAAACTAACTCACATGATTAAGATAACCTTACTTCTTTTATACCATATTTTATCTTTTAATGGAAAATTGAAGGATTTTTTGTTTTTTCACATTAAATTATTATAGGATGTACTTGTTTTTACACAATTAACATTCAAATAAATCTATACACTTATTATTTCTTTAAATAAAGTCATTCTCTTGCTTGTAAATTTTGTTTTCAAGAGTTTAAGGTCCTAATATTGTCTTCTATTGATAATGTGAAAATCCCAGGCATATGGATTTTGGATTTTTGAAATGTGAAAATGCCAAGCATATTAAAATGTATTTTTCCTAAGTTTCTAGAATATAAAATATATAAATTTACCAAATCCATTAAAAATTAAATTTAAAAGACTAGACACCAAGAAATAATCTACATGTAGCCATATCGAGCAAGTAAACTAATTACATCACCCAAGCTACCTTGACATCCATTTATTTTAAACAAAAACTATCATGTAGCTATATTCAATTGATATTTTCATATAAATCTCCAAATATTAGAGACAAAACTATGATTTCATCAAAAATCAACTCAAAATATCTTTAAATCATCTAAACGTAACTATGGAACCTACTATTTCAATCATTAAAATGTCTTCACACAAGATCATTAAAATGTCTACATGCCATTGTCAAAGATGGTTATTCAAAATCCTCAATAATTTTATATCAACAACTTACCATTCTCATGGTGGAATTCCTTCACAATAGATAACTAGAACTTCTAGTTTCATAATCAGTTCATTATTACTCTTGAATCTTCTTAAACTAGTATGTGTCATCGATTTAAAGTGATATTGTATAAGTATTGATCTTTTGCTTAATTTTTTTGGTATTGTAATCCCATTTGAGTACAAATGGAACAAGGAAGCTTTGGATGGTGAGAAACAATAGAAGCGATATTAAAATTGCATGCATTTGTATTAAATTTAATAATTTTCATGTAATAGTATTATATTTAAGAATTCACATTACATGTAGACTATTAATGTAATAAAATGTAAAATGTGAATTTTATATTTAACAATTACATTTAGAATAAAAATTTAAAATGTGAATTCTTCATGAAATCATCTTTAATGTAATAAAATGTAAAATATGATAGGATTATTCACATTACATGTAGGATTATTACATTTAAGAATTCACATTTTTCATTTAATAGATGAAAAGAATGAGAATGCCAAAAGGAATACAATGGAACATGAAAAAATAAAACTAAGATATTATAAAAAATATTGAGATAAGAAAAAAGGAATAAAAAACAATTGAGATGAATGTTTCTAAAAAAATATTAAGAAAATAAAAAAGAAAAAAAATCAATTAAGTGTCGTTAGACATTTAAAAAACCAATTAAGTGAAGTGTTTTTAGAAATTTTTAATGTGCAAATGGCCCCACTTAACTCATATGGTTAAGTGAATCATTTTTTATTTGATTAATATATTTTAGTAAAAAATAAATAAATATAATTCATACAAGGGCCTTTTTAAGCCCATATTTCCCCTAATGACTTGTTGAAGGTGCATCATGTGATCCTTCATATTATTAGTGAAAATGGTTAAGTCATCCATATAAATAATAATGCACTTACCAATTAATCCTTAGAAGTCATGATCCATGGAACTTTGAAAGGTAACACTGACATTGTTGAGTTAGAAAGACATCCTTCTATATGCAAATGTTCCCCACTTGGTTGTGAAGACAATCTTCATCATGTCTCCTTTATTGACCAATACATGGTTGTAGCCAAAATGTTCATCTATAAGAGGCATTATTTGAGAGATGATAACCATTTTAATTACCTCATCCAAAGAGGAAAATGGGTATTTATCCTTTTCTAAATATCTATTGATGTTCTAAAATTCCACACAAAGTTTAATCTCAACATTCTTCTTTGTGAATAGGACTAGGTTGGATACCCACGTGGAGTGATTTATTAGGAAGATAATTCTTGCATACAATAAATTTTTCACTTAATATAAATGAGAGGCTCTAGAATGGGGTTCATAGGTCTCCATATTTGTTTAAAATGTTTGCATGCTTGTTTCAAAGGGATAATGTGAGTGATGACTTGGGTGTGGAAGACTATGAGATTTTAGTAAGACCAAGAAAGAACATCATTGAATTTGGAAAATATTTTTGTAGCTTCGATCAACACTTCATTTCTATAGATGAGAACAATCTTGATGTTCTAGGGATTGATCAATGAACATAAATTGGTTTTCTTGTAGTCTTTGCCACGTACTTTGGCTACCTTGGTATCACTTGTAAACATATTTGGATCAAACATCCTTTCCATAGAGACCATACCCTTAATAATTGTATTCTTCTTAAGTTGAATTAAGCCATCTTCATCAGTTTTGACCTCTTTTATAGATTATTCTTCTTGTTCATCAATTATGTGTGACTCAAAGACTCCAAAAGTAGTTATAAAATCGATGATTTATTTATCATCATCAAACACCTAAAAGTGATTAATTTTATTTTTAATAGAATGGAATGATATCATATTGACTACAAACTTATGTAATTGAAGTGCCTTAGGTGGGGCTAAATTTTATGCTTTAAAATCCAACATAGCTACCAACCAATTTTTATCCCTAGATAGAAATCTAGTGTTAAACACTTTGAAAATTTCAATCAAAGTCCCAAGCTTTAAATCTATATTTATTTAAATAAGAAATCTTGCATTGATACTAATTATGTACTTGTGTAATGAATAATTCCAAATCATCATGGACTAACAATATCCTTACCTTATGCTTCATGGTGAATTAAAGTCCTAAGATCAAGTCCTCATATTCTCTAAGATTATTAGTGCATGGAAATTAAAGTCTTTATGACATCAAATATTGTCTATCATCCAATTTTTTTAATATAATACCTACTAATAAGCCTTGTTTAGATCTCACATTATCTAAGTACATCATCCAAAATATTTCATCCTTAGCCACTAGGTTGCTTTTATTTGAATCAATAGTATTAAAAGCATACATGCCTAAGCATATGGATTGGAAATTAAACTTTTCATTCTTGATGTTATACTCTATAATAATAAAATTCATTCATTTCTCTCTCTCTCTCAATCTATATTTGATTGGGGACACCCCTCTAAGGTAGACACATATGCAAGAAATCTATTGACATGTATCCATTCAAGGATTTTATCTAGTTTCTACTCAACAACATCCCATTTGCTTTAAGGATTTATATGAATTTGATGTTGATGAACTACTAAATCATGGGTTCATGAGATAGTTGCATATGAACATTTAATATTTCTCCCACCACATTGACCTTTGACTTGTCTAATTGAACAACAAATTGATTAGACTTGATTGGACTTAGTCTTAACTTTTCATAAATACCTATAAGTATTATGTTAGTAGATGCCCCTGAATCAAGTAAACAATTATGCACATTATTTCCAAAATTTCTAATAGTCAATAAAAATGAAGGAATGTTAGCCTTATTCTTATACATCACCACATTTGCATTCGTAGATTTGGTGTTACCCTTGTCTAGATTCTCAATTAATTATTTCAATAGAAAATAAAACTAATTAGTGAGTTTAGAAAACTTATTTAAGGTAATATTGGCTTTAATATTCTTCGTATCTTCCATAATATTGTATCCAACTTTCTATCCAGTTATAACAAACTCTACAATTGATGGAGTATCCTTTCCCTTTGTGGGAGGAGGATCATTGTTAGTTTTATGATCTATGAGAGTGTCAACTTTTTTGAATGGTGTGAAAGCTATCATAGGTTCCTTTTGAGCTCTATTCCTTAGGGTATAGTTATTATTTTGTTACTATTAGAAAGCATGAATCTCATTAGTATTTATTTTAGGTTCATTCTCTTCTTGGTTTAGAAACTCATAAATCTCAACCATAAGGGTTATTTAATTAGATTTGGACCCATTATATTATGCTCTTGTATTTATGGAATTGCCAGTATTTATTTGATTATCTAGGGTGGATTCATAACTTTTCATCTTACCTCAAAACATTTCAAAGGTGTTACATTATTTTATGCAATCCAACTCTCCATGGTAGTTTGTGTTATGAACCTTACTCCAATTGGAAAAGGCTAATTCATATATATTTATTTCAAGAAACTTATTAGTTGGGGGTTCATTATTCTGGTTATTATTATTAGACTGGTTGAATGTTCTATTGTAATTTCAAAACATGTAATTTCTATTAGGACTTTCTCCCATGTTTACTATTTACCTAAAATAATTAAGAAAGTCACTACATATTTTTTGGACCATTCTCTAAATTACTTCTAAATCTCCATTTGAGAACTCAAGCTTTTTATTCTAGACTAGATTTTGGAAAACATTTTAGGTATCATATTTGTTAATAGGGACTAAAGCTTGATTGTTATTTTAGGGGTGAACCCTAGCATTGGACTAATTGAAGAATCCTAGTTGTTGACCAAGGGTTAGATGGATTAATGGAAATTGATTGAGGCCAGGTATTTGATTTAATGTAGGTATGTTCTGATTTGCTCTTAGGAATAGGTTCAGAGTAGGTACGTTGGGTTGATGTTTGGGATGGTAAAGGCGAGATACCCTTTTAGATGCATCTTCTCATTAATGTATATGGATTTTTTATATGTGAGTGATAGCATATTTATATTCAAGGCCTTACATAGAAATTCAATAGTCATTAGGTCTATGGTGTTTGTAAATTTTAAGTGTCAGGGCATATGCAGGCCAATAGGGAGCTATGGTGAGGCTATACATCTTCTATAGTTTAGCATTGAAAGTTTGTATGGGTTCACTCCAGTCTCATTTTAGGATAGTGAATTGTTTGAAAATAATCCTAGGGCTAATGAATCTTCTAAATTGTGCAATGAAAGTATCATTAAACAAGTTCCACCATGTGATGGAATCCTATAGAAAATTGAGGAATTATTTGTAGATTTCTTCCCTAAAAGTAAATAGGAAGATTTTTTAGGCTACATCTTCATGGATGACATTTAAAAGCCAAAGATATACTTTAAATGACTTTATATGCTCCTCATCAGTTATACCTCTAGATGGGTTGAACAGGAGGAGGTATTTTTTAGGGTTCCTGGGCAAATCATGCATAGGGATATGGATATTTATAGAAGATCCTCCTAACCATGCCATGACTAGTTGGATGTAGAAAAGAGGAGGTGGATGCTAGTTCATTAGATAGGAAGGGTGGGATTTGGACTTCCTATGTCTCTATTTATCAACTCTAGATTTATGATGGAATTTTAAAGGTATAATGGGAATTCTAGTTTTAGAGCAAGATCTTGTCTAGACCGTAGATAACTCAAAGATTTTATACAAAGGATCAATGCCAAAAATTCAAAATAATACAAAAAATACATCAAATATTTATAGAGGAGGTAAATATTGGCTAAAATACCATAAATGAACCCCATAAAGAGGTCTAAATTAGCTAGAGTGATCTTATTTTACCTTTATCGATTTAAATCTTTCAAAAATTTAGAATTTGCACAAAATTATCATCATTAACTTGGTTTAACTAACAAATATCAATGTTAGATAAATTATTTTGAGCAACCTTTAGTGTAATACACTTAACAAAACATTTCTAGAGTGAAGTTGTTTATAGAATATGTTAATGCTCTATGAATGACCCCAATTTATATTTATTGAGCCTTATTTTAGTGATATTTCACAAATAATCAACTAGATGTTGGACTTTACACTCATTTCCCACATATCTAAAGTTCCTAGTTCAAATTATGTAGACCTTTGTAAATATAGATGAAACAAAACCTGATCTATTTAAATAATTCAATGACATGCTTATCCTTAACACTTTGAGATTAAATTTAAATAGACTAGAGGGGCAATACTAGAATGTCCCCAAAACTAAGCTAGTCTTTCAAGGACTTAAAAAAAAACACATTGATAAATATCTTTTAGGGGTTGAAAAAATCTCATGAATCTATAGTGTTTACACCAATATTTATGTATTTAAAGAAATTATTCTATATTTCAACTAAAAGACATTGCAATTTTACTCAAAAAAAAACAAAGAGTATTTATAAGCCCTCCTTCTAGAACCAACTTTTGTCTATCAATGTGAATCTGTGTTGAGGATACAAAGTGAACAACATAGTAATATATCTTAGTTTGTTGTGTAGGTCTTAGAAGACCATAGGTATGAATTTAGTTTTGTTGGAATGATTATATGACTACCACCTTTAGCATACAAGTAGACCATACTATAGGGATAATAGTAACTTTTTAGTGACATAATATATTTGCTATTTCCTTTTTTTATGGTGAATTTTTTTTTATAGTTTTTCAAATTATTTCCCAAATTTTGAACAAGTAGATGAGTATTTATAGTGAGTAGTAAAGTAAGGTGATTCATGTGAAAAGATCAAAAAAGGGAAAGAAGGGTTGATAGAAAAGAAGATTTGCCTTACAATAACAAAGATCAACATATTTACTTGGTTCTTTATAATGATAATGCAAGCAAAACTAACATTCATGAAATCTTAGTTCTAGACTCAAAATACCATAAATGTAGTGGTGATTCTAGGGTAAATAAAATGCAGATATCCAAGACATATGACTTAAAAATGGATACCCACAATAAATTACCTTAAGAACATTTATTTGCAGAGTAGAAGGGAAACTGAGCATACATAGCCGAATTTTATTATTATAGCAAAAAACACAAACCAACAATATGTATAAGAAGCACTAACATAATTTTTAACCATAACAAACTGAAACCATTTATTATTTACAAATCTTGAGAAAAAAGAAAATATGGAAACCACTGAAATGATAAACAAATTTCTAAAATTCCTCTATCTATTTTAAATAATTCCAAAAAGTTCTATTTAAAATGAAAAATGAGTGGGGAAAACCCCTATATATAGGCCTCTTCTAATTCCTATGATGGTTGTATCGATTATAAAATAAATAAATAGATGATAGCTATCATTAGATAAAAGTTCCTTGTGTTCTAAAAAAAGAAGAATATTCCCTATTCAAAGAGGAAATTTTCTTACAACACACTAATTAAAACTAAATCATGAAATTTATCAAATAAATAGATTTATCAATGAATATTTTGATCCTAAGGTGATGAATTAGGATATTAATATTGTTGACAATGATGGATCTCTTAATGCAATATAAAAGGAAAGTGTAACTAGAGAGATTGAAGAAGAAGTAATTCCTAGTGTTGCTAAAGAAGAAATTCCTAGAGGGGTTATGGAGGAAGAATACATTGTGGTGACCATCTAAGGTTGGTTATCCACCTCTTTTTTTCTTAAATTTATCCCTTCCATGCCTTTGAGTACTTCCTATAGTTTCTATCAATTATCTTTAGGTCTATGATGGATTTTTTAGTAGTTTAATAGTGAAATATGAAATTGCATCATGTTTACCTAAGAGATGTTTTATGGGTTCATTGATTTCTACTACCTTATTTATTCTTTGATTAGTTGATGCTACCAAGTCCACCATTTCTTATCCAAATTTTACTCCTCAATCCAAGTCCTATTTTATGAAATTGACAAAGAAATTTTGGAGTTATGCCTTGAAATAATCCTTGTTGATGATGGTACCATATTTATTTGCAAGGTTTTTGATTTTATCTTCCTTAAGTAGACTTATAACATTGTCACCTTGCTGAGTGAGATACTAGACCAAGGATGTCATATCATTAATGCATTGTTTTAATGAATTCTTCCTTCCAATGATGTAGGACTGAGTAATCCTCAAATCCTCCAAGGGTATGAGGTTATATTTTTCAAATTTATTTAAACCAATCAACTTAACAAAGTTAATCACTTTTTTATGATAATTTTCATAGGTACTTTATACCTTAAGAATTATATTGAAAACCTCATCTCATTTCACTTTATAGTATTCTAAAGTATTTAGAGTATCAAACATAACCTCCACTGCCCATTCCACTTTGGTGATAGTCTCTTCTAGTAATGTGGCTTTATTTTATTATTCTATCTCCACTATCTTTTGTTGCATCCCTTTCACCAATTTTGTGGCCACATCACCATACACATTTAGAAATTGGGGGTGTATTTTGTATATTGTTATTAGTAGCTAGGATTAGCTTTCTTCTTCTTCGTGATTGTAAATAAGGTTTATTTAGATTTATATACAATATTTCGATGAGTAACATTCCTTTTATTCACCCTTTTCATAAGTCCATATTCCTTTTTCAAATTTTAGTGAGACTTGTGGAGGTTCTACTATTAATAAATCTTGCCTTTATAATATGGCCAACTGCATCTCCTCTATATAAGACTTATCTAATATATCACCTTGACATTGAGTGGAGGGTGGTAACTTAGGAACTAATGTCAATATTTGGAATGTAAATATTTGAGAGGTAACTGTGGAATTAACTATGATGAAGTAAGAATGAGGTGATGGGATGGTAATTATTACTTATGAGTATGACAAGGAAATAGTTCTAGCTAGAACACTTATTAATAATAAATAAACATGTGGTATGGAAACATTAAGCATCTTTTTAGGGAACTGAGGATTGGGACTAGGCATAATTGGGGATAAATTCACCATAATAGTGACCTTTGGGGTAGATGACATAATAAAATTATTGATAGCGGGCAAAGATATAATCATGGGCATAATTATAAGACTAATTAAAGTATTTTAGGGTATTAATATCATTTCATCTAGTATTGGTAGCCCACAATATCTACCCCAAGGGTAGCTACTTAGAAACAAGGGAGTTAAATAAACACATTATTGACTAGTCATACCTAAATCCTCTTTAATAAGAAGTAAAATAGGTAGTTTTAGTGAAAAAATCATTGGTACCATAGTGTGTGGTATTAATACCTCACCCAAAAATGAATGAGGCACCATTTAAGGTTTTGATAGCATTGAGGTAACATTCTAAACTTGGTATGATGTGCTAAATGGTACTTCTGAAATAGAGACCTACTCAATGTGATCATCAAGCTTTGATTTTCCCTTCCCTAAAGTGGGAGAAAATGCTTTAAATATCCTCTAACTTAACTAAGGGTCAGTTTGTCTCTCTTCTTCAACATCATTAATATAAATTATATATGTGGGTATACCTACTTGGGCACTTGTAGGCTTCAAAACTTCGTAATAGCTAGCATCCTTTAGTTTTCCCTTAACAAGTGGAACACTAGAATATTTTAGAATTTATTTAATATTTTGATCATTTAAAACATTTATATATGATCTATCATCATCCTCAAATTCATGGTGGTATGAAATTATCAAGGATGACATGTGTTTGATGAAATGCTTAAAATCTATGTTATGGGTCCCACTACTTATTGTCATCCTTTTCCAAGATGAAAGTAGGTATTTGTTTGGAATTTTAAATTAAAAAAATATAGTTTTATATCTAAAATAGACCAATATTAGAATATTAGGGATGAATTATTCCTCTTTTTTAATTCTTACATAACCCATCCACCCCTGTGAGTAACTGATAAGGAATTTCTTTCTCAGCTAGCTAATCTAGAACCATGATGGGAAACCTAATGAGGGATATCTTGATGATAACCACCCTCATAACTATGTAATTTACATAATACCAATAGTCTCCTAGGGTAATTAGGGTTTTTCTAATTTATTTTGACAATATAGGCATGGGCCTTTCATGGAATTCCATGTATACTATGGGACATAAATTCTCAGATATGGCCCTCAACTCTTATTTATAATTATACACTTTAACCTTTTGAGAAGTTATGAGGAGCAATCCACTTTAGCTTTGGGTCCAAATTGGTGGTCTGATGAAATTTATAAGTGGTGAAAATAGTATATACTATGTAGGACATCATATAAAACTAATCTCCCTAGTTGGCCAAAAATTTCCTAATTTGGGCCACTAGATTATAAGATATAATTTCTCCAAAATGGGGAGTCTTTCCACCACAAATTATCATAGATATAAGTGGGATCCATTTTTCATCTACATTACCTATATCTTTGGCTCCATGCAACTAGTTCATCATGACCATTCTAATCCTTACTCCTATTATGAACTGTGTAATAAGAATTTGGATAATTTTAGTTTTGCACACAAAATTCCCTTTATTCTCATCTTAGTCCCATAAAACATCCTTGATATAATGGGTTTGAATCTATTGAGTCACAATCTCTTGATTGTACCTAATCTTTATTATGTGTAAATTTCAATAAGACTAAAAGGCTAACCTAACTATGAAGGCAATGTTTTGGCCTAAATTTAAGGACTTAATCATATTATCAATGCATGTTGACTAAAATAACATATTTTATACCAAGTATACCCAAGGGAGTACCTATGGGTTAGATGTTTCTTTGTGTAAACTTGTGGACTTGAGTTCCAAAATATCTAATCTCTCCTCTACCTCATTTAAATCTTATTCATTATCACTATCTCAATATATAGTGTTCTCTACATGGTTTAATAAGTTATTATAATTAATATCTTTAGTATCCAATGTAATAGAGTTGAATTTGGTTTCCTAGAAGATGGCATTTATCCCATAAGATTAGATAAATAGGGCTTGTTCTTGTTTATTAGATCCAAATGCTTCATCTTCGGCCATGGTTTTAAATTTTGTGATCGATAAGATTGAAACTTTCTTCAATGGTGGATGGATATACACAAGTCTTAAGAAAACTCATAGAATGCTTCAAGCAATATCAAATAGTAACTAAAAGTGAACCTATTTCCTTAAGGTGATGATCATTAAACTCAAAATTTGTAATTTAAACTAAATAATGTGAGTCATAAATGGAAAGTGTTTTAATTTTCCTTAATGTATAGCTAGGGTGAATCTTTAGTTTTAATCTAATATCTTTGAAACTTTACATTGTGAAAATTAGCCAACAACTACCTTCACTTTGTTCGTGTGTCTTATCATCATAGGATTGACTTTTTTAGTGAAGTTACTTGGATTTAATATCCTCTAAAATAATCCCTAAAAATATTTAATTTGCACTTGCTATCAGTACTCTGTGATTATTTGTATTCCACCTAGGTGTTGCTTTTGACACCTATGTAACACTTTATATTATCTCAACTATTTTGGCATTTTATTTTGAATATTGAACCATCTGGGTGGATCTTATGACACTTTAACATGTGTCATCTTTTGATTGGATCACTCATCCTTAATTATTGTATGGATCAATTCCCTTTCATCCTTTCACTAATATGACATTAAAACCTTTTCTAGTTTGCCAAGTGTAAATTTTTATTGGCTCACACTATTGCATGGCTTTGTTATATAAAAATATTGATGGCCCCAAATGTTATGACACTTCACAAAGTGTCACAATTTGAGTTTATCATGTAGTTCATGGGTTTCAATGGCTTCATTTGATCATTTTGTTATCAAAAAATATGGGTCCACATGTCTTCATCCCATTTCTACTAACTTTTGTGTGGATTCAAAGTCATATCTAGCTCTCAAAGATTAAGTAACTAATTACCATGTGTCATCTTATCATGTAATCATAGTATTTTCTAATTGAAATATTTCATCTTAACTATGGTGGGTGTGATCAAGTTTCAAGTGGCACTATGTGATAGGATTTCATAATCACAAGACTTTAGAAAATAACAAAAGTCTCTAAAGGACACGAATGTGCACCACGTGGTGTGTTCTGATTGAGTCATAGGGTCATAAATTTTTCAACTTATTCATAATATATAATGTTTTGATTGAGTGAAAAGTAGAAAAATCCCATTGGGTCATGTTCTCATGACACTTTTTTAGAGGCTAAAAGATATGTGATAAATTTTTAACCTTTTATGGTTGAGTCACTAATTCATGTGACACTATTGCATGTCATTTGAAGCTGAGCTAGCATTAGGGTTCTTACCAAATGGAAATATGTGAAATTTATAAAATCATAAGATAAAAACAAAAGAGACAAGCCTAAAGTTATAAACCTTGATCATGGAATCCAAATTCAAATTTAGTATAAACTTAAGATTAAGGTATGTCATAGCCTCAAACATGAAATCTATCATAGTTAAATCCAAAATATGATTTAGAAAACCTTGATTAAGTAACCTTGGTTAAGTATTAAGGATTATACCTTGGATTTTTTAACATAACCCCATGAAATAGTACCTTTAAACAAGTTAGATCATTAGAAAACTTAATTAATTAAACATTAATGAAATTTTCAAAAATACCTCATTTATATATTTTCATGAATTAACCTAAATTTATAAATATTTCAAGTTATGAAAAGGGGAGGTTTAATCTTGTGGTGTCACAAAGTTGAGGTATATCTTATGGAAAATGATCTATATTTTTTAGGGGGTCCCCATGTCTTTAAAAAATAAATGGGTCATGTTGGTCTCAACACAAGGGTCATGTTAAAATTAAACACAATCTAAAGACAACATATTTACATTCCCAATCAACATAATAAAAACATATTCAAATTTATAATCAATAATATAATGGGACAAGGACCAAAAATCAAGTAAACTATTCCAATGTTCCACAAGTAAGAAAATAACAAGTAGTTGAATACACTCAAAGAGTTAAAAATATATTAATCTTAAGTAAACAACATAACCATATCATAATATTCCATGCATATATGTGTTAGTAAAAAACATCATGTAATATAACATATCAAGTACATTATGAAATATATGATAATGGATATTGACAAGTATTAGCATTAGTATAAAATATCAAACATGAAAATGTATAAATGGTCATAAATTATATGTAACTTACATCAATCATGATTAAACAAGTATATGCCCCCCCCAATGTACTATATGACACAAGTAGAGGAGAGGTCTACCATCTAGAAGTCCATATATCATGCATCTTAGTATGCCTATATCACACTCAAAGATGAGTGAAACATATGAATATATAATAATTAAATTAAATTATATATAATATCATAAATCATGTAATATAGATTTAAAGGAGCTAATAAACATGAGAATGTTTAATATTTTTGTATTTTTAAATTATTTGAATGTTTTTGTATTTTATTGATTTTTTTTTATAAATATTTTGTAATATTTTAGAAATAAAAGTTACCATATGATCCCATCCAAGAAATTCTCATAGTTATATCCAAACTTAGAATATGGTACATCAAATTGGTGATACTACCAAGGAACATGCATATCTATCATATATGGATCTAGACATTTTATGGTATTATGTATATGTGTAATAGGAATTTATGTTTATGAATACAAATTCTAAGGAATACAGGTTTTTAGAACTCATATTTTAGTTATCTATGGTTTATTTGGAGTATTAGTAATTATAACATGTTTATTTTCTATAGTTAATTGAGTATGTTGTGGAGTATATGAATAGTCTATGGAATCCATTGTATATCTCTAGTGAAAAGGCATCTTATGTATTTCCCACCTAGGAAATGGTATTTTATGTTTCTTACCATAAAGTTGAGGATTAAACTTAGTAGGTTTTGTAATTAGTTGTCTTGGAATACTATTTTATGTGGATGTTCATATGGAATTCTAGAAACTATGACTACCATGCTAGTATGAATGCATTTAATATAAAAATGCATTTTGTAAGGTTTTATGTGGAGTATGTGTATCCAAGGTATTACAAATAACATATCAAAGACTCTTGTATATGGTGTAATGAAAAATGTGGTAACCATATGTGATGGCCCAACCTAGAAAGGTAAATAAACCTCACCAATAACATGCGATGTCCCATTGAATACTCTGACAATTTTAGTTAAAAGATATAAATAATCTTGTATATATATAAAATGTATAATTAATGCCATGGTATATACATTATCACTACCACCATTATCTATTATATTACTATGTAAAAGATAATGGTTATGGTATGATTAAATTAATAATGAATTAATATTTGAGTCATCATCCATTATTTCATTATAATCAGTTATAATAGGTCTAAACCATAAGAGGTATCATGCACTCACAAGTTCAAATGATACCATATAATTATTTCCCTTAATTTTATGGAACAGGATGTGTGTTGTATGTTATTTTCACTTCTAGATATTTGTTATAATGATATTGTAAAGGATTGTTAAATATCTTCTGATTATAGTGATCACCAAGTTGTGAACTTAAATCCTTTATATAATTATTAAAGTAAATCTTTTGGTCCTCAACAAGGTCTTAGATCTTAAATTACTATTTTTAAAATGCCCAAGCATTGGTGATAGTCATGATATTCATTAACATCATATTGTTTTGGTAGAGGTTGACCCATATCAACCTTTATGGGAGGAGGGAGAGATATTAGATGATAATCCATAATATTCTAAAGTAGAGAAACTAGAGACTTTGATAATCCTATAAATTTTCTCTTAGGTACATTGGATAAGATGAGTTTATTAGGTTGTTGTGACATTACACTAACTATTGTGCTTGTGTCATTTTTAGGATTTATAAGTTTTACCTTCTATCTTGGTTTTATATTAAAATTGGTATTAGATGTAGTTTGTGTGTTTGATGAATATTTAATCTTGTTCAAGGAACTAAGTTTCATTTTAGAATCTAAAATAATATGGTATATTTCATCACAATATTTGAAAATTTTGAAAAAATTGGACTTATGTAATGGGGAAAGAAATTTTTTGTTGAATATGTCTTGAAGTTATTTATCTACCATCAGATTTTTTAGTTTGGCTAACATTATTTTATATATAAAAATATATTCATTTATAGGTTCATTGTTTCTTTGTTTAATATTTTTAATTTGAGCATATGACATGTTTTGAATGATGTTGATAGATACATGTGATAATAATTGATCGATAGATGTTTTAATGCTCTTACTAATTGGATTGGTAAATCATAGAACCATCATAAATCATAGTCCTTTAGACTCCTTGGAAATAATTTGGTTAAAACTTTATCATTTGATGTATAATCAAGGCATGTCCCATAGAAAAATCAAAGATGCTATTCAGGATCACCTTCTACATCATAAATGTGACCTTGGGTGCAAAAAAACTAGTTGGAAAGGTGTGCAAAGATATTTTAGGTTAAATATGATTGTTTAATATATATTTTGAGTTAATAATATAAGGTGATTTTATTTAAATTATCTCAATGTTGGTAAACTTATCTTACAATTTTTTTATTTTATACAAGATTTTTCACATTTTGATGACTATGATGTTTGAAAAGTCACCAAATGGGATGAAAATATGGTTTGAATTGATATAGGTAGCGAAACTGGTAATTGGGTTTAAGTGTTAGTGGTTCCCATGGGGGATGTAGCAATAGTAGGATTTATTTTAGGGAATAATGGTGAAAATGCATGACTTATTCCCCCTCTAGATGTAGGAATCAATGATGTGATCAAGGGGAGTTTTATTGGAATGGAATTAGTTTTAGTATCACCCAAGGATTAACCATCACTATGTGAGGATGCTTTAGCCATAACACATTTACTGATCTCGTCTCTTTTAACATAAAAATGCATTCATTAAGGCCTTGTTATTATTGAGTTGATTGACTAATGCTTCCTTATCTTCTATTTGAAAAAACAAATTAACATTTTTCATTGCTTATAAATGAAATATTTTGATTTTGAAACAATAATTTATAGTAATATTAAATTAGAAAATATAAAACCCTAGGTCAACATAGGGTTTTGAGACCAAAGGTCGGGTTCGCCAAATGTTCAACTCTAAAATTTAGATATGGGGGATAAGTTCAAGAATATATAAATAGGTCAAGCACAAAGATGGTAAACCAATATATATATTAGTATAATTTATTTAAAAACTCATGTAAATGAATATTCTAAATTATAATTCTAAGATATGCCAAATATATAAAACACTAAATTTGAAAGATGTTCAGTTGATTGTGATACTAAAGAGAAATGATAATTAGCTCAGTTTATTATAGGTAGGTAGATCAAGACTAGAAACATATGAAAAGTATAGAAGATAAATATTTTGTATTAGTTTTTATATTTCATAAAATTTATTTTTATATCTTTGGAAACTAATGTTGGATTTGGACACTATTGTCAACACTAGTATCTAATTGTGATGTAAGTGTCCACTATGAAATAATGACTAGATCTCAATGTAACCAAATTTTTTATTATGGGTTTTATATTTATTCCATATTGATGTATTTAGATATGGGATATAGGTTGTCTTTCTTTGATAGTTTATCAATCCCTTGATCTTCACCCTTTTCCACCCTTGCAATGAGTTTTTCTAAAAATGGGTTAGTGGGCTCGTGGTGTCAAGGTAACCTCAAATACGCATTTGTTAATGATCACTTCCTATATATCTAATACTCTAAGGATGGACTCATACTTATGTATTTATATCTTATGTTTAATAATGTGTGTGTATAAGGGTGAAATATACTATATGAAGATGGATGCAGTGATCTATCTTGTAATTTGACAAATATCACTCATGGTATGTTCTTTGAATGCTTCAAACCTATTATATGACTATTTATATTCTTGATATGAAAATAGGGATGAATATAGTATAGTGTCTTGGTTGTGCATTTTTATAATTAATATTTTATAGGTAACTACTTAGTATTTACTATATGAGGAAATAGAAGGCTTATAATTATATTTAGACCACACCTTTTGAAAATATCTCACAACAGAACTCAATAAGACAAATACTTTGACCATAGCTTTTTAAATATTTGAAATTTGGTTGAATTTTGGCAATTGGTCACTAGATAAGTATCTATACACTATTGTTAGTAGTGTCCAACTATGGCTAATAGTGTTCATAAGGATAGAAAATAGGTACGGATATGAAATTGATAGTGAAGGATGTTTATCAAGTTTTAAGCTTTCTTCGTAGTGTACAATACCTAAGTCATTAGAATGAGATGGATCAGACTAAGTTATAATCATTTAGGTATAAAGAGATGGTTAATTTGAGGTTTTTGGTGGTAGTAAGGGATAAAATTTAAGGTTAGAGACTTGATTGATATTTGTCAAATGTACAAGACTAAGATGCCATAAATATTAAATTTTAGTATCTAAAATAAACCACATATGGTGATTTAGGCTATCATGATAGTGGGAATAGATCCCATAGTCTCTCATGGATAAGCTTACAAGCATTTGAAGCCTTTTATAACATAAGTACCTCCATTAAAAGACATGTTTGATTACTAGGTATATTATAATCTCAAATAGGGTAAATTTTACACACAAATCACATAGGGTGAATTTTTACAATGATTTTACAATAGAGAATAATTATAGAGATGAAAAGGAACACATGGCCATTAGGAGGTGACATTGTCATGTACACACCCCTTAATGGCAATTTGATAGGGCCCAACATTATTCTTAACATGAAAAACTTTGTAATACATAGTGGTTTTGTGAAGATATCTGACACTTGATCATCTTTTGGAAAAAAATCAAAGATATATATCACCATTGAGGACTTTTCATCTATTAAAATATACATGAGATTCAGTATGTTTCATTATTTGGTGTTAAAATATAGTTTCCACTAGGGCTATACAACTTTTACTATCACAAAGAATAATTATATTTTAAGAGAAACTCATATTGTGTTCTTCCAACAATATTCACAACCAAATAGCTTCTTTAGTAGCTTGCATGTGATAACTCTTGTACCATACTTTAAAACATATAAAAAAATAGAATTATGACATCATAACAGGGTTAACATCATAATTACTAAATATAGAAGTATAAATTATGACATATGTTTATCTGAGGTACAACACATTTCACATAAACAAGTCATGTCTTAGGAAAACCTATTCATTAATTTTATTACTAAGTTACTTGTACAGATAAATCATTATTTGCAATTCATTATTGGATGTATTCAATATTGAAAAGATGTGCATCCCCAAAAATCATGTGATGCACATACATCAATTTCACTATTAATATGATAAAAATTTATCCAAACATTAGATATATTATTATAAATAACTCTTTTTATAATTTGAGTCTTGAAAACTTTGCAAGCTTACTATGTTTTTTGACAATTTTAATTATATATAAATGTATATAATAGGGTATTAGGTAACGTAACCTATCATATATCATATATTAGTGATTTTAACATGCTATGCAATCATCTAATAAAATAATTATGACACCAAAAAATTAATTTTCAAACATGTATGAATAAAAATGTAGTAAAGTGAATGATGAGGAGCCAAATCAAATAAAAAATCCATAACTATAATTATATATATTATACTTTGCATTTATTAACATATTATTTTATCATAATAAGCCTCTTAAACATAGTAGCATAACTAATCCTCTAATAAAATTAAGCATCTCAACATGTTATCATGAACTTTCCTCACTTACCAAATCAAAGAATATTAACAATTAGAACACAAAATATCCTCTTTTACTAAGCATGATATTTTTAAAAAATTACAAAAAAAAAGCATTCTAATGTTATGATCATGTAACAAATAAAGGAGCAGATATCCTTTTTCATTAAACATACTCTTCTTACCAAATGAAAAAACTAAACATGATCATATTTTCAATTGAATCAAGATGTTATGTATACAATACATTTCAATGATTCCATAACATTTAACTAATTCCTTAAAATCATTAACATATCTAAATGTGTTTTAAGTAGTTATTCCTATTGTCAATCAAGAGTGATACCCTTGTGAGAATGTGTGATATTTCTCACTCATAATGAAACAATGGAATCTCTCCTAAGTTTGGGTGACTATGAGATGGAGACAATATCCATACATAGGATTGGAACCCTTGATGTAATGCTAAATTTGATCTTAATCCTGCTAACGACTAATTTTTGACTAAGGGAAAGGGTGAAGGAATAATGACTACACTATAATAAAGGTGATGCACCAATGTTTATGACCACTTTTTCTTTAAATTGACACTCTTAAGGAGGAAATGATCCTACACACATTATCTTCACTTTAGGTATATGGCTTCGACAACAGTGTTTTATAGAAAGGACTTAACACCACTCACTATTTACATGGAAGGAATGAAATATTGATGATTTCACATCCAAATATAGATTTATATTGAGCCTAGACACTTACTATGACCTATAGAAACTCAAATATGTTTTAAGAAGTTACAAAAACCATATATTAACATTGGTAAGCTACTGATTCATAATGCTATATCAATGAAAATCACCATACACTTCACACAATAACATGAACATGGAGGAAAACAAAATATTATTTATTCAAGAGGTCTAGTAAAAAATTTTGATATCCTTTTATCATAACCAAAGAAAAATTGGACATGATAATGCTAAAGAGGAGATACAAATAGAAAATAGTGGGAGAGGGTAGATAAAGCAACCCCAAAATAGGTATGACTAATTTCTTCTTCTTGTGTTTCATAGATTATATCCTCTCACTCTTTCCCAAAAGTATCATATGGGTAGAGTAAAAACTTTTGGAAAAACTTGAATAATTATTCAACATTTATTAGTCAAGCTTGACCACTTGAAAATTCATAAATCCTTTCTTACATACGTTATATACTAGCTTACATGTCCTTCTTGAAGAGTAAGTCACATCCTTGAAAATAGGACTTGAATTATCCATTTATCCCTCCATTTAAACATTATCCTAATAAATTTATGATTATCCCCATCTTTATTTGGATGTTAGAAGGATCCTTCAAGCAACATTGACGTTTTCAACTTGCTAGGCATAGGAGGGAAAGAAAGTCTTATTAGAACTATTAGAGACTATTTAAACCTTGTGAATGTTTTTTTCAACTAAATTTGACTTTTTATTTTCCTTAAACTATCTTATAAGAGATAATAAACCTTGAAAAACTCTTTTGATACCTTATATGCCTTGACTTGGTTGATTGTCCACTTGAACTCCTCCTTTAGCAATGTGGTGTAGGAGAGAGAAAAATTAGTTGTGTTTTGAATAAGGAAAAATTAATTTATGAATGGATTATTAAAATAATTTTAGACCTATGAAATGATAATTTAAACCATCAAATAGTTCAAAATATGTGATTTTACATAAAATCCATGCTTATCAACCTATTCCTTATATCCCTCAAAATAGGTAAACCTCCTTGTGCATAAGGATGTAAGAAATTTAATAGAGAAATGATCAAATTTTTGAGGACTTAGTATCCCCTTAAATCTTTATACCAAGTTTTAAGATCCGAATCTAAGTGGAAATGTTCTTTCTAACCTACTTTCTCTCTCTAATTAGGCGTAATTCAACCTGTTGCCTATTTTATTATCACTAAAAGTTAATCTTTCTTTAAAAAAAATTTAAGATAAGGCTAACATGGTAGCTTGGGATCACAAATGGTGAGTTCTCAGAACATGTAATTTTTACTTAGTCATAACCCCCATAGTGTATTAATAATTATTTTAGTTAATTCCCACCTTCTCTACCTTGATAGGACCTATATCCAAGATTAACACCTCATTTTCTCTTATTTGGTCCTAAGACATACATGTAACTATATATTAGTCTTTGAATACCTCTTCAACTAGAATAACCTAATACCCATTACTATCTACATCATGAAAAAGTTATGCCATATATTTTAAGGACATGTAAACATTATTTTTACCTTACACTTCCATGGTATCATCTATCACCATCATCTTAACAAACCTATAGGTGTCATCATTATTTACTTGGTTGTAAATAAGGAGTCATCCACCATAAATTTTTATTTCACTTGTATAAATCTTGATGATGTAGGTAAGGTTTCCAATTCTAACCATATTCTCTTTAACCTCTGTGACCTCTACAATGATCTTGTATCTATATTCTTTGACCTTCCTATAGGATATTGTTAATTTTTAAGGTGATTATTAACCATATTTTTTAATTTAGGCTTCAAAACCACTATATTGATCTTATATCTATATTCCTTCACATTCATATAGGATATTGTTAATTTTTAAGGTGATGATTGATCATATTTTTTAACTGAGACTTGAAAACACACTTCCTCATAGTCTTGAATTATTCAAGAGTGAAGAAATTATAAAAACATTGAAATACACTCTTTATTTATCCTTAAATAAAAATAAATCTTCCATCATTCTCCTTTTCCTCACACTAAACAATAAACCTCTCTACAAAAGGCATGAAACTTGGTTAACATGACTAGACAGAGTTCCATGGCTGAGTGACTATGCATGCTTATCATTAAGATGAAAATGGTATGAACACTAACCTTGATATTATTTAGGCATATAGGGTAGTTTATTCATGACCTCATACAAATTTTCTCACTCAATTTCACCCCTAATGTACCTCATTCAATCCTCATTCTTGATTGGATCACCATGGTCCACAATATGGCTATAGGTTGTTATTTGGTAACTTTGGTCTCTGTACGAACATAGGAAGGAATAATAAAGTTGCATAACATGAAAAATGTATATCAATACTATTATTGACTAAATTTAACCTTAAATTCTTGGATAAGTATCAACTTGATACCAAAATACTTGATTGGTATGGAAATCAGAAATTCTCTTTACCTTAAAAGTTATTAAACAACCTTAAACTCTGCTAAGATCTATCTCAAAGTCTTATTTTATGATTTTGATTTTTTCATTGGTGGTAACTTGAACCAGGATTTCATTTTTTTTTGAAAATCATAATTTTATTATCTCTTCAAGGCCCATATCAACTTTAGTTTCCATTCGACATGTTCATGGTTCATATTATTTCTATAGGTGATCATTTGAAGTCTCTTTTCATCTTGTAATACACAAACTTGATTGTGTCATGTAAACACATAAGGCATAATTAGGTATTCTTCTCAATTGATTGATAATATTATCCTTTAATAATATTATGATTAATTATTAAACCACTTCAATCTCTTTAAAAAAACATTTAAACTTCATAATTCCATCTATTTGATAATAACAATAGGAAATGATGACTATGATTGAACCTTGTTAAAGACCTTATCACCATGATCATCTCAAGGAAACAATAATTTAATATGGAGGAATATTAATTTTTAAATTAAGAGTTGTATTATAACTAAAACATGAACTTCAGAACCCCTAAGTATTAAGACACTCAGTTGCTAGATTAAACATGCTTGAAAATTATTGACTTTAACCATCAACATAGGCAACCAGTTTACCTCCAAAAGACTCCTTATCGATAAAAATTACTTGATTATTCCAAAATAAAAAAAATCATATTTAACCATGAAATAACCCCACCATTACCATTTTACTCAATAAATTTTGGAAGTGAAGAAATAGGGCAAACCTAGACCCTGTCTAGATGACCAAGACATAATGACCCCATTACACTCTTGGAAATTATTCATAAATATGGGGATATGAATCTAAAATAAAATGACACTAACTTGAATTTAATTGTGGCCTATATCATTAACCAATATATTTTTACATGACTCTCTCTCTCTCTCTCTCTCTCTCTCTATATATATATATATATATATATATATATATATTATATAGAGAAAAAATAGATGTCCTTTCTTAAGCATTGAAAAAAGTTGATAGGAGAGTTAAATCATTTTTTAATGGATTTTGGCATCTTAAAATCCTCCAAAATGATGTATTTGAAATTAAAATAGGTAATTTAAGTATTTAATATGCTTATAATTCATTTTTACCTTGAAAACTTGTATGTATAGCCTCAAAGTAGCCCTTTTTATCACTAAAACTTCCATAACCACTTGATAAACTTGATGAAACTACTAAAATAAGTTTTCATTAGACATTTTAATGTATTAAAAGGTACATCATGACATTATTATGGTATTGTAGTACCATTATCATGTAATACCTACTCTATAAGCCATAAAGTGATCTAAAATACAACCAACTTGGCTATGAAGTTAGCCAAGAATATAGCCTATCTATTTGATATTTAGTAGAGCATGTAATGATATTTAAATCTGATATGATACCTATAAAGACACTCTAGACTCCTTTCAACAATTGAAACCCACTGAAATAGCTCAAGAAGTGGTTATATAACCACATAGCTATGATGAACAAAACCTTAAACTCATAAAACCTAACTTAAAATTTAATAAATAAGGTTTGAAATGAACATTAGAAGGACATAAGAAGACAAACACCTTGATTAATAGGGTTAAAAATCATGATGATCAAATTTCCAAATTTTAGGGGTGACAATTTGATCTATGAGGTCAAACTTGTCAACATTTTAGTGACTCAGCTAAGAAGTATACATGTTATGGTTATGAAACAAATAATTTACATATATTTTATATTCATGAAATATCTCTTACATTATGAAATGAACACTAATTTTCCTGAACAATGAGCACAAAAATCTTTATGCAAGACAAAATACTATTTTCTCCTCCAAAAATAAGGAAATAAGACACAAAACAAGGGAAACTAACTAGTAAGACACATGTGTAAGCTAAGAACTTATTTGAAATAAAAAATACAAAAGTTAATGTACAAGGACAAAACTTGGAGGAATGAAAAACAAACTAACTATGTACACAAGAAATTATCTCTCAACAATAATGTTTCAGATGTATCCCATTGATTGGGATTGGAAGCTCTTCATCATCTCTCTTTGTAATTTAAAAATCATTATGGGATTTTTAATTGGAGATTGTGTAAGGGCCTTCTAAGGGTATTAAAACTTGGTATACCTTCCTAGGTTATCTCTACCCTCTTCCCACCTGAGAACCAATTCTTCTTTGAAACTTCTTGAAGATGCTCCTTTCTTAAAGGTTCTCTTCACTTGTGCTTAATGTATTTCTATGGCCAACATGTAATGATTTATAATTTAATATATATCCATAATGTCAACATACCTCACCTCCATTGGTTCATTATCCAATAACTCTAGTTGATTCATTAGTTCCAAATCATGAAATTCAAGTGGGATGGGCAACCTTACTTATTTTACATAAACCAACTTGAGTGGTGAATTGGATATAAACATTTTTTATGGGATTCTATCAGACCATAGAGATGACTTAAGATTGAAATTCCATGTTTTCTAATTATATTCAATGGTACTTCTTATCATCTTGAGTAGATTATTATTGGTGGAATTAGAAAGGCCATTTCCTTATGATTGGTAGTTTGATAAAGTGTTAATGTATACAACATGTTGAATAGACCATTGAATAATATTTGATAAAATAAAATCCATGTAATTATTTGAAATGATGGTGGAATGAATGCTAAATATTATAATTAAACCTTCATAAAAATATAACACACTAAATTCATTTGTTTCCTTCAAATCTATTGCCTCTATCCATCTAGTGGAGTAGTGCATGACACTAAGGATCCATTTATGACCCAATATTGAAGGTGGATTAAAGATGCTAATCAATTCTGAACCCTATTAGACAAAATACTGATCCACTAAAATTGGTTAGAGAGGTAAGCTGATAAGTCTTTACTTTCTTATAAACATGACACATTTCTTACACTTCTTCATATAAGCATGGCAATATTTGAATATGATTGGACTATAATACCCACCTCTCATGATCTTAAACGACTTTTTTTTTTATAATAAATGGTATCTACCTTGTCCATCATATAATTCCTCAAGAAATATTTCTATTTGGCTTGGATCTATGCACCTTAACAACATACCATTGATGTCCTTCTTAAAAATCACTCCATAAACAAGGGCAAAAAGAATAGACTACAATTTTAAATACTTTATCCTTGATACAATTAAGTTTGGAAGATAAAAACCATCTTGGAGGTACCTTAAAAAGTCTTGAAAACGACTTGAAGATGATGTATGATCAACTATAATTTCTTCGTCATTTAACACTAAAACTATCTCCTTATTCTCTTGTAAGTCTTCATCTAGGTTTTCACACAATCCATTACCTCTAATAAACTTAGTGACCTTTATTTAAATGTCATACTTCATCACTCTTGTTATCAAAAGTTCCCTCTTCTCATTTATGCCATTGTTAAACAAGAAATCCTTGATACTTTGATGAACAACCATTAGATATGTCTTATTGTTAGATAAAAAGTGTCTAAACCTATTAATACATGATTATTCAAAGGAAATGTTTATCTCCATAAGTGTACCTTGTCTCATATTCTTATAAGCCTTGATTGAATAAAATTATGGGCTACTCCAAATCTTGTTTATTTTAATGCATGATTATACTTAAAATGGTGTCGACATTAGCATATGTATACGAGATGAAATCTCTTGAAAAATTAGGATTAATGAGGGTAGGATCACTAGCTATTGCTTATTTTATCTCTTCAAAACTCCTGATGCCCTCTTTAGTCCAAATAAATATTTGATCATTCTTAAGCATTGTTGTAAGCAGTTTTATCAAAGTTGCAAAATCAGATATGTGTCTCCTTATAAAAAAAATCCTGTAGATTTTTTTAATGCCTTTTTATGTTTAGGAAAAGATAAATCAAGTATGGAGCCTATCCTCTCAGGATCAATGCTTAAACCATTCTTAGAAACCACATGTCCAAGAATATTACCTTCATGTATTGAGAAGACACATTTCTTGGGGTTAAAAGACACCCCAAATTGTATACATATTTTAAACACTTCCTTGAGATGAAACATGTGTTCACATGCATTATTTGAAAATATAGTAATGCCATCTAAGTATACAAAAACAAACATGTTGATTAGACCTTGGAATGTTGTATCCATGGCTTTTGAAAGGTTTCTCTAGTATTAGAGAAATCGAATGACATTTTACTATAGGCAAAAGTTCCCAACTAGGTAGTAAAGGTTGTCTTAAGCCAATATTCCTTCTTAAAAATAATCTAGTTATATCCATGATACCATATAATAATGAGAAAATTTTTAAAATATCTACCAACTACAATATTCACTCTAAGGATAGCAATGGGTAATGATATTCAATGGAGGCTTTGTTCAAATCACCAAAATACACACAAAGTCTAATTTTTCCATTTTTATTTCTTGCTGGAAAAAGTTTTTCCACCCAATTAAAATGCTTGATTTGGAAAATTATGGATTATTTAATCAAATTATGTAGTTTAGTTCTCATCAAAGGCTCAAGTGTTAGATTGATTGATCTTTGCCTTTGTCTAACTAGTTTTGTATTAGCCTCTAACTTGATGATGTATTGAGCTAAACATAGATCAAATCCCTTCAAATCCTTATACTTCCATGAAAATCCATTAGAAACTCCATAAATAAATGAATAAATGATTCCTTTAGAGATGGAGTACATACTTTAGCTAGTTTGAGAGTCTTTCTAGTTGTTATCTCAATATTAGCATAGTGTTCTTCCTTGGTAGATAGTGAAGACTTATCTTTCCTTACCTCATCATTTGTATAGAATATGTTTTCAAGAGTGACCAGACCTTTAGGAAACTTATTTTACTTATGTTGGACAATATAATCTCCATACTGTTATAAGAACTTTGACTGATTTATGGAACATAATTCAAACTCCTCTTCTAAGAAGAAAATAATCTGATTGTCATCTTCCAAAAATTACCAATTCTCATGATTTTTAGGAATATAAAGCCTCACCATAATATTTATATGTGACTAATTTTTCTCATTCTTCACATTAGCTATAATATTGAACTAAACTTGTATATTAGTTAATATATCTACATGTTTGTTGCTTTCTTTTAGCACTGGTTGAATATCAAAAGTGTCAAAATCCTCAAGAAGATCCCAGATTCTATGCTTATAAAATATTATCATGGAATTATTTCATGCTTTAGACACTGTCACTTGGTGAACCACAAGTTAACTATCACCAAAATCTTTTATAACACTTATTCCAATCTTCCTGGCCTAATGTAAACCATGGACTAGAGCCCCATACTCTGATAAATTATTAGAACAACCAAAAACTAAAAATTAATAGAATAAATATACCTTTATTTTTTATGTGATATAATCATCATTTCATCGCCATTACAATGTTTGTATTTTGATCCATCAAAGTAGAGCTACCAAAGGCCATCTTTTGACTCATCTTCCTTCATTATATTTGGAATTTGTACATCATTTTCATGAAGACAATAGAGATAAATTTCCTCATTTTGAATAATTTTATAGGGATCATGTTCATATATTTTATAATCCAATTCATCAATAAATATATCATGAATTAATTCAAGAGGTGAGTTGGCTTCTACATCACTAGTTTATTTTACCTCATTCGAAATGACATAATTTGTGTTCACAACACTTAGCATGTAAGAATCCAAATGAAAGCATGAAATAGGTTCAAAGTAAATAGTGTCTTATTACCATACCTTTTTCTTAAAATTAAATAATTACAACTATATAATAATTAATATACAGTATTTAATGCAAAATCTCTAAACAAGAACATGGTAAAATATGGAGGCAAGTCCACCACCAATACATCCTATTAAATGGTTACATTTGGGAAAGCATGCAAAGTTAATTTAATGTCCTTGATCATGCCAATAGTATTTTTTGGGGATACATAAATCTAAAATACACCTTTGGTTTTTGGTTCATATACCAAAGCAAGCTTGTGTGTAATCTATTTAGGCATAACCATATTATTATCTCCATTGTCTACCATATAATTATAGACTAAGGTATTGACATAAATTAAAGAGTGATAAAAGGGAGATGTTCTATTAATTTTTACCTCATATTTACCCACTTTTACCTCCTTATGTAGTTTGTACACTTTTTTTTCATCAATTGATCTAAATTTGCCAAAACTATACTCTCCTTCTCAGCTGGTTTTGGAAACAACTTGACAGTTAAACACTCCTAAATAAGCATGTTTTCTATTCCTATAATTTATAAATAATCCCAGATGATCATTATTATCTTATACTCATTCATATGATAAATAATACTAAAATCAGTTTCACTCACCTTTCGCTAACTCTTGGTACAATTGGATGATCTTGCACTTATGGTAATTTATGAGATTTCCCAAGTTCCATATTCTAATTTTTCTAAGATGTTGGGATAACAAAATAATTATTAACACCTTTAGGAAAAATTGGAGGAATTATTGTAACATGACCCACCTCTTTAATTTCTTTAATTTCCCTTTTATTTAATCTAGTTTTAGCTAAAACCACATTATTTAAAATACTAGATTCACCAACCTAATTCAAAGCTATATGGTCATCAATTTGGTAGTTCATAAAGGTTGAATCTAGCTACCCTTGTCCATGATGAAATTTATATTTTTGTTTAATACCCTCGCTAAGTTGAATTTATTTAATAGGATCCTCTTCTTAGGTCATCTAAGGCATCACCATAGATTGATTCGCTAAGGCCTGATTCTACATATCATGTGGATTAGATGGTTGTCAACCTAAATCTAGCATCATATTATTTTGTGTTGGTAAAGGAATAATGGATTTATATTAAGGATCATTTGGATCAAATGTATCATAAGGATTAGCCTATGTGATATCTCTTTGAGATTGATATGAAGGTCTTTATTCTCTAAATCCTTGATAGGAAGGTCTATTGTCATTGAAAGGTTGATTAGGTGCTCGATAAGTCCTGTTCATATGGTAGTACTAATTTTTTAGCTGAATAATTTCATTAATGAAGGATTTAAATATTACCTTGAGTTTTCCAATCTTATTTGATTTAATAGGAAGTGGTATAGCTTGTGTTTAGGTGGATAGAATGGGAACCATTGAAGGAGCTTAAGGGGATAGAATTGGTTGTGTTTCTATGAAAAATGGCATAGGAGGTCTAGGTGCCACCTTTATAACTTGAATCAAACTATTTTATTCTCTAATAAAAACTTCATATGCATATAAATGTGTGGTTCTACCCATATATTGAATCATGGCATTGATATATTAATTTATAACTCTTACATAATACAAAAATGTAGACTTTATAGATGGCCTAATCATAAGAGGTATACTGGTCCATATTTTTTAAAAATTGAGGTTAAAATAAATCATGAACCCATGGGGAGACCTCTAAATGGTTGTTATTTATTCAACCAAGAACAAATTGTAAGATTTTTCTTCAAACTATCTGCAAAAAGTTGTACCTAAGTCATCCCAAGAATCAATAGAATTTAAAGGAAGGATTTTATACCACTATAATGCTTTTCCTTTGAAGGATATAACAAATATTCATATAGATACATTCTCATGGAAAACATTATGGATAAAACAAAGGTTGGATACATATTTCTTGTGTTTAATAGGCTTACACTGGTCTTCCCTTGATAAAAAAGGAATGATCTAAATGGATGAAACTAGTATATCATCATACTAGGCAAAATTCAATTGAATTCCTCTATTGAAGGAGACAAACACTTGGTTCCAAGGAATAGCCATTTACATAATTGGAATTTAATTATCTTTTATAATGGACTGATTATGAGTTTGGAACAATTTTCTAGGATAGGGTTTTGTTCCTATGAATCTTAACCTTTTATGTGAATGAGCATGAGAAAATCAAAAGGTATACCTTTACTTGATGATATTATGTTAACCTTTAGCATGAAATTTATGTTATCTCATGCTAAGAATCCTATAACTTCAAATAATCCTTTGGTTTAAAATATGATGAGTATCTTCTTCTATTACAAATGCTTTCCTCTAGCTCCAAAATTTAGCTATGAAAATAAGTATGTATCCCATCATGTATGCCAAAAATTATTGTCAATCAGGAGTGCTACCCTTTTTAGAATGTGTGTTATTTCCCACTCCTAATGAAAAAATGGAATATTTCATAAGTGTGGGTGACTCTGAGATGGAAAGAATCTCCAAATAGAGGTCTAGTTCACTTGATACACTCACTAAACTTGATCTTAATCTTACTAATTATTGATTTATAAGTAAGGGAAAGGGTGAAGAAATAATGCTTAAACTAGAATAAAGGTGACACATAAATGTTTATGAAAATTTTTGATTTCAATTTACACTCTTAAAAATGAAGGATCTTGCACACATTCTCTTCACTTTAGGTATATTGTTTTTATAACAATGTTGCATACAAAGGACTTACCAACAATAATTATTTGCATGTATGGAATGGAAAAAGGTTGAATTCACATCCAAATTTAGATTGAGATTAAACCTATACACTTAGTATGACACATAAAAACTCAAATATGTTGTAAGAAGGTACAAAAACTAGACATTAACATAGGAAAGCTACTAATTCATAGTGTTTTATCAGTGGAAATCACCATACACTTCACATAGTAACCTAAATATGGAGGAAAATAGCTTCTTATTTCTTCAATAAGTGTAATACAAAAATTTTATAGTATTTAAGCATATCCATAGTAAAAAGAGATATGATAATGCTAGAAAAGGAGATAAAAATAGATAATAATAAGATAGGGGAGACAAAGTATCCCCAAAATAGGGATGATTAACATTGTCTTCAAACCCTCCAAATCACTAAGTAGTGTTTCCTAAATTATCTCTTCCTACTCTTTCCCAAAATTAGATTATGTTTAGAGTATCACTAGTTGGATAAACTTGAATAAGTCTTCAGCATTGATTGGTCAAGCTTGACCACTTGAAAATGCCTAAATCCTTGCTTGCATACCCTATATACTAGCTTACATGTCCTTATTGAAGAACAAGTCACATCCTTTAAAATAGGTCTTAAAGTATTCATTAATCCCTCCTTTCATACCTTATAATAATATATTTATGAGGTCTATGCATCTTACTTGGACTGTTATAACGCTCTTTGAAGCATCTTTGACCTTTTCAACTTGTTAGGCATAGGAGGGAAATAAGGTCTTTTTAGGACTATTAGAGAATATTTAAACCCTTTAAATATTATTTTAAATTTAATTTGACTTTTTATTATCCTAAAAATTGTTTGTAAGAGAGAATCAACCTTGAATAACTTCTATACCTTGACTTGGTTGATTGTTTAATTGGACTTCTCCTTTACCAACATGGCATAGGAGAGATAAAACTTGGTTTTGATTTGAATAAGGTAATATTACTTCATGGATGTATTATTAACATAATTCTATACATAAAAATTATAATTTTAACCATCAAATAGTTCAAAATATGTGATTTTACACAAAAATATGGATTTTTAAGTTATTCCTTATATCCCTCAAAGAGGTAAACATTCTTGTGTATAATAATGTAAAAATTATAATGGATTAATGATAAAAAAATTTAAGACAGAATATCCACTTACATCTCCATGACAATTTTTAAGATACAAATCTAAGTGTAACTATTCTTTTTAGCTCTCTTTCTCTCTCTGATTTGGCCCAATTAGGCCTCCTAGGCCTAATACCAAAGATTTGGCCCAAATGGCCTCCTACACATTTTAAAACTCCAAAAAGTGTTTGGTTTAATTTACCTAGCCTAACACCATGTTCCATGTCAAATTTAAAGTTATAAGGCCTTTAAGAGGTGGGAAAACCAAAAAATGGCTACTACTAAACCTAGGTGCTTGAGTATGCTTGAGATGTGGTTTGAGTGTGTTTTCATGAAAATTATAGGTTATGAGGCTTGGAAATAAATTTTTGAGACCTAAAAAACCATTAGATAACACTTTCCTTAATATTTATGTCTCTTATTTCACTAATAGGCCTTCATCTATGCTTCTTGGCTTGCAAAATTGGGTTTTCCTCACTTTTTGGCCAAGTGGCAAACTTGTAGAGATGGTATAACATTTTGAGATAATTTTATAAGAGATTAAATTAGATAAAACCTATTTCAATAATTTATAATCCTATTCACATGTTATTATTCTTTTTATATATGGTATTGTACCTACACATGTGAACCAATACCTTAAAAAGGAGCTTAAGAGAGTTATGAATGTCATTAAGGTCATTTAGGGGTCATAACATTGAATTTTAAGTGTTTTTAATGGGAATAATTACCTTAAACACTTTTTATATCATACTCCTCCAAATATTTAACACTTATTACCACTTAAGTATGACTCTCTTCCACTTTGCCTTGACACTTGAACTTTGTATGTGTATTTGTTAGGCCTCTTAACATGAACATGCTTATAGACATTAATAAATGTACTTCAATATAATTGACCCTAAAAAATTTTATGAATTCCCTCATATATATCATGGTATTTATATATCCCTTTTATATATTCTACTATCATTAGAGTACATCATTCTTCAAAACTATCCAAGATAGGGCTTACATGGTTATTTGGGTTCACACATGGCGAGTTCTTAGAATATGGTATTATAATTTATTAATAATACCCATACAATATTAATAATGATTTTAGTTAGTTCCCACCCTCTCTACCTTGATAAGACCTCTATCCAACACTAATACCTTAGTTTCTATTATTTGGGACTAATACATACCTGTAACTCTTTGTTATGCTTTGAATGTCTCTTCAAATAGAAGAACCTAATCTCCATTACTATATACATAATGTAAAAGTTAAGATATATATTAGTAGGAAATGTAGACACCATTTTCCCCTTACACTTTCATGCTTTCATATATCGCCATCATCTTAACCAACCTAAAGGTGACATCATTCTTTACTTGGCTATAGGTAAGGTAAGGTGTCATCTATCACTAATTTTTCTTTCATTTGTCTAGATCTTGATGATATAGGTAAGGTTTCCAATATTAATCATATTCTCTCTAACATGTATGACCTCTAAAATTATCTTACATCTATATTACATGACCTTCATGTATAATATGTGTAGTTTTTGAGGTGATGATTGACCATATTTCTTTATTGAGGCTTGAAAACACACTTCCTCATAGTATTGAATTATTCAAGAGTGAAGACATTATACTAAAATTTCACTAACCTCATTATTTATCCTTAAATCAAAAGACATCTTCACTCATACTCCTTTACCTCACACTAAACAATCATCTTCTCTAAATAAGGTAGGTAGCTCAGTTAACATGACTAGACAATGTTCTATGGTTGAGTGACTATATGTGATAGTCCTTAAGATGAAAATACTATGAACGCTAACCTTGATATTATTCATGACTATAATAGAGTGTATTAATGAACTTATACATGTTTTATCACTTAATCTCACCCTCTAATGTACCTCATTCAATCCTCATACCTGACTACATCATCATGGTTCATAGTAGGGCTACATGTGATTATTTGGTCTCTTTGTCCCCTATATGGATAGAGGAAGGAATAATAAAGTTAAATAATATGACCAATGTATATCAAGACTCTTATTGACTAAATTTGACCTTACATGTGTGGATAAGTATTAACTTGATACCTAAATATTTGATTGGTAAGGAAACAAAAAATTATCTTTAATGATTTAATATATCACCATCATCTTAACAAGCCTAAAGGTGCCATAATTGTTTACATGGCTATAGGTAAGGTACAGTGTCATCTATCACTAATTTTTCTTTCATTTGTCTAGATCTTGATGATGTAGGTAAGGTTTCCAATATTAATCATATTCTCTTTAACCTCTATGACCTTTAAAATGATCTTACATATATATTACTTGACCTTCATGTATAATATGTGTAGTTTTCAAGGTGATGATTGACCGTATTTCTTGATTGAGGATTGAAAACACACCTCCTCATAGTCTTAAATTATTCAAGAGTGAAGACATTCTACTAACATTTCACTACCCTCATTATTTATCCTTAGATCAAAATACATCTTCCCTCATACTCATTTTCCTTAGGCTAAACAATAATCCTCTCTAAATAAGGTAGGTATCTAAGTTAACATGACTAGACAATGGTCTATGGTTGAGTAACTATATGTGATAGTCCTTAAGATAAAAATGCTATGAACACTAACCTTTATATTATTCAGGACTATAATAGAGTGTATTAATGAACGTATACATGTTTTCTCACTCAATCTCACCCTCTAATGTACCTCATTCAATCCTCATACCTGAATACATCATCATAGTTCACAGTAGGGATACAGGTGATTGTTTAGTCTGTTTAGCCTCTATATGGATAGAGGAAGGAATAATAAAGCTAAATAATATGAGTAATGTATATCAAGACTCTTATTGACTAAATTTGACCTTACATGTTTGGATAAGTATTAACTTGATACCCAAATATTTGATTGCTATGGAAACAAAAAATTATCTTTAATGCTTTCATATATCACCATCATCTTAACAAACCTAAAGGTTTCATCATTCTTTACTTGGCTATAGGTAAGGTATGG